>OW028577.1:43528864-44061364 GCA_932294295.1 Alitta virens | reverse complement strand
TGTATTTCTTTTTTAAGCCTCAGAAAAATCCATTAGTGTTCATATAGCATGGAGATGTCTGGGAAGATTGGGGTGGGTAGGGAGCTGATAAAGAACTGTCATAACTAGAATGCTTTGGAATGACTGGAGAGGGTTTGTTAGAAGAGTTACCCCCTGAAACCAATGGCGAGGGCTTGAACACTGGAGTTCCATTTTTGGGGGAATCAAACAGGGCTTTAATGGAACTAAATGAGGAGGTCCTGGAGTCATTATCTACGAGATGGTTATCATGGAATACTTTTGCATTATAGCTTGATCTTTCATTTTCTCCCTGGTGTGGCTGTGAGGAATATTTGTTAGATTTTATGATGGTTGGAGACACATATCCAGCGTCATCATAGGTATGTTTTGGGGTTGATTGTGTGTTGTTGATTAAAGGGGTGATGGCAGAACTGCTACTGGGTGGTTTTTGGGGGGTTTGGTAATTTGGCATGTAGGGTTTATTGAAAGCTGGGGGTGGGGGTGGAGCAGGAGCTGCCCTAGATGGTCTGGGAGAATCTGTCAGAGAGGGGTGGTAGATTTCACTTGATGTCAGCCCAGAGGGTGAAGATTTTCCCCTGTAAGTGCCCTGATTATCCACTGCTTTAACTGAACCGCTTGTCTTAGTTGGCAAAGACTCTCCACGCAGTTTAGCCCTTATAACAAAAGCTATGAATATCAAAAAGAATATGACCAAAATGCTACTGAATATGCTGATCATTATGATACTTCTTAGGCTGAGGGGATTGCCAGAGGTTCCTGTGTGAAGAGGGTTGTCTGAAATGCATGAGATCAACAATTAAGTTTATGGAATTAGATAAATGGTACAAAATGTATTCTACACATTATAAGTGATAAGTCGGCAAGCAAGTGCCCCTATGCAGAGCATTCATCGATTTTTCGACCAGTAAATATTCTGCACACACAAATATAAGAAATATTATGAACCAATACAGATTGGATCCTGACACTACTACGTCTGCATTGGTAAGCAAATTTTGGGTTATGAGTAGAAGTATAAATTCTCTAAAAAGAAATATTATATGATACGATTTTGTCCCATATTTCCACCTACTCAAGACTCAAGATTCAAGACGAATTTATTTGCCTTCATACAGGTGACAATAATATAATAAAGTTAAACAATCGATATAATCTAATACAGTGTATGAGAGGCCAGGAGGAACACTCTAAGACACATTAATAGTATCACTATCGAGTGCCCTCCTGGTTTTCCGAGAGATCCAAGTAAATCATTATTAGTGAATGACAACGGCATATTTATTTTACATTACATAAATGAAGATGTTTAGAAGGATGTCCCTAAGATTGTATTTATCCAAATGAGCATTTTGTTGTGACCACCTAATCTAGTTGTATAACATATGTGGCATTCCACGATGTTTACTGTTCAAGATATTTCATTGTTATTGATCAGTACTCACTTGTATAGTACAGTGCAGTGAATCCTCTTTTCCTGCACCTGGTCAGACCAGCGTCGCAGGGTTCGATGCAGGATGATCCCATGACAGACACCGAGGGAGACGTGGTGACGCATTTGCATTTCAACTCCTGGCCACACTTTCCTATTCTGTCACAACCGGACTGAAATTAACGTTTTGTGTTAGATGATTTTTACTACTGAGAGTCATATCCTGAATCACAAATCATAATAACTTATAGATTGAATCACTATTTCTATCCTCATTAATAATTCTACAAAAAATTGTTTCAACAAGGAACAATTTATGCAGTTGTATTGGACATTTCCGAAAATGTACACAGTCATATTGTTAATTGTTTATCCCTTCTGGGTTACTCCTGACCCACATCATATCATATTTGATCCTTATGACTTATTATGATTTAGAAATGTTCCATTGGAAGACAGAGTTTGTAAACTATTTAATTCTGCTGTTACAAATAATATAGAAGATGAATTTCATATACTGTATGTATGTAATGCCTATAATGATAAAAGAACTAGTCTTTATAATAATATTAGTTACATGAATAGTAATTATGATGGATATGGTGATTTTGAATTTTTTTGTTTATTAATAACGAATATCAGGTACAATTGGCTAACTTTTTGCTGAAAGCTATGGAAATAAGAAAAACAGTTACTTTTTGTTATTTAAAGTCATGTATTTAAGCACTGAAATGGAGTGACATATAAGCCCTTATGGGGCTGGGTGGTTTATGTTTCCACGTATGATGTTTGTATTGTTGTAATGTAAAACCACATGTCAATAAAGATAAATAATAAATAATAATATCATGCAGTTGTGCTCGACCACACTTGACTAATCTTCAGTGCAGCTTTGATTTAGAATTGTGATGGGACTTAACTTAGATTAAAAACAGCCAATATAATGTCACAAAGTAACCTATGAAATTACTCACTGTTATCCCAGCAAGGACCTTTTTGATGTCTTTTCCCGTGGGCTTGTTCTTCTGACATTCGTCCAAACATTGAGACACGGAAGTGACGTAGAGTTCCTTGTATTTATTCAACTGGCTGTCCGCATCGGAGTCTGGCATGCAAGTCATGACAGCATGGTCTTCATCAGACACAGCTGCATTGGGGAAAAAGGAAATACAAAATATACAAATAGTGTCAATTTATGAGAAATGTACAGGGTAGTTAGGATACAGGTCTATGGCATCGTTTGATCACATAATGTACAGTTGGTTTCATTAATAACGGCCTGTCAAATGAACCTAGACAAAGCCAGACAACTTCTGCTATATGATGCTACCTGCCACTAAATTGAACTGTCTTGCTCTAGCTGGCTACTCAAAGCTGGATCGAAAAGTACATGCAGCACAGAGTTATAAATGCATATTTGTAATCTTTTTTTTGAAAAGATGCATGTCGATTGCACATACATATTTATGATATATTAGATAAATTTCTTACATTTACCAAGGGTTTATGTTTTTTCATTGGTTGTAGTTTAAGCCGACTGCAAGGTAGAAGTAGACAGAAGCGGCTGGCTTTAGCCAGTTACAGTTACAGCTAGGAATAGGTTACTACATCTGACTAGAGTCTACCATATTTACGACACTAACTGTAAGTATCGCATCATCGCATTAATGTTTTTTGTTTTGGTGATTCGTGTGACGAAAACTGATGTATATTACAATGAAGTCACGTGAAAGATTCTGACCAAAGACAGTCAAAACAAAGCACATGGTCATATAATCATAAATTAGAATGTTTTTTGTCTACTGAATCGTCCAGCGGAAGTAGTATTGGTAAGTTTGAATATTATATTTTACGACTTTTTAACTATTAAATTCATTAACATCTGTGTGGATACTAATGCTAATTATAATCATATTGTGGAGGATATTATTGTTATGAGAGAACAACAATAAAGGACAGTTCCTCCAGCCAATGTCATCCAAACGTGAATCTGATTTTCTATGGATTCCTAGTAAATAATTAAGGAAGAGTGAATTTCAATTTACTCCATAACAACACACGCAGGTGTGAGTTTCAGGAATCAAATGTCACATTCGTTGTAACGACATGAACGATGACTGACCCCTGATTTGTTCAAAACAAATCTGACCTTGTTAACATGTTAACAAGTTGTCATGACAACGGGATTAGCAGAACACCTGTCACTTTCGAATGTTTATATCATATGGTTCCTAGTAAATAATAATTCAGTTGGTAAATAAATCATCCTATATTCTAGCAAGCGCTAGATTAGCTAGATAACTAGTTAGCTAGCCATTGTTTTCTATCATGTTTAGGGTTGTTTTTATAGTAGTAGTAGTAAAATTTTATTTTAAAGTCTTTTCAAATCACGGTGTCACATGCAATGTACAGTACAAAATATATGACCCAAGCCGAAGCTTCTGTACGACCTCTTAATAATATACAATATGGAAAGTTACAAGTATAGAAATAATCTATAAAGCAAATCTATTTTACAATATAGTTTATAATAATAATAATAATAGCACACATATAAAGCACTCCATCATACGATTCAGCACCTTATAGGAAATAAAGATTGCACAAGTGATTCTTATATATTCCTATGCATTTTAACAAAATTTATCTGTAACATCTACAGTTATAAAAATTTTTATTTGTCGTATTATTTTGAGAATTCAGCCAGTCAGTCACGGCGGATTTGAAGCTACTGAGTGATACTTTGCTTCTGATGTTACTTGGTATATGCGTCCACAATTTACTTCATTTTTTTTGCCATATTTCATTGTTTATAGGTTTCATATCCTGTAAATTTAATCATTTTGTCTACAAGCCGTATGTAGATATTGGGTAGTTTCAGGGTAGAAATACATTTGCCTTTAAATGCACTCACCAGAAAAAGCTCGAGAGAAAAAATCCTTAAAATATCGTCTTTTTTTATATTTTTTAATAGACTTTATACTATAACAATGCTAATGTATTATCATTATCGTTACTATTATTATTCTTGGAACATTCTATTAACTTGATAAATTGTAATCGGTGACTCAGGAGATTTCAGCCTACCTTTAAACGCCTAGGTGGCCTCTCGATAGCGGTCTTAAGACCTTAGAGAGGCCTCCCACACATAGAGAAAAATACATTTTAAATATTTCTTTACTTGTTTATTTGTCTGTGTATGTTTCAATCAATGTTTGTATATGAAATGTGTGTCTCTTTGTGTAATAAATGTCTTTGTCTGTCTGTCTGTCATACCTGCATGATAGAGAGGAAGGGACTTTCGACTTTCACAATCATCGAACAGTTGTTGATCACACTGTTTCATAGCAGTCGGGTAGTTTGTCAGGCAAACGCATTCAGTGCTTGCGCAACCAGGCTGAAATAGAAAATAGGCCGAAATGATTTTTCATAATATAACAGGTTATAATAGAAAGTTTGCACTGTATGGTTTCTCATTAACTGTCCTCGGGCTTTAATGGTAGAACAAAGGGATAATGAAATATTCCCAAGGAGGAAGAAGTTAAAAATGAATTTCACAATCTTGGAAGTATGATACTAACATTCAGTTCTAGTTAAGGTATTGGCAAAAAAAATAAAAAAATAAAATAAAAAAACCGTAAAGTATTAATTTTACGATTGACGCCACCTAGAAAACAAGAATGACCTTGATAATGTGGCAGTAAAATTGGACGAGAGAAAACAAGTCTTCAAGCTATGTATGCAGTAGTTTAAAAAACCCAATTCTCTTTTTTCCTTTTGTTCAGTGCAGAATCGTCATCATTACTAAGTAGTCCGATAATTGTGCTGCCAATAAATGTGAACAAATGCGAAAGGAGACAAAATGTGCTTTATTATATGCATGATCAATGATGATCGTTACCTTTATGGCCATATAATAATAGCCCAAGTTCCAGCAAGTGTGAAGACAAATGTGGTAATTTTGGTCTTTCTGGTCAAGCTGGACAGTGGCCATCGGGGCAGATTTGTCCTCCCAGTCAATACATTTAATGATGCGTTCATCCATACCTGGCATTGTACAAGCAAATTGTCTTTAGTTAGGGCATACACTTGGAAGAATTGATGCATGTATAGAGTGTTATGGAAATATTACAGTAATAGTGCAAGGATGGTGAAGAGTCCAACATAGTCCTGAGATGAGGAAACTTATATTGACCAATATATTTTTTGCATCCCACACATTTCTATGTTGGACGACATTTTTACAACATACACTGCAGCCATATACACATGCTGGATGACAATTAATAGCTCAGAGCAGAAGAGTGGAGAATGTAAGTTTATACAGTGACTTGGCCTTAGAGAATTTTCTTATATATAGTGGGATATCATCATGATTTTATTCCAAATAGTATTCTAAATTAAATCGGGCGCTGCCGAACAAAATTGTATCGGCGGTGTCCCTATTTGGAATGTCATCTGGGTTGGTTCAAAAATACAAAAATAAATTTGTCCATTTATTGTGGTCCTATTTGTTTGGTTGTCTAAATAGTAAGGTGTCTCAGGGACAGGTTGCACTGTTTCAACGATTAAGAAAGAAGGAAAGAATTCAGGTAGCAGAGAGAGTGAAAATATACTCCTTTTTTTTTACAGTTCAAACTCTCTATAATCAAGCAGTAATGTAAGGTCAGATCCCTTTCGTCCATATACTGAAGGAGCAGTGCATGGAACCAATTGTCTCTTGGCATGTGGTCTGGCTATTACATGCCCTCAGACTTGAGCACACCTTTGAATGCTCAAAACAAATATTTGAAATATGTACTCACTGAGGTCATAGGATGAAGCTTCAAAAGCAACTGCCAAGAATACGACGATGTTGAACAGAACCAGCCTCATGGTTGGTGTCTGAAATGTGTGTTCTTCTTCGTACAAAATCTGACCTAGTACTTTACTTCATGCACGCGACACTGCCAATATGAGTTGGGCAGAAGGATGTGGCAAACATGATTGTACCGGAACTGAAACATCTGCTGGCCGGGACCAGCTCATGGGTAAATGAATAACTTTTTAACAAACTGATCATATTTGGTTGGTCAATTATAACACACAAATTTTGAAAAAGAGATTAATTGCATTGAACTGATTTGGGTATTTCCAGTTGTATGGTATTATTTTATATGTATGTTTAAATTGTTCCTCGAAGTAAACCTTGTTACCATATATAGTATAATATGTTGTTGCAATTAAACTATGACAATAGTGGGCTGAACGTATCTCCAGAAACGTGCAGTGGCACTTCCTGTATTATTAATCCAATGGATACTGAAATCCACTATTAGAACACTCGCGTTTTTGCGTTACATGTCTGTTCAGAACACATTTCAGACAATGTCATGCATCAAAAACTGTTCTTCAGTGGTATGATAATCTCCACATTATAGTCATTTTCAGAGCATTTTTGGTTTAATATCAACTAATTGAAACATAAGTATAAATTGTCTTAAAATTGGAAGGAATTGTTACTCCCGCTTTTCCGCTTCAACAAAACTAGTAACTGCCCGAATATAAAATTATTAATTATCCTTAGCTCAAGTTAATCATTAAACCAGAATCACCAATTAGTCTAAAATAGTTAAAGGAGGAAAATTCTAGACATCCAAGAGTCTAAAAATTGGCTGTTTTAGTCCAAAAACGTTTTAAGGGATTTCATTACAATACGTGTTATAGCATGGAGTCTCCAGTGACTCCATGGTTATAGGAAATTCACGTTGACCTCTATTCTCCCTGCACCTTCTGGATTCTCAGCAACCTCGATCTTCCTGGTAATGATGTCATGGGTTTTTCACATTTCAACGTATGTCTGCGGTTTAACGATCGAAATATCAATATAAAGCCATATCCTGTCCAGATATTCTTCGTTATTATAGTTTTTAATCGACAAAAAAAAGGACCTACACAATTAATAAACAAACTTTAACAAAATAGGGAATTTTTACTGCATGTATAAACTGACATTATTATTGTGATATCATTATTGGCTTGTCAGGTCAGTTAGATTTGTTGTTGAATTTACAAAGTCGTTTTTTGTGTTTAAGTATATATAGTCAAAATCATAATATTGTCCAGCTAGTACAGCGAATGTAAGCTTGCTATATGTTCTCCTTTGTCAAGTGTTGGTAAAAATGACCTTAGTCTATGTTCGAAAGAACATGTCATTGATTGCCTTACTGTACGGAAGGATGAGTGGCAAGAAAGGTTACTAAAATATTTGATTGGTGTCAGAGATTTACCTCAAATTCCTATGCGTACTACGACATTTTCACACAAAAAAGAATTAGACATTGATGGAATAAAATGAATTGAATTGAATTGAATGGTCTTACGGAATGAGAAGACTGTAGGTGATTATTGATTTTATTTCAGATATCTGTGCTCATTATTTATTTATCTCATTTGTTATGGTGTTACTAGTTTTATGATTTTCTTTTCTTTCTCGGGCACAACAACTAAGGCTGTAAATAAAGACACTTATATTATATATATGTATATAATAGAGTGATGTTCACATTCAACAAAACTGTTCAGCTAAATAGTGATCTATTTTATTTCTGAATTAGATTTTGGTCACGAACACAAACTCAGAATCCTTGATTGATTGCGTAATAATTCGCACTTTTAAAGAGTCACACATTAGATACTCAAAAAATGTCTGCCTGTAATATTTTAAAGTCTACTATATATGAATGGAAACTCGCTATAGCAGGGTTCAGTCATTGCTGAACAAATAAATATTTTACAATTATATGGGTTGCTTATGTTAGATCATAATCAGGGCCGTAGCCTGCGGGGGGGGGGGGGGGCAAAAATAATCCTTAAGTATATGTTATATGTTTACTGAAGTGAACATCAGAACATCAGAAACATCAGAAGTATGACCTTTGACCGAACTGCCCCCCCCCCCCCACTTGACTTTTTCCCAGGCTACGGCCCTGATAATAAATGTCTTAGATTATCATTGTACAATCATAGCTGCTACATTGTATAACCATCAATTATGAAATGACTTGGAATGTCTCATCAGTCCAATTAAAAAAAAAGAAAAAACAGAACTTAGGCATTGGGAACGATTTGAAGAACTCGGTCTCTGTGTTTGTCATAGGTGATGTCCAGAGGGCGGCCATGTTTGGCACTGTCGTAAAGTCTCTCAATCCTCTTTACGACATCCGGTAGGGCTGACAAATCGATGTGGAAGAAGCCCGAAAATGGCGCATCGAGATCACTGAGGACATAACACAACATGGCGACGGAGAAGAGGGTCAGGTGACACATGGCCAGCTCCATCTTGTAGGATTGTGCGAAGACCAGCATCATGGCGAACAGGGTGGTGCAGCCCAGTACCTCAAGGAAAAACCATCTGGAAGAATAGAAAGAAACTATAACTGTCTCAGGGGCTAATTATGTAAGATGGAACTTATTAGGGCAGGTGTGACAAATATTTTTGTCTCGCGTTAAAGCTATCTAAAGCTCTTGTCCACAATATAAGATGTTTCATGGAATTTAATTTAATTTCACTAGACTTGAATACGGCCCTGAACATAGCATTTGTAGTGCATGGATTTGATGTCCGCATTTTGCACTGTACTAGTTCTGTTTCTTTGGCTACGCCTTGAATCTGGTGCTTGTGTCTATTTTAATATCATTAGATAGAAATAAGTCTTTTTATATGACAAACCACATACTCCTAGATAACTTATACATGTTATATGCGCACTCAGTTGATTTCTCATGAACTGAACCTGTCGAAAGTGTAGAATAACTTCACAGTGTCTTCTAGATCGAGTTAGTTACAGCAAATTACTCAGTCAGCTTTAGAATCAATATAATATGACAGCTACATATAATTAAATAACAAGCTTTGATTAAGGTGCTAATCATGCACTATGATTACCAGTATGCAACGTCCATATGACATTGACTGAGTTGCATGACTGTTGGAGTGGAGTGGAGTGGAGGTAGTCCAGTCAAAATGTCAATTGGATCTGTGGTGATCAGACTGGCATGTAGATCAAACGAGGCTTTTAAGTCACGTCAACATTAATGACAGACTCCTTTTTTGTAGGTGATTGACTTTTAGTTGGTCAGTCTGGGGCCCTGGGGTAGACCTCCATGAACGCTTGAATGTATTTGTCATCTTATCCGCATACCATATGTACATGCTCTATAGTTGTGCTGGTCTGGAGTTTTGTTTCCAATTTTATGAGATTGGTTTTCAAGTCTATGAAATTGGCTGCAATGCCTTAAATTGTAAGAAAAAAACATAGGCTGCGCTGCGGCAAAACCCTCAGTGGATCCCACATAGCACACAGGCATCATTAAAATTGCTCAGCGTCTATCCGACAGGTAGGAGAGTGGGTTCCCAATACTAATGCACTTACCCTAACAAAAATTGTGTACAGTAATACTCTATATGACCAATTGATAATGCATTATAGCAGTGTGTGAAAGCATAATTCCATGCAAAAAAAAAAACCTTTAAGATTTGTGCTTATTTGTATTTTTAAACCTTAAATATCTATTTTAATACACATTAAATACAAATCTTACAGGTTTTTTTTTGTATGGAATTATACCCAACACATTTAAGATATTTTCTTTAACACTGTTATATAAGGGTCATAGCATAATTGCGGAATTTCATATATTCCTTTGGAAGAATTGTCATAGCCCATGTATAAGCATTTGGACAGAAAATAACGGACATGCTATTGTATTGATAATTCTAGTGAACTGAATACTCCTTACTGCACATAAAACATCTGAAACAAACAAATTAAATGACAGGAATTGATATACACATCTTCTTAAAGCAAGCCTGCCATCTTCATTTAGCTATGATATGCGGCCTTGCTAGAAATAGGCTTAATCACCTGGTTTATACAGATAATACTGATTGGCTATATTTAGCACAGCAACATGAGGGCAATGCCTCTTTAGACTGGCTCTGGCGCTTTGAGTGTCCTCTATTTTGTAACATACAGCCCAAATTGATATAGTAACTCTGTTATAAGGGGCACTAATTTGAATCCGTTCCAAAGGCTAAGGAGCATAGAACAACAGTCACGTGGCTGCACAATTGTCAATCAATTCCAATTGATATGTCTGAACATTCAGTAACAGACATGCTGATACCATACAAAATCGAGATCTTTTCCTCCTGGTGATGAAAGCAGTAAGACTAATTCTGAATTAAATAACTGTCATGCAACTTATTATTATGGATATTAGTATGGATCTTTTTAAAATGGACGTAAGCATTTGGAAACATTTTCTTGTGACAAAGATTATCAATATAATTTTGATCCACTCAAGTGAAATTGATTTTGCGAATCATGTGGCAAGACAAATATGCTGTATCAATTATGCACGTTGTGGTCAAAGTTTGAGATGGCATTGGATTGAATTACCCTGGTCAACAATGATTTTGCTACCTGTAGAGAAATACATGATTTTGACTAAATCAGGTATGCTGATTCCAAATCTGAAATCTGAATTTCTCCAGCATGTCGGAGTTTTGAATTATGTCATTAAATAGCCATTAGCTGCCCATTACACCAGCATTTTAGTTATATAAATTCGAAATGGACATCATGATAGATGTGGTGACAAGCATGGTGTCATATTTTTGCAGATACATAGTTGCATTGGTGTTAAATATTCAGAATATATATTAAATATAAAATTTCTCAAGGTGGTGTTAGTGGTGGCATAAATCAGTTTAAATTGTCAGTGTACATACATTTTTCCAATTTATCAACCAGACAAATAGCCCAAAATACATGACACCAACTTTAGCCTCTGATTTTGTCAAGGAGATTGTTTTCCTTTACAATTAATAAAGATATCTTAGTGAGGAAGCATACAACACTAGTTGTATTGGTCTATCTCATACCTCAGAACTGAGTGACAGCGAAGATCAGGAGGGTCTTCCATAGCATGTACACTGTTTTCTTCAAACAGCAGCAAAAGTGAGGACTGCTGACAAGCATACACCATGTACTTCTCAGGGTTGATTAGCAAAAGGAAGGCAATTGATGCCATTCACAGTAACTATGCATGGTATGGCGTGAACCAAAAAGTCACACAACTGATGGTGCTGTTATTGGTTGAGCCACAAAAAGTCTATCTTCCTCCTCTTCACATCAGCATTGGCTTGATTAAAAGCTTTGTGAAGGTAATGAATCAAAACTTAAATGGATTTCAATACCTAAAAGAAAATTTTAGTACTGTCGAAGTAATGCAAAGCTGAAAGCTGGAATTTTTATTGGACCCCAAATCCAAGAACTCATTGGTGATCCAGTATTTCTGTCCAAGTTCAGCTCTCTCGAATTAACAGTTCGGGAAAAATAATGTGAATGTAAATGTGTCTGGGTTTAGAGTCTTCGATTACATATTGGACGCACTCTGCCGACAATTACACCCTTGGTAGGCCTTGGACAATTACACCCTTGGTAGGCTTGATCATACGTGAGCCTTTTTCAGCTCCCTCGGGAGCATACACTCGGCGCGCAGCCTGTTAGGCGCTTCTTAGATCAAGCACTCTACCACAATTGCCATCCTGCCTGGAGCCAAGAACCCATTTACACCTGGGCAGAGTGGAGCAAGGAGTTACAGAGGATCTGCTCAGTTCCTTGTGGTTTAAAGGCGAGCACCTTAACCATTGGGCCACGGCACCTCTATAGAGCACTGAATCACGATGAAGTAGTCAAGGACATGCTAAAAACATATAACGGATGGGTTGCAGAATGTCGCTCAAAACTGACATCCTCTTTTGCATATTGATAACTTCCACCTATTTTGTGTGGTGTAAGTGATGAGCATGGGACAAGATTTCATCAAGATATTTCTGAAATGAAAACCAGGTACCTAGGGTGCTTCAACCCTAACATGATGGCCCATTGCTGCTGGTTCCTACAGCGGGAAAACTTTTACAACCCCCACAAGCAAAAGAGCAAGTGTCTAGTACCTACTTAAGTTTATTCTTTACTTGGCTTGATATTAATTTCTGTAGGTAATTTTGACAAATTTAACAGATATTATCTCCAGATTGTAAATGCACAATAAAAGGTTTGGTGTGAGATTGGGAAATTTGTATTTTTTGTATATGTTTACATAACTCAAAATCCTGATGCGCATGACAAATTCTGATTTCAGATTTGGAATCAGCATGGCTGCTTTAGTCAAGACCACATATTCTTTCTCCGGTAGCAGAAGAGAAGCTTTTTAATTTTGTCTAGTGTTATTAGATTAAACCACAGTTTTTCATTGAAGACACCGATGGTTTGAAAGTTTAGTCGCCATAATGTTTAGGTCCCACCTTCCAAATCATAATCCCTAAGAGATTGTGTTTTTTCTTGGGGGGGGGGGGGGGCATAAACTTGGAAAAACACTTGGAAAAAAAAATTGGCTAGTTTTTAGACAAACCGCATGGCCAACAATTAACCAGCGTACCTGATTAAGTCATAACTGACAGTCTTGTAGAGTCACCTGACTTCATTAACTGATACATTGCCAATTTAAACACTGGCCAGTCAAATCATAATATTTGAAAACTTACGTAAAAACATGGATCCTGTCATGGAGGGAGCCCATTCTGTCTGTTGTGATGTTGTTGAGTTGCACAGCATACTTGACAATCTTGGTGATGATGAGGCTGTTCACTCCAAACCCTTTTTCCTCATGTTTGTTTGCATCTCTCACGATGTCCAGCATGTGCCAGAGAGCCACTGAAATATTTTGTTTTATGATTATGCGAAATCGTAAATGGCTGTATGTGTATTGTATGTACTATGTAGTATGTGTGGATAGACGAACAGAAAAAAATATACTAGAGCTCTGTGATGTAGATTGATCAACATTCCTCTGTTGCACTAACGTATCAGCTCAGCTTTTTTTTGTTATAATTCAATGTTTTTCGGAACTATTCATTGGATAAATAAAACATAAGTCTACAACAGCTATTCAGAAGTATTCCATTGGCGTTCTAATGGACCTAGAATGTACTAAGATAAGATGGAGTCCTTTCGTGCATCACCTTTCAGCAGATTTTCTTTTTCAAATTGATCAGAGCACAGTAACTCAGTCATATTTGAGTCAGGCTTTGAAGTATCATGCATTGTGTTTGGATGATAGAGAAAATATATTTAGACCACGACTGCACAACATTTGATTTGTATTGCAATATTTTCCCCTAAACACCAAACTTTCAATGTTAAATTTATGAAATTAGGGGCGAAATTCTTTCCTTATAACGACAATATTAATTAATTTTTATAAACCTTATTTGAGAAGTATTCATATTTACCTTGCATTCCTTTTGGAGGTGTATTCTTGAACTGGGATAGTCGTTTGTTCTGCACCAGCACCAAAATGCACATGCATTCTGCCTTGATGGCTTTGAAGAGAGCCATGGTGTGACGAGCTGAGGGCAGTGACATCTTGGTTGTCATGGTAACCAGCTGGTCAATCAAGCTGATTTCCGAAGTGACCTTGTTGACACAGATTGCATACTTTTCCATAGCGAACTGGAACATGAAACCGAAGGAAAGAGCATAGACGAATCCAGCCGGAATGATGAAACAGGAAAGTACTGCATTCATAGTTGCGCTGCTTCTCGCTTTTGAAGGCCAGAAACAGTGAACAATTGGTTCGTAAGCCATTAGAAGGCTGCTGGACAGGACGACGGAGAAAAGAGCCGGAAGCGTCAGGACCACCAGGTCCCAGACACCATAACCACTCCGCGAAAGGCAAGCAAGCACTTCATGGTCAAAGCCGCAAAAGAAGTTTTCATCTTGCAGGAGTTGCCAACATTCCTCTGGTTTTCCTTTCATACTCTCCTTTGACTCATCCAGGGGTGCTTTGTCTTCATACACCATCTTCTTTCGCAGGACAGTCATTACGTATATCACTCCCAGTCCTACAATGTCAAGGCAATACTTTTTTTTATCCCTTCTGTAGTTCATAAAAAGTGCTACAACACAATTCAGTGCTTTAGCCTTGACAGGGCATTGCAACCGCACTTATTTTGTTGTCCTAAAAATGTCCTGGCTTGGGTGCTTATTTAACTGATGTTTAGGAAAACCACCTACAGTACGTGCACCCAGTAAGCTGTTTCAAGCTGAACGATACACCTTTGCATTGACCTTACTGCATGTTTCATCTATGAGCCTAACATCCAATTGTGTACTACCTTTTCAAGTGGGGTAAGATATTAAATAGCTAAACAGACATATTAAATAGCTAAACAGACATAACTGGAGTATGCATTGCGGAATGTTTTGTGTTGGCTGGTTGGATTTAAATTCTTCACCCACAGTGTCACTCAGGAATTTCAAGGGCACTACCTTTTCAGGATCTACCTTTTTAAATCTTGCTCATGAAAAAATCGAATGAATACAAAAGAGACTTACCAATGATGAAAGCCAGGATCATAAGACAAGGAGGGAGAAAAATCTCCAGATTACTTGCTTGCTGATTCGTCTTCAAAGGAGTGGTGCAGAATTTCCATTTCCAGGTATTTACAGATTTGTTGGACATGTTTCTTGAAATATACTGTATTTATTAATAATCCGCTTATGAATCAGATGTTCCCATTTTCTTTTACGTTTCTGTGAGGCCTGTAATGAATAGAATATATTTTTTAATGTTACTGCACAAATTGTCCACATAAATATCCAACATGGAAAATTTTATCAAGTGCAGTGACAAAATAATTATACTTAGTGATTGTTATGAAATGATACATTCAAAGCCCAATTTGTCTCCAACTTTATCTCTACGGTGTTTACCATGTATCACATGTTTATATATAATTATATCATTTATTAAATTTTAGCATACTTTAAACGTACTAAACTGTACTAATTTGTTTCTGATGCCAATTTTCAGAAGGTATTATCAGGCTCTACTTAACGGAAATGTCAGCTCATGGAGACAAATAAGAAACGGGAAATCAATGTTAGCCACTAGCGTGAAAAAACGAGCCCATTTAAATATTTATGTAACAATTTCTTAAGTATTGATGTCCAATGCATGTCAGAAAACTGAGCACAGTCACTGGCTTCCAGTCAGCAGGTGAACTGCCACTTTCAGTTCATGTCCAGACAGACCAAATGACCCCTTTAATTTATGCCCATTAAGGGGGAAATTGATGGTGTCGTATGTCTTGATTACCATAGTGACATTCATTAATGACAAAGCCATTCTTTGATGGTAACTTCTTCATCCCTCTAATGCTTGGCCAAAAGGCCAGAGAGTCAAACCGAAGGGCTAATGGGCAGATGGTGAACTGATATTAGTAGATTATAAGGGTACCTTCTTTATTGTTGCTTTTCAGATATTCGAGAAATTACCCCAGAATATTGACTGCTTCTTAGACGTACATATTTCTGATAGTGTACACGTACCTATTTCGCGCAAGCATCGTGCATATTTTACAATGATAGTACATTTTGGACAGTTTCTTAAAATAATGCCTGTACACTAAAGTCGTTATGTCAACTGTATCGTGGATTCTTTTATCAATCTGCTTGCAATGCTTCATTCCTAACTTTCGAATAAGTGTCCAGTTGACACCGGCCAGTGTTCAATGAAGTTTGATCGAATCAAAAAAAAAATTTCTGCCAGAAATGGCTGTTACAGCACAGTAAAGATGCTATTTCAAAAATAGTTATTCTTTGACGAACATTTTTTTTTAATGCATCAGTTCAAATAGCAACAATTATACTTTGTCATTCAGAATCAAAAATTTGCATTATATGGTAAAATCTTACCCGTTACAGTAGGTGAAAAGAAGCATAGTGAGCCAGACATATATTTACGTTTGGTGTGTTATTATTCACCTGCTTGGTGGCGCTGCAGTCAGTGGCCACAGGATACAATGGAGCCATTGCCTGTCAAGAGACATTGCTGTTGTGATCGATTGAGCAAAAAGTTGAATATTGGCAGTGGAGTTTAGGACAAAAATATGCATTTAAATGTTTTGCTTACAATGTGAAAAAATGACTGGCGTCAATCAAAGAAATAGCAGGACAATGTGTTGGTGAAAAATCTGTAAAAATATAGACACACTTAATTGATTGAATACAATCCAATATCCTCATAAGTGTATGCCAATGGCATTCATACAAAATACAACTGCAGTTTGGAAATAAACATTAAGCAGGTTTAAGATGCTTTGCAATATTGTCTTAACATATTGACCTAATGTCTAACGCACTTATAATAACAAAGTTGAGAGTCTGTTAACGACAAAAATGAATATAATGATGAGCTGACTTTACATTTGTTATGTACTTTAATAATAGTTTCTTTAATCTTTTAATTCAATCGAATGCTCTGTGGACATATGAGACCAACCTAAAATGAAAGGAAAACATGTATCTGACACTAGGTCCATGAACCTTGTCAGTAGTTTTATCAACTGAAACGTTGATAAAACTACTGACAAGGTTTTATGTGAACAGTAAAAATTAAAATGTCAATATTTACTTCATGCTTGTGGCAAACTTTAAAATCGCCATGTACGTCCTGCAAGTATATGTGAGTTTTTCTTAGTGAGATGTTATATCAATTCCCGACTGTCAATACTGGGCCAGATGTTACTTTCGTACATTTCTTACTGACTCGGCAAAAATGAACGACACACACAAGTTTAAAGTTTAAACTATTTAATAAAAATACTAAAACAACAGTACGATTCAATATAAATCAATACACAGAAAACAAATTAACATCCAAACTCACAGTCCTTTAAATTATAGATTCCTTTTGTTTTGGGGCATTATAAACTGCTGATGGTATTCCACAGTCCTTGGTACAGTCATTGGTACAGTCCTTAATAATACAGTCCTTAATACAGTCCTTGATAGTATTTTGATGGCTCCTAATTATTGGACAAATGTCTCTTCAATGATGGTAAATCACAATGGAATTGACTCTCCAGTAATATAGAACTTTTTTTGCCATTCAAATGAGGTCAAACAACATAAACAATCTATTGTAAGAAATGTGCACAATGGCCTATTGTATTGTGTGAACTAGAGCAGTTACATAATATTATGTAGAATTTACTGACTTAAAATATAATTAACACGTGTCGCGGTCGCCATTGCCTTCCTTTCCGCTCACTTCCGTCTTCACCAATCTTATTTCCGCTTCCTAAACTAATCATGTGATCCCTCTCATCCAATCCTGGAGGGCTGCATGTAGCAATCACCTTTCGTTGGCCCACCCACCCACAATTTTTTCCTTTTTTCCTCTGTAACATCTTTCTTCTCTTACCCCTTCATTTCAGCTTCATGCATCACCATCTCAGCATATGCTAAGCCTCTTCTATGTAATGTCCAAACCATCCGTTGCGTTATTTATGTTAATTAAATTAAATTATCAAGAAATAAGAACAATAAAATTAACTACCATGCACTAATATGAACAATTGTTACATAGGACTACATAAGAAAACAATCATTTTTTTGTCTAAGCTAGACTTGAGATCCAAAGGATTACATTTTATTTAAATTCATAATATTAAATATTGTAGTATGTCACACGGACTACAGTTAATTTTGACAAAATAAGCCCAATTCAACTGCAGAACCCCATAGTTGACTCAACTGAAAGAGTTACTTTATACAACACGGTTGGCAAATACTTGATTATACATGGGACTTGTGTCATAACTTAGAGAAAAAAACTTACCTGAATAAGGAATTACACTTTAGATGTAGCTTTAGTATAGGTAGCTATAGCTGGATGGTTTGGTGGCAGGTAGCAAGGTTTTTGTGAGTTTTTATTTAGTTTTAACTAACTTGTAAACAAAAAAAATTATTCTTGAGGTTGTCCAGTGGTTAGAGCGATGATTTGCACCTATAGCTGTCCTGGGTTCGAATCTCTACAAATAGTATTGGTTTATGGTAAGATACTCTTATAGTGGGTCAGCTGAGTCACTGGACGCACAATGTCCGCACAAGTTGGACTCACTAATAACATGACATCTAATTGTTTTGTTATTATTTTCACCTACTTTTGCGACACAGCCACTTTTCGTATCCACAGACGGTTAGAGAGTATGAAGTCTGCATCTTGTTGTCATAGCTGGGAATTTATGATCGCAAATAAAATGTTTTAATCATTAATTACTGGCACTCCATCAAAACGTTTAATATATGATAACAATGCTTATTGATGTTAAGAAATGTAATTTGTATCGAAAAGCTGAATGTATTTTGTAAATTCATACAATATTAGTACTTGAACCAAGTTCAGATTGATTGAGTACTCTTTACAGTTGGTAGAAGTGATATGTAAATATTTGCTTACTTGTATGACCTACATATATTTCATGTTGAAGTTTAACCTGGCTTGATGACACATGATGGCATTCATGCCGTATGTGAGGGTGGTAATTAAAAAATATTTGAAAAGTGAATGTCTAACCTCCTGAAAATATGGACCAAGTCAAAACAAAGCTAACCATTCCAAATATATGTGTCTCAGTGATTTCTAACCCCCCTCCCCCCCCCCTGAACATGCCCCTTGAAATAGTTTTTATTTAAAATTAATGGAGTTTATTGCGAATAATACATTTCTCTTGCTATCTTAATACAGTGTGCCACAAATTATGCCATTAGTCAAATATTTCTGTAAATGTCTTAGCCATATTTTTTACACCTAAATTTGTGATAATTAGAGCATTTATATGGTATATGCTGTAATTCATCCAATATATTGCTACCAGAGTTAGGCAACAATAAGCAAAAGTTAGCACATGACTCCTATCACAGAAAATCTCAGGCAGCTATAAATTAGGGATAAACATTTCAATGATTGTGTTCATTTTTAGCTTTTAGTTTTTTACTGCCCAAATTATTTTTCAGTGGTTTTGTGCAGCAAATTTGTCCATGTTTAGACATTATGGCATGGAATGTTTCATGTGAATTATGATGAAGCATTACTAGGCTTACTGTCAAAAATTTTTGATTCCAGAGCTAGGCCTTGCAAAAATAGGGTAGAGAGATAGGGGAAAAAAACTAGTTTTTTGTTCCTTGGTGGCCGCAAAAAAAAAACTACCTTTCTTACCACAAAGCTACACAGCAAAATGGTACAGAAAGAGAGCGCAATACCAGAAATTGACTTGCAGTTTCAGTAGAATTTAAAGCAAATATTATTGAATTTCGTCAAAATGGCCTAAATGACATAGAAATTGCAAATAAATAGCAAATATTGCTGTTTATAGAAGGAAAACTGAGACTTAGAAGCTTTGAAAGCTGAAGGTGGACCTTTTACATCATCAACACAGGTTATCTAAGGAGTGCCAATTTCGATGAGAGTACTAAGCGCCAACGACTACATCTTGAAATTCACTATGCAACAGATACAATACTTAAACTCCCGAAAGCTTTTTGGATAATTGTTGACCTGAACAATGCAACTGACTCAATTTGTTTCCTAAGTGTATATACAGGGGGCTTGCATTTGTGGGCACTTCGATGTTTTTCTTAGTGAAATTAATCAGCGTTGCAGAGGGTTATGTTAACAGAATAAATTGATTCAAATAGAACTTTTCATGACTTGATTTCTTCATACCCAGATATCGGACCATTCTATTTTGTTTTTATGTTTGTTAGTGCATCATATATTTCGCAATGATAATAATCAAGTGCGTACAACATAAACAAAGTATGGCTTCATGGGATTCATTTTGAAGCTAATTAAGTTTTACATCAAAATCTTCAAGGCATACGTACAATTGCCCAAAGATGAGTCATAACTACCATATAAGTCATCATGCGCTATAATTCTGCCAACTGTATTATGTACTTTCAAAAACAACCGACTGTGAGAAACAATATACTTGAATCATGTTTACGTGTGTGTATTTTATGGCTAAATGGAGAGTAGTGTCTATAGTCTAGATAGATAGGTAGGTTGATAGATAGATAGGTTGAAGAAAGATAGATAGATAGATAGATAGGTAGATAGATAGATGGATAGACAGACAGATAGATAGATAGATAGATGGATAGATATGGAAAGTGTAGCCCTCTAGGGCAAATTCTTGCCGCTAACTAGGGTTGATTGATGAGGTGAGAGAAAGGAGGAGTCCACCCATGTTACATATTTACCCCATGGATGGTCTTTTACTTGCCTCAGCATAGGACACTAAGAACAAGGGTCTGTTAGTCTCTACATCTCTATTAGCAGAACCCAAAGACTTGGAAACTGAACTCTTGGAGGACTTCTTTTGGACTCTCATTGGGCGAGGGACTTCCTCATTATAGCCAATGGGAGTCCTGGATTCACATGGTGTCCTCTTTGAGTCATGGGTTTAGTACTTGTTTAACAAACATGAGAATGACTGACCAAGTATGCCGTTGTAGCCTATTACATTACAATATATGTACATGTGGCATAGGGTGGTAAAAAAAAAGTTTTTGGAAATTTCCTTATCTCACCTCCTGAAAAGGTTCTATATGGCCTTAAACTTAACTCTTAACAGGTGCCAAACGGGGTCTAGATAATTACTTCTCATTTTAATTAAAACTCTCTTAATGCTCTAAAGTTTAGGATCATGTAAGCTGGCTAAGCTTGATAGTAGCAGTGAGACATTCAGTTGAAAATATGCTTTTGATGAAGAGATTGTATTTTGGCTCATGTTTTCACAATACACCACAACAACTTCACGATTTAAAACATGAATTTAAGTCATAGAATTTCACACCTGCATTTCTCACCTTAGTGGCCAAGTTCTAAGACAGTCAATAAATTACAGTTTTAAGACTGTTAAAAATCTAATAACAATTGTTGATTACTACCATGCCCCACAATTTGGTCTATGCATAATCGATGATCAATTATACAGTGCTAACCACACTGTGGTTGAATTACCAGGCAATGGTTCTAAGAGAATCCATTGTATTGGGACCAATGGTTCTAAGAGAATCCATTGTATTGGGACAGTAAATTAGTGGGGAATTTGTCCTCTTCTGCCTAACCATTGGTCATTCCGCTATCGACAACATCATTGCAATGAATATGACTAATCGTGCAAACTTATACTTTAGTCTCCAGTACCTTCACCAAATTCTCATGAAATCTATAATTCAAGGCAAAATGATCGTCCATTACTGTATTAAATGGAGGCAACCATGCATAAGGTCATACACAATAATACATTCAGGCCTCTGATAGAATAACACGAATTGATTGGTAAATAATAACAACAGAAACACTGTGCCTCCAGCAAATTAAGTAAGTCTTAGGGCTAGTTATTAAATGGTTGTATTGTTTGGAAATAGTTTCATTTAAAGCTATATATTTGATATTCATGCAACTATAACAGTTACAGTTTTTTTAACTGATATTTCTTTTTCTAACTAGGAACTGTGCAACAACTCCAACGGCTACCATGTTTGCATCAGATTAAATCTAAATGGCAACAAAGCTTCAATAATTGAACAGTGTTTGTATTTAATATTGAACATTTCCAAAGTGCTACAATTATCATGTCAGTTTAAGCTTAACACCTCAAATCTAGACTGATAATTACAACGTTCATGCAAGTTTATCGATTCCTGCAGCATTATTAATCATATAATTGACAATCGTGTATGTATATTTCCTTAGTGCTTTAAATTCAAGATGTCAAAACATGAGACACACACTCTATGTTTGTAACGAATAGTAAACATACGACATTTCAACATGGCAGAGCTGAAACTATCACATAATTATGAAACCGCAGTTATGACCAAACCAACTAAAATGTGATAAAGGTCTTGAAAATATCTCTTACGTGAAGCTATGTATTGACAAAACGATAAAAAGAATGACAGACAATAATATAGATAAAAACTAAAAGATAGAAAGCAGGTCCAGAAAGACAGACAGAAATGAGTTTCATAACTGAGCATTTTAGTCTCATTTTTGCAATGTAGTGGGATGTAGAAAGGTGTTTGCGAAGTAAAATTGATTAAAAAAAATAAATAATAAAGCATATGGATAACATGGTCTTTATTGCAACCTGAATGTTGGATTTTAACAATGTATCGTGTACTATTTAGTCTTCTTTTAAGAGCTGCTATACCCATTAAGTGGTATACAGCAGCTCCCCTGGCCTCCAACTCAGCTCCCTTTAGAGGAGAGTACACAGCATTCTGAAGCATTCCTGTATCTGAAAAGCCAGGTACCCACTCTCTGCTGGGTGGACAATAGCAATGAGGACTCAGGAGCTTGCTAAAGGCCACAAACATAAGTCAGTGGGCAAGGCTAGAACCCGATCCCTTGGGATTGGGAGTCAAGCACTCTACCACTAGACTACCTGCTCCTCTTAAAAGAGAATACATCTTCATCGTTGCAACGCGTTCAACAACTTGCTTCATTTAACACCCACCGAGCAGCCCTTGTAGTAGTTCTCCATTGAATGTGGGCTCAACTGCTGTAAAATTGTTCAAAGTTCCCTGTAACTGATTTAATGTAATAGTAATGATGTTTAAATGTAGCAAGAAGCGCAATGACACTTGATTAAATTACACCAATTACTCCGGCAATTACTTTTCCTGGTCGCGTTTCAAACCTTTATCTTTTGTATCTTACCATATTCAAATGTATTGTTCGGATAATGAGAGTAATGAATCACTTCCAATTTTGGTGCTTGGCAATTAAGTTAAAACTATTTTGAAATATTAAGGAAGTGCAAAGACACTGAACCTGATAAGAAAACTGCATCTTCTTTTAGTTAAATTGGAAAACTGGGGTCACTCAGTAGGTAGTTTAATCTCTCGATTAATTTCGTTTAATCTCTACAGAAATATATCGGGCAAAATTCTCTTGCATGGCAAACGGAGACGATTTTTTGTTTCATTGAATTATTCTGAAGGTTATTATTTTCACTCAAAATCCATACCATAAAACATTTGTATTAGATTTTAACTTATCAGATCATGAAAACTTTAGCTTTCAAGCAATTCGTTTTTGAAAACTCTGGTTATTAATACACACTTTATAGCATACAGGCTGAATAATGTGTAGTGCTTTACTGACTCTCTCACTAAATCTGTTTTGTGCTGGTATCAATTTTTATAAATGATTATAAAATTGCCAGTGGTATAAAGTTTATCACAAGCATCAGATCGATGTTGCCAGTCCTTAAATTTTTGCTCACATATTTACATTGCATTCACAGGACATGAAAACAGCAACATCGACTGCTATAAACTATAGGCATTTATAAACTGCAAAGGAAGCAATTGATTTTCAATGCACCAGTCCAGTCTCCTCTATTTAGGTAATCTGGTTGAATGAATGAATAAATGAATGAATGAAGCAGTGAATCAATCAATCAATCAAAGTGTTAGGCCTACACACTTTTATTTTTCAAGATATTTACGCATATTTCTACACATTTTGGAATATCTTATTGGTTATATTTTGAAAAATATTTCATTTCTATATTTGTAACTTTATAAAGTTAGGCTACTGAATTTGGTAGAAAAAAAAAATTATAATAATTGTAATAATTTTTTGAGAAATTATCTCAGTATTTTGGAGTTATAATGACCAGTGATTTCTTTTACATTTGTTTTAAGATGTTATCAGAATTGAGTTTAACATCTGAGAATTAATTATTAAAACAAAACCACTCTAGAGAGGATATTAGGAGGCAAATACACGTAATAATTATGGAAAAGTGTTTTGAGGGAGTGATATTTGACTTTATTGCCCTTAAGATCTACTCTAATCACGAACTGTCTACTAACTGACTCTTATAATGTAACATTTCGATATTTTAAATTAGATAACTCATATGTACAAGTAAGTGCAGCAAGGTGAAAGTGCACAGTACTTGTCTTTGAATGTTACATAACAAGAAGATGGAGGTGTTTTCACAAAAATCAAACCTGACCCCCAAACTCAGCTGTAGGATTTCTCTTTTATAATATTTCATCAAAATTATAGAGGTCATCAAAAAAGAAGATATATATGACTGGCAGTGTATATTCACTAAGGTTGTCACCCAGGAGCACTGTTGACTCCACACGTGTACATGGTTAGCTATGGGTAATCTGATGCAAATGACTCCAGAGCAAAAGGGAATTCAATTTGGGTTGGTGCAGACTCAGATTGATCAGGTAATGACTGAGTGGGTCATGACATGGTAGACCAGAAAGAAGTAGATCAGGCACCTGTAGTTCACGCTTAAGATCCGAGCCACTCTTTAATAAGCAAGAATTTAAGAAAACGTTGATAACAGAAATCAAAAAGCTGCAATGAGAAAAGAAATGAAATATCAGTTTGAAAGGGTCGATATATCTCAAACGCGACTTTCAGGTGTTAAAGAATGAGATGAAAACTGAAACGTATATATTCAATACTTCAGATAAGAGTATTATAAAAGCCACGTGCTAAATCAAGTTACAAAATATAAGTTGACATTTGAGAATAATATTGCCGTTTAACGTGTGTTGGTCAGAAATATCTTATTTATCTATTTGCAATTTGATTAATTAATTTTCAGGACGAACAATATGGTACAGGCCAAAAGTTTATATGTTCCGGGGCAATTCTTTCGAACTTGGTTGGCGCTAAAAGGGTGGTAACAGGCGATGATGAAAGGGTATGAATATTAGTAATTTTAAAAAGGGTATGTATATAATGTGAAGCCCAACAATTAAGACAAGCCATTACTGAAGTGGTTTGTCTCAATATCAAAATCGTCTTTTTTCTTGCATCATTTACATTGTAAGACACGTTTCGTGCATCTGGAATATGTTTTAAAAACATGGGATTCACAATAAACAATGATACAACTGCTGGGTGAAATGTGATGTATAAGGCCTATCAGCACAGCCTTGAAAATATTAGGGCAGTCTTTGGGAAAAACCATCAACCTGCATAGCCTGGAAGAGCAAGGACATTAGGAGGGGGGCAGGGGTTGCAATTTTCTTGTTATCATAATTCCTTTCATGTTGGTCAATGGCCGTGCAGATCCCTACCTTTTTACTTATTAGTGATGGAAAAATCGTTAGTGATGAACCGACCTATATGGTAAGCAACAGTCTTATGGTGTAATTAATGGCATTATCTGCTTCCTTACTCGTTTTGGTGGCATGGCTCATTGACTGTAAACGACTTGTCTAGTGCTTTTTACAGACTGGAGCTGTTTTTCCATCTCCCAATTAAGAAACCTGCTCTCTCTGTGATCAAGTGGAAAGTTTATGATCGAAGGAGTTCGATCTCGAAAGAAAGAGGCTGCCAAGTGGTCCCCAAAGGATGAGCAAGTCTTATATTAGGAGTTTTGGAACAAAGTGGTGTTCTTTGTGTAGTGATAACCCAAAGCGTACTGATATTTGGTGGAGCTAGAGAAGTACTAAGGACTGGCAATACTCCAGTGGCTGTGATGGAAGGGAACTGATCTTACTTATCAATATGAAAAAATTAACTGATTTAAATTTGCTGGTATTGACGACACCCGGAAATTTATTTTGTATACAAAAAATCGATGTTAAGTTTTAGCCAAGTGGAAAATATTAATTGAATTTGAGATGACGCTGTAGGCCTACACATTTCTGGCTGTGATTGGATAAAAAATTGAAGCAATTCAATTTGGATTTCCGTTACAAATATGTTTTTTTTTATATATATATATTAAGGGAAATATATTATTAATAAAGTTTCTAATTTATTACAATTGTGATTAAACAGTTGCAAACATTTTATAATAAATAATTTGCCTGGTGTTTCGTAAACAAAATGTTTAGTGATATACTGTTTAAAATTGGTTGTTTTGTTGGATATAAAGGGAAATATATTATTAATAAAGTTTCTAATGTATTACAATTTTGATTAAACAGCTGCAGGCATGTCTTCATAAATAATTTGCAAGTCTTCTTCAAATTGTTATTCCACCCTAAGGATGACGACTGGATAAAAAGTTCCACCATCCTGTTGTCTAGAAAGTAGTTCAGATTGTCTCATTGTGCAGTTTGTAATTCCTCGATTTCTTTTTCAGTTATTGTGGCATGTTTTTATGTGGCCAAATGATATTTTTGGTCTTGTTTCCGATGGAATGCATGCTGGTAGATTATCAATTGCTGTTATTGTGGTCACAAATGTTTTTTTTTAACTGTTTTTTTTTTCCTGTCAATCTAAGTGCCGTTATGTGGTGATTGATTATAACTATACGCTGCCAGTTATAAATTACAGTCAATTAAATCTGTCTAAAAATAGGCAAGAAAATCTTTGTCCTTAGGTTCATTGAAAACTAACACAGCCTGTAAACACAATTACACATATTTCAAATTAAATATAATTATCTGCATGCATGTTTTTGATCGATGCAATTGGTAAACAGCATACGAGACAACATGGAGAACTAAAGTAGGTATAACTTTATGAAAAAAAAGTTACAAATAATGACATTATTATATAAACAAATTAAGAGGTGAAAACAAAGTGACCACAGTTTGACAAACAGCTCACTCTCCAGGGAAAGAGAAAGAAAATAATCAAGTTCTGTCAGATCATTTTCCCTATGTTATCCATTACATGCACTTAAATCTGAATAAAAAAGCCTACACCCACATAACAATCCAAATCGGCCCAGCATCGTTTCCACATCGCGCCGACATTGAAACGATTTGGAATGCTACTAGGGCACTTGTGACAAAATAATTTCCACACGTTTGCAATGAATTTCAACTGACTCCTTATTCAATCCCTCTGCTTCGGCCTTGCTGACCCAGGTGTGTGTGTTTGTGATGGGCTAATTAGGACAGGCAGGGACCTTGGCAATGATATGAGGGATGATTGAACAGGTAGCATGATGTAAGTAGATAATTGCTCGAAGGTCTGCTCCATTACCAGGGGAGCATTAGGTCTGGCAAAGAGACAATTCCATGTAACTAGTGGTCATATTTATGCAAGAGGAATAGGTGCATTACCAACATTGTGGGATCTCTGCCTGAACAGTCAAAAAGAGACAGAGCTGTAGGAAGTACTACCTGAAGATAAAATAAGCTTGACCAAGACACAACTGTAGTTAGAGACACTCAACTAAAGTTACATATACACAGAAGCCCTAAAATTAAATATAATTCATGATTGACCTCAAAATCTATAATAAATATTATTATTATAAATTTGTATTAATCTAGAGTAGTAGAGTTATAGCTTCCATTAAACAGCTACACGATTACTGCTGATATGATTACAAATGTAGTTGTCTCTCCAGAAGCCATTTGCAGGGAACAGTCACAAAGTGTTTGTTGTTATGGGTTTCGTTGTATGTGGGTCTGGTTTATATGACAAAAATGTTAAGATTCTCGTTGCAAGTGTGTTCTAATAAAAATCATAGTCCATAATTTATTCTAATAGTTGTCACGTGGAGTGGGGATGCTAATAACCTACATTCTAGATCTCTCACTAAAATAAAAGGTGAAGAGTGGTGGATTTCGTTAAACACAATAGCTAAACAAGTGTTCTGTGTTTGAGATTACACGTTGATGCATATTCCTAACAGATCGTGTTAACAAGGATACAAACCAAGATGGATATTTTAAACTCGAACTCACACATTTTCTTTTGTTGTGAATTTTGATAGAAAATTGCAGACTGACCCACGTTCCAGATATATATTGTCATGTACACGTTGAATCTGATATGTTGTATTTCATTAGTGAAATTTCATTTTCTGAAAGGCATTTACGATATTATTTGTTTGACTTCGTGTCACTACATAAAAATTGTTTTGTCCTTGCTTTTGGCAATTTGTAAAGTAGAACTTAAAGTCTTTTAAGTTGTCTAGGTATTGGATTGTCTTAGAATAAAACCATGTTATCTTTTTTTCCCAGTTAATATTGTTTAATGAGGCTGTCAATGTTGCCCTAAATTTTAATTGCTGCTTCACTCTGTATTTCTTACTCGTGATGCAATTCTCTGTATTATTGAATGTTAAAACAACAACAAATAATAAAAAGTAATATACTTTGCTAGCTTTAATAATGGTAAATTGGAATGACTTAAATATGTACACGTGACAGACATGATATACATAAGAAGTGAAGTAATAAAGCGACAAATGTTTTACAAATACGGATCGATTTGTACACAACAATGTTTTCTTCAATCACATCCTATCACAGAAAAATATGATCAGTGTCAATAAGAGCGAGCAAAATGTGTATCAGAGTACATTACTATAATTATATTTTATGAAAAAAGTGCAGATATTTTTGGTCATGTGCAAAGTTTCAATCAGCTGCATGGTAAGATTATACTCTTCTATGGCCTGCTGCCAAACTTTTTATGGTTGTAAGTTGCCAGTTTAGCAACAAGTTAATTATTACGGACTGGTGTCATCATCAGTACTGCTAGTATCTGTCCAATATTTATTACTGCATGGTTTGTACGACCAAAAACTATCTATACACTTTTTTATGATGCTTTCTGTGTTGATCTAAGCAGAATCTAGTGGCATACCTACATCGTCACTGTCTGTGCAACATCGCAATGTTTGGCCGATATATGTGTGCTAATATAAGATATGGATGTGTTTTAGATCAATTGTACTTTTCTCGTGAACATAGCTATTGTTAGGCGGTCCTATGCTATAATCTATAATCCATAATAAATGTCCACTTGTTTTTTTCGGGCATACTTGTCCATAAATGGCATGGATGAGCGAAAAATTAACAGAAATATTTGCAACAAGTCAAAGCCCAGATTTATAGCTGATAAAAAAAGTTCTGCGCCAAATGACCAGAATTTTGCTATTTGCTCCATTGTAATTCCTCTGCTTCTCACAAATGGCCATAATGATGAGAAGATGGCAAAAAATTATCATTGGAAAGACAGGGAACTTGAGGTGAATTTGTACAGACAGGGGTTTTTATGGGATAGAAAGTTGGGCATATATTGACTTTTTTGTAAAATTTATAACTATTTTGTGCTTCCCATGGCATATATGCGAAAATAAGAGCAAAAAACGAGTGGATATTTATTTTGGATAATACTATAGTCATTAATCAACCAGTTGTCAGAATGGTAAGGATACATTAATATAGTTTGATTTTACGACTTTCATTTAAGTGACATATGACTAAACAAATCACTCCGATGTCTTGCTTTCAGTCAGTAAACATTATTACTATTGTCTTTGTGGGTAATCACAGACCACATTGTGTCCACATCGCATGAAGCGGTAAGCCTGGTGCACACGGAGTATGACTTCCGGTAAGACAGTCAGATCGATCCGGAAGGCTCCGGAAAATGGAGAATCAAGATCGGAGACGACATAACAGAGGAGACTGATGGAGAAGACGGTGACGATGCACATGGTCAACTCCACTCGGTAAGATTCCGCTCGGAGGAGGAGGATTCCGAAGAATGAGAAGAAGCCAAGGCTCTCCAAGAATGTCCATCTGCAAGTAAAGACACAAATCATCAATCTCTCTGACAAACAACCACAGGGATATGGCGCAGATTTGTAATTTGGCATGAATTTGATATTTCGACAACATGGAAGTAATACATACCCATTTTAAAAAGAATTCATGAAATAACTGAATAAGTGTGACCGTGTTTGCATTATTTCAAGCTTCCATGCTTTAACAAGTGGTGCAACCTCAGAAAGGTTATCCAGGATATAATTCCCATATATGTATTCATGCCACACAGATTGCTAGAGTAATTAAGCAACACCTTCTGTAGGGCCAACTATTTCAAAATCTTTGAGTCAGGCCAGACCTGGGTTTGGAAATTTCTGCCGTTAGGATAATTTTCTTTTTTAACATAAATTTGTTGTTTGCAACACAGATTATACTGTAGCTGGTAAATATATATGCTAGGTTGGCAGTCTATCGCAAGTTCTACATACATGAAATGCCTTCTACCTGAACATAAAAAGCCTTCATGATCTGCAGTTGCAGTCAAGTATTTGCTTACCTATAAAGAGCAGGTCAGCCAAATAATTCAATTATTAACGAGCAACACTATCCGATGGTACAGTTACCTAAACCTCTCTTTCTTTTGTACGTAAATATCAAAAGATTATTGACTTTCTCGTCCTTCGTGTTTGCCCAAAGGAAATACTATCTAGGTTGTTGACTTATACATCTTCTTGGTCAATTGATATATTCGCTAACTATCTTAGCAACGTCAAAGCAAGCAGATACTACACGGCATAATTAAGGCCTGTGATCAATATATCAGACATTTTAAAGCCTGTCTAATTCAAACAAAAACGGTATTTAGCTCATGAAGCTTGATATGTAAAAGATGACAGGCGCCATAAAAGGTGTTTGTTCAATATTATCAGCAAAATATGAGTTGAAAGAAAGTCAGTGTCTTTTGATTAGGGAAAAAGATAGAAAAATACTGTGTGTTTTCAATCTGTCATAGGTACAACGAAGCCTTAAGAAAAAGGTCTTATATTGAGAGATCAGTCGGTTCTCAGCTTCCATCTAATTCTATTAACATAGTACAAAGTGGTAAAGTTTAATGAAATTTGTAACATAAAAAGTTGGTGCAATACTTTGTTCATTGATACCAAAAGTTTCCTTTGCCTCTCTTTGTCTCAGGATTAAACTAGCAAAAAACTAACAAAACAGTCAAACAAATGTAAGATAATGCATTGGCCCTCCTGTGCTCGTCAAAAACATAATAGCACTGCACCAGGAATGTAGTTAGTTCACAAAAGATTTGGTGACACCAAAAGTTAGTATACCTTTACCAACCGGTATTTCTCTGTTATAGTTTGAGTTGCAAATGTATGTCAACATTTCAAATCGGTTCATCAGCAATATATGTCATCGTAAAGTTAATAGATAGATAGACTTTATTCAATAACATCAAAAGGGTGTACATACAAGACTGAAGCGCAAGAAGTACACTGTTTTAGTGCCATTGGGATAGCACACTAAAGTTTGAAAACTTATTTCCAGTGTGGTCCCTTCCAGATATCGTGCAAGATGTCATCAAGGTGCAATAAGCTGTTTTGCTCTGTCTTTGGTGTTTAACATTCCAGCTCTATCCAATTCACATTGACCAACATGTGATCTGGGTCCTAAGTCCAAAATAAACCTTACAATTTTGTTTTGTGACACTTGCAGCTTTTTTTTTAGCACCTTTTGTGAGTTCCCAAAACCAAGCAGACACCGCATAGTCAAAGTGACACTGAATAAAGGCAGACACAAGTAACTTTCTTGATTGGAAATCAAGTGCACTGGCATTCCTGTAGAGACATTTGAGTCGTGATGAACACATGTGAACGATTTGGGAAACTGTAGATTTCCCTGACAAAGCGTTATCTATTTTTAAACCAAGATATTTCACCTCTTCGCTTGGTTTTATAGGGAGGTCTTCACAATTGATGATAACATTTTTAATCATGCTTCTTTTACATTTGGAGCATAAAATGATGGTTTCAGTTTTGCCTATATGCATAGATAATTTGTTATTTGTTAGCCAATGATGACAGTTAGCTACTTCTTTGTCACGATGACCAGCCAGCAAGATTGCATCATCTGCATACAAGATCAATTTGCATGATACAGAAGTTGACATATCATTGCAAAACACCAACGACCCAATATGCTCCCTTGGGGCACGCCACAAACAATTGACTTTTCTGTTGACAAGTAGTCATTGACAGAAACAATTTGCTTTCGACCTTGTAAAATAAGACCTGAACCAGGTGTCGTCAATACCAGCAAGTCTTATCTTTTCACAAAGCATTCTGTGGTTGACACTATCAAATGCCTTTTGAACATCTAACATGAGTACTTAGACAAAATTTCCTCGAGTGATTTGAGATCTAGCCGAATCAAGCAAATAGATTAGACAAGTATCAGTGGAGTATTTGCTTCGGAAGCCTGATTGAAATTCATAGAGAATACAATGTTCCTTGCAGAAAGATTCTACTTGTACCAAGATTGATCGTTCTAGAATTTTGGAGATAGATGTCAACACACTCACAGATCGATAGTTTCCAATTTCAAGCTTAGTTTTTTTGTGTGGAGTGTTGTTACCTTTGCATGCTTTGTACAGTCATGAACAGTTTTTCTTTTAATTGATAAATTTATGAGGTAAGTAACTACCTCTGATATCTAGCCCTGTGCTCTTATTTGGTTTCATTTCTTTGAGATATTTTAATACAAAATTGCTGTCCATTTCCTGCAAAACAAGCATGCCAGGAGTAACTCCAAGTTTTTGATAGAGCTGTTTACAATTGTTGCAAAAGCACTGTTATTAGCAGTAAACATCATTTAAGTTGACAAATTCTTCACCAAATTGTTAGCAACATTCACAAAGAAATCATTTATGTATTCTGCAATGGTAACTGGATCATAGGATAGTGTAATTTGGCTGCATATTAGAAACAAACAAAAGTATATTGTTGAGACTCTTTCACTTAAGGTTTTTTTTTTTTAATTGCATACATGATAACTTAAATGTTTTGTTATTTAAGCACTTCAATAAAAAATCAAAGTGCTGCAATAATATTCGAGTATTTGTGAAATGTTGTCATTATTTGCTGAAGTAATTACATTGTAATAGCCATTAAGCTGAGAAAGTGATTAATCACTAGATGATATGCTTAAACCATATAAAAGAAATTATAGTACTTTCATGTCATTTAATATTAAAAATTTTCTCAATGGACACATGGACTTCTTCGCCCTCTACCGTTTAGGTCTTGTGGGTAATAAAGGAAAATCTCATCAAGACATCCATTAGATGAAGTCAGTATTTCAATATAAATATTATGGAAGACGACTGCTGGTTCTTGCAAATTTGAATACATGAAAATACTTAAGTCACTTTTAAACCGTTTTAAGCATATGTATTATTTCAATCTTGGGCTGGTGAAATGTACATTTTGTCATTATATTAGATTTGATTAAGATAGTATAAATTATCAACATACAGTATAGCAGAAAAGTAATGTTCATAGAGTGTTGCAAACTCACCAAAATAAAAATGTGGCAGGCAATTTCTTTTAGAATAGCAGCTACATTTTCCTTCATAGGTTGGTTAAATATGCACTATTTTAGGGTTTGATAACGCAATGATATATTCCTGACATACAATAGATAAAATATGGAGAGCATTACAAGCTCACAAAATACGAAATTTTGATATACATTAAAATCATGTGATAGTACAGTTCTGACTTCAGATTTTTAATCAGCACACCAAAATTAGTCAAGACCACCTGCGTTTTTCTCTGGTAAAATTAGCATCTGGGTGGCGCAATTGTTCAGGCATTATTGGCCAGCTCTGCTGAAGGTTCCAGGTTCGATCCCAAGCTCGGGCACTCTTCAAGAGCTACATCCTATATTCAACATGGATGGATTCTATAATTTCAAATGTTAACCATGGTTCACTTCGTGCTTTAGCCCTAAATTGCTTCTTAGAAGCTATCTTATCTATTATAGAAGTTAGCAACATTTCAAATCTATTCCATGCTTTCCCAGTTGGTTTCCTGAAGCTTTTGTACTAAAACTTCTTTGAGTAGTTTTTCATTGATCGTATTGTAACAGGGTAAATGTGTGACAACAGGATGTGGACTCCAAGCCTTATCATATCTTCATTATGTCGTCTGGCAGCTGGTCATTTAAGCTGACTAAGCTTCAGACCTAGCAGTACCATCAAAATGATGTTACAATGCTATCTGGGTAAGTACAATTTTACTTACTTACTTACCCAGATAGCATTTGACATCATTTTGTTCTGATGTTGATCCGTTGTTGGTCAGACGTCGCCCACATAGGGCCGACGTCTGACCAACAACGGATCAACATCGGAACAACATCTGGCCAAAATCTGGCCGATGTAGCATTTTATCAGGGAGGCATTGAGACACTGAAATATGATGAAAAAATATTACTCACTTGAGAGGATGGATGCGAGAATGCATGGCACTCATCCGGTCAGAGCAGATGCTGTTGAGTTCTAAGATGTGAGACACCACCTGGTCAGCCAAGATTCGGTCTAGGTCGAAGACTGTCTCAGGATCTGAAGTCACTTCCCTCAGCTTGTCCACAATGCTCCAAATTTTTACTGAAATTATACAAAGTGAAATCTTGTAATAGTGCAAAATGAAATTTTGTAACGAAATAGATATAGAGATAGAGAGATAGAGAGATAGATTGATAGATAGATAGATAGATAGAGGGATAGATAGAGGGATAGAGAGACAGCTAGAAGGATAGATAGATAGATAGACAGATAGATAGATAGACAGATAGATAGATAGATAGATAGATAGATAGATAGCTAGCTAGCTGTGTAAACCAATAAAAACCTAGTCCTGTGATACTTTCTCTTTTTATTATGGAGTTCGCCTCGTCTGATTTCAGCCCCTGGCTAGGTCCCAGGTTTATTAGGGTGGAGCCTCTTGTGGAAGAAAAGGGGGAAGGAACTGTTGGCACATGACATAGTATTGAGTAATTTTAGATCTTGAATGATCACTTGTAACGAAACTGCATAGTAGTTTGATTGTGACTGGGGAGGAGACAGTTGAAAAGGACACTGTTAGCAGAAAAAAAGTATCGTTTGGGAGACACACCTGTCAAAGTAGTGTATTGCTACATTTTAGAAAGTAAAATACAGATTGGGTGTTTCAAACATTTTTTAATCAGTGTGTGATCAACCAAAGTGTTGTGTTAAACAACCTAAATATTGGCCGACCTTGCAACATTAATCAATTTTGATGGTTCAATTCACCAATCAGATGGTAAGGTCAGTACCTTGATTGTGCTTAAACAATTCATAATTGGTCATATATTGATTTAAAAAAATTGGTGTAAACAACCAATGATAAAGTTACATCTGTTAATAGAGTGTAATTAATTAAGTAGCTCCAAACAATGCAGGAATCACACACTCTATAATAAGAGAAAGCAAGATAAATATAGAGTGAGATCAGCATGGACATGTCAAAAGTAAAGCGGAATTCACAGCATAATGCTTACCTTTGATATCCTCATCTGGAACGTTCTTGAACTTGCTGAGAGGTCTGTTGGCAATCTGGAGGATCATAAAGATGGCTTCACACTTCACAGCTTTGTAGATTTCTAGACGTACATCTGGTGATAGAGACAGTTTTGAAGTGATGGTGATGATCTGGTCCAGGAGACCAACTTCGAAGGTGATTCTGGTGAGGACATTGGTCTGCTTGCTCAACGCTTGCTGGAACGCAAATCCGAATGAAGTGGCATAGACCAAGCCAGCCGGTGCGAGGAAGCAGTTGATAGCATCATTGATGTTTGGAACAACTTTGAAGGTTTCTGGGTCCCAGAAAAGAGTTGTTAGTGGTTGGTAAAGATAAAGGGTGAAAGGGCACAGAGCCAAAGATATCAGAGCTGGTGTCGCGATTCGCAGTAACTCGGAAGGATGATTGTGGAAGCTTTGCATGCCTTCCATGACCTCTCGATCAAAATCTGTGAAGAACTCATCATTGCCTTTGCCATCTGCTTTTGCCTTTACAGGACTAGCAACATTGATTACGTCAGTAAACAGAGCACTGTCTGTCACTTTTGAATTCAGCATTCCAAAAGCAAAATGTTTTGCTTTTCTGGAGAATCGACGACAACGAGTTACAATATTTATGGAAATAAGGAACAGACCTGAAAATATAAAATAATTTGTTGCAAAGATTATGCCCTTACAAAAGGTTTATAAAATCCATATGTATACAAAAAAAATTAAAAAGAAAAAGAAAAAAAGATTAAGTTCTTCCATACATTGCACTTGCACATAACTGTAATAATCATGAGACATGGATGCATATTACTTTCTGGCCAGTTGTGTTCGTGACCAATCAAGAATGTTGGCATTGCAAAATTTAATTTCTTTGGGTAATTGCCCTGGACTCTTTCTAATGACACAGCATTCCCGACTGATGTGGCTTGGAACAGTCCTTATTATGACGTTATGGCTCAATAAAAGAATATGACCTCTTGTGAAACGTTTACAGCATATTCTTGTAATAAGAAAAATATGTATAGCTGCACTACACTCTTAACCCGGCTTATTGAGCTGACTTAAATTATTAAGGTTGAATCAGCAAGTTCCGAGGTGTCCAGCCAAGTGAAATTATTCAAATTTAGTCAACTCAACAGAAGACAGTTATTGCAATCAGTCATTGATTTGTTCAGCACTTAGAAAGGCTAATAACAGAGCGACAAATGAACCAAGTACAGGTTAAATCAGTTCGTTAGACGTCTGCTTTCTAATTCAGAGGCACTGGGTTCAAATACATAAACATCAGATAGATGTATAATTATTCTATTTCTGAATAATGATTTTGTTTGAGCTACGAATTTACTCTCAAATTTGTAAAATAAAAAAAACAGCAACATTTAGCAATCATGCATTGAACCCACAACCCTGTAATTAGATTAGAAGCTGCACCACTCAAATCACATGTCGACGTTGATTATGATAATAAAAATCCAGATTCACTGCAATGAAAGTGAAGCTCTTACTAATAAGAGATATGACTACGGTGAACGTTTTTTAGATCTTTTGGTATTTAAGTATATATTTCGATAAAATGGTTATTGCTATCCCAGATTAAACATAATTATGCCAAGACAAGGCAAACTAGTTTCCACGTGACTGGCTGGTGTAGTTGTCAGGGTGTAGGACTGTTAGGTGTAGGTTAGGTAGGTATTTAGGACGTAGGTTCAAACCCAGCTGGGGGCATCTAAAGGGCCCTTCACACATAGCCGGATCAGACGCCGGAGTGTCCCGGAGTAAATTTTCTTTCACTCCAGGGGGTTCCGGGATCAAAGAGCTGAAAATGTCAACAAAAAATAAATGTTTGGCGGTGTGTATACGATGGCAATACGATGTCAACAATGAGCAACACGGATTTAACACGACTTTCCCGGAAGAGTGCGGAGTGAACCGGATTTTACACGGTGCCTTCATGGATATAACTGGGATTTACACCGTGTTCATTTGTGTGAAACTGTGTTGGTTCTTGTACTCTCCTGCGTTAATGGCGGCGAAATATTCATGCCCGGTTGACGCCAGACGTAGCCGGAGATACCACGAAGTATGCCGGAGTCAATACGGAGATTCCCGGAGATCGGCAGAGTCTTCTTTCTGGGAGTCTACACGGATCAACATGGATTAAATTCCTCTGGACCTCCAGCATGAAAAATTGAACATGTTTAATTTTTTCCCCGGAGTCCCACGGTGGTCCCGGATCGCCCTGGACAATGCCGGACAATGCTGGAAATAAACACGAGGTCTACACGCTATTACCCGGAGTATGCCGGAGTTATACTCCGGGACAATCCGGCGTCTGATCCGGCTATGTGTGAAGGGGCCTTTACAACTCTGAATGAAGACAGTTTTTTTAGTTTTGTTGTTCATCATTAGTATCCAGTTAAATCAACTTAATTGCTGATTTCGACAATGACTTCAATCAATTGAGTTCAAAACTTCATAGTCCACGATTTAAGTCAGCTCAACTTACTCAAATTAAGTCATCCTTGATATCATAAAACAAACAAATTAGGTTGAATTTCTAATAGACCTTAATTGTTATAAGCTGACTTGACTTAATTGAATTGAGTTGATTCAGCTTGACCGGGCTAAGAGTTGAGTCAATTACCAATACCTCTCACTCTACTTCTCTTGCATTACTATGATTACCGTAGTCACTCAAAATAGTGTAATGTTACTAACCTGTTCCAATCAGGACCATAAATCCAAATGGTGGCAAAATAATTTCGTAAGGTGATGGTCTGGATTCAGCCTCTGCTTCACCCTCTGCTTCGGGTTTTCCATTTGATCCAGATTCTGATTCAGGCTCTCCTGTTGGTGCACTCTCAGGTTTGGACTCAGGTTCTGATTTACCACCTTCTGGTTCTGATTGTACATTTGTACTCTCTGGCTCTGGTGTGGCACCACTTTCAGATTTTGGTTCTGCAGCTGCACTACTTTCAGGTTCAGATGTAACGCCCTTCTCTGGCTCAGAATTTGGTTCAGCTGTTGCACCATTTTCTGGTTCAGATTTTCCTTCACTCTCAGGCTCTGATGTGGGACCGCTTTCGGATTTTGGTTCAGCGGTTGCACCACTTTCAGGTTCAGATTTTACTTCACTCTCTGGTTCTGTTGTTGCACCACCCTCTGATTTTGGTTCGGCTGTGGCACCATTTTCTGGCTCAGATTTAGGTTCAGCCGTTGCACCACTTTCTGGCTCAGATTTAGGTTCAGCCGTTGCACCACTTTCTGGCTCAGATTTAGGTTCAGCCGTTGCACCACTTTCTGGCTCAGATTTAGGTTCAGCCGTTGCACCACTTTCTGGCTCAGATTTAGGTTCAGCCGTTGCACCACTTTCTGGTTCTGGTGTCACAACAGTCTCGGGTTGTGCAGTGCCTTCAGCACTAGGTTCTGCACTTGGTGTGCTATTTTGTGCAAATATCCCTACACTCCATGATAAAACTAAAATGCAATGTATCCAAATAGCCAAACTGTTCATCGTTATCTCCAAGGCCAGGGTGTTAATAAAACAAATATTACAGGATACTATAGCATAAAACTATCTCCAGCAGGCTGTGAACGCCCAAAGTTATCCTGCTTGCCATTCACCAGTGCATTTTTCAGGGAAGATGTATGGAAGTGACAGAGAGGAGGATCATTGAACAGCAACCAGTCTGCTCTGCCACCCAGTCACCAAGGAGCTACCGGTGGCTCCACCATGTGGCATGTTGGTTGTTGGACAACATTTGAGTTGCTAAGGATAAAAGCAGAAGTTCTGGAGATGACTAGTACAAGCCAGGTATAAAACAAAAGCTTCCAGCTTCACTTATTGGCAAAATCTTCGGTTAAGGGCAAATCTTAAACTTGGCAAAATCTGTCCAAGAATAATCATCTAAAGAGCACAAAGACAATAACATTGAAACATTCATGTTGGATTTATTGCAATTTCCTCATGGTATTTCACGCTCAACAAAATCCAACGAATAACTGATTGGGGCGTAAAACACGTACACATTGTAATTGTAGCAAGGAAGTGAAATGATATACAATGCAAGTGTTAATAAGGCAATAACAAAAAAGCACAATAACAACATAACCAGTACCTCCCCACACATTTATATACAAGTGCTCTTTAAGAAACCTAAGCCACACATAAGACCTGATGGTTTAGATTTCACCCTGAAATTAGCATATTACATGAAACAAATAAAAAAAATGTATACTTCATTTTTTAAGCTCTGAAAAGGGGCGCCATATATGTTAAAATCATTCGTTACAATATTGTACTAACATCGCTGACATCGTGCCGACGTTGAAACGATTTGGAATGCAATCTGAGAAGCAATGAAGCTCATCATTAATGAATGCAACCATTATTTAAAGGTCCGGCTCCTCTGATCACATCAAAGCATCATTTACAATGACCTTCACTAACAGAGTGGCATGTGAATACAGCTGCAGTCATTTTTTCACACAAGTATAAATACTTAAGTCTTAAGAAATCATTTATCAATTCTCTCATAGACGTTATGTTATATGGCAAATTGATGTATGCCAGGATTGTGTCCACAAAAAGTATATAATTATTATGCTCTTGAAATATGTTGCTATTCTTTAATAAACATTGTCCACATAGGATGACCATTTCACAACAGGACAAAACGCGTAACTACACGGATCAAATAAGTAAACCGGATAATATTCTCGATACAAAAATTTACTTCAATAAAAATTAGCTCAAGAAAACGGCAACCAATCATATCTTTCAATATTGCACCAAAGACATGGTCAACTACAGTAGTTGACACAAAACAAACTGTACATGATATACTCTAATCAATATGGTCAGCGTAATAATATGGCGTATGTTGGTAGTTTGGCCGACCACTCAAACGACCATCTGCCATACTGAACCGAGGTAGGTGACCAGTTTTTCCCCATGGATAGGATGGGCCTGGAGATTGTTCCTCAGGTTCTCTGAATTGTGCTGCAAATCCTGCGCTTGTTGAAGGCATGGGTCCAAACTGGTTCTTGCGCCAGGGATTCTGCCACATACCCGAGTACCAGCCTCCACCCGGAGCAAAATGCATTCGCGAACCAACACTGGGATGCGTGCGACTGGATCCACTTGAAGACGTATCATAATCCCTGAAAGAGAAAGCAGTGTTCGATTTTACATATGCAAATCATTCTAAAGACAAGGAAAAATTGATGAGTTAGGGTAATAAAAACTATAATAATACATGCAACTGGAGCTACATTAATTTTGATCAAATAGGAAATCCAATGTAATGCTTATTGAGGACTTTGAACAACAATTCCCTGGTGCACAAATATTCCTAAAGATGACTTACGCTCTTTGTCTCCTCCTCCCCCTATTTCGTCTGTAATAAATGACCACACTAACAACCATAATTGCAAGGATGACCAAAACACTGCCCATCGTGGCCAGGGCAACCACCAGACTCTTGACGTTTTGGTCACTCACTCTCGAATCACAATAATCCCCAGTATATTCACTTGCACACCTGTCGATGAAAATATTTGTTAATGACATAATAATTAACTAGCAATCATTCCTTATAGAATCCACTGTCTGTAGAATATATGGAGAATTATATACTTCAGCATTTGTTTGACAGTATACCACTATGGGTAGTGTTCAAGCAACTTGTGCACCTAGTGATCTCTTTCAAGCTGAACGATACACCTTTGCATTGACCTTACTGCATGTTTCATCTATGAGCCTAACATCCAATTGTGTACTACCTTTTCAAGTGGGGTAAGATATTAAATAGCTAAACAGACATATTAAATAGCTAAACAGACATAACTGGAGTATGCATTGTGGAATGCTCTTTGTTGGCCGGTGGGGTTGAATAAATTATGCCACTAAGAAAACTATGACAGTTTAGAATATATTTATGACCTGCACTCGGCTGTTGTCCCAATCTGGCGACATATTCCATCATTTTCACAGGCATCCATGGCAATGTATAAAGCACACGGGTCGGTAGCACTCACTGAAATAAAATTGTGGTAAGTAACACTGTGACAGGAACTATAACAACTGAAATTAGACAGTAGATCGACAATGTGACCAAAAATTATCTTATGGCTAGAATAATCTTATTATGTAGCTATTTTGTTACTCTTACACAACTGAGTCCGTCCATTATCATCAACAATAACTGTAGACACTTTATCAATGATGATCCGGGTATCATTGACAGCAAGGAAAGTTTGTTCCGCAAGAATGTTTGCAATGGCTACTTGTTCTGCAGGGAGCATGGCATCCACAGTGGTGACTGTGAACTCTATCATGGTGCTTCCTTGTGAGCCTTGTCTGAAATGTTTATGAAAGTGATTTAATATATATGTAACAAGTCACAAACATGCTTATAAATTGTTGACCGCCCCAAATAAACGAAATTCTGTTTACCGTAAACTGGTGACAGCTATGTCTTGGAGAGATGGCACGTAAGAGGACTCATACAGTTTTTCCAGCTGCAAAGTAATCAAATAGTTAAGATAAACTCAAAATAGATGTCTCAATTGAGAATATTTCAATGGATTAAATGTGTAATACTCACTGCTTCCTCTGCATTGATCTGAAATATGTTCCTGTAAAAAGTTGATGTCCAGAAAGAGTAGCCAAGGTTAGTTGGAGAGACCAACTGGATGACAGTCCTTGTTGGTGCTGTAAAGTCAATAATAATAAAACAAAAGGGTTTAGTGCAGTATAGCGGACCCAAATTTATGCCCATATTTGGCGGCCATTAAAAATTAAATTTTATCAAATATTTCACAAGTTTTAAGTTCTAGCACAATTAAAATAACATTTGGTGTAGATAAGCAGGGGTTTGGGGCGGTAGCCCCCAAGAAAAAACTAAAATAAATGCTGTCTTTACCGTGAAGATGAAACCGCCGTCATAACTACATTAATTTTTGTGACGTCATAATTACATTTCAAGCATTTTACGTCATAGGCCTGGCAATGAGGCTTGTTAAATATGGTCATAAATATGGGTTCGCTATACTGCACTTTTTCCGTTGGTGCTAGATTGCCTGGTTGCAGTTGTTAATAGTTCTTGGAATGTAAGCAGAAGATAAACTCTGCTTGGGGTTTTGCCACCTAACAATGAACTAACAAAACAAGGCATGGGGCAGAACAAAATGGACACAGATGTTAGCAAATTGACATGGACAGGGTTATTGGTTTGTTGAATGTATTATTGCCCCATTACACAAATTAACTCACATGAAGGCAATTTTCTGGTGGTTGTGATAACTGTAACAACTGTTGGCATTGCTGAAAAATAAAATGAGTCGAGCTATAAATACTGACCAGGTGGACAATGTAATTTTGTTCCAAAATAAGCATAATGCCAGATAGAAACATTTTAAAGAAAAAATACTAAATGGATAAATACTGTAAGCTGTATCAAATTAATAAAAACGAATTTTAACTCACTAGAAGAAAACATGGGAATACAAGTTCTGCCTTGGTCAGTGCTGTTGTAACCCTCCATACATTGACAACCAAAGCCAGGGTCAGTGTTGATACAATTAGCAAATTCACTGCAGTCGTGAAGAACAGCTGAGCACTCATTAATATCTGCAAATAAATAACTTTTCAGGTATAAGTATAATAATTATATTTCAAGGGGTGCAGTGCAGTAGCTTGATGAACTTTTTTTTAATGAAAATATGATATCTTTTTTGTGTGCTTGAAATATACTCAGCTAGTGATATTTAAGCATTATTATTATTTATTTATTCAAATATATTTTAAAACGGGATAACATTCAGACAAAGCCGTTTTTCAAGTTGGTCCCGTTACAAAAAACGTAAAACAATGATCATAAAAATTGCGACATATTTTCAAATGGTATAAATACATTCATATTGTCAAAAGACCTTGTATTATGTAAAGCAATTTTACATCCCATTGTAATATGATTACAAAGGTATTGAGGAGCAAGTCTATGTATACATTTAAAAATGAGAAGTATGTTAAAATATTGAAATCTTTGTTGAACATTCATCCACCTTAACGTCTTTACTATATCTATACCACGAACATTGACAAAATCAAATTGATTTGTTATGACTCTAGCAGCATAATTCTGAATTCTTTGAACTTTATCAATATTTACATTTGTTGAATTACCCCAGATACTTAAGGCATAATCTATAGATGGCTGGATAGATGTCATATATATTTTGCACAAAATATCGTATGGCGTAGACTTCCTTAAACGTGATAACATACCAACTTTTCTAGGTAACTGAACACAGACTTTAACAATATGGTGGGCATCCCATGAAAAGCTTTGTTCAATATCACCTAAATACTGATTACAAGAGACTTGAACTATGTGATAATCATTAATTGAAATATCAAGTGCATCATTTGATATACCTTGATTGTATTTAGATGCAATAAGCATACTACAAGACTTCTCTGCATTCAAAGCAAGCTTGTTCCCTGCATACCACAGGTTGACATCATCAATACATTTTTTTGCATTTACTTCATGAACAGAGGTTCCAGTAGAATAAAATGCAGTCATCTGCATATAAATTTGCAGTGCCCGGATGAATATGCGGACTCAAGATCATTTACAAAAAGCATAAACAAAATGGGACTCAAAACAGATCCTTGTGGGACCCCTGTCGTTATACATCGTTCAATAGAAATGACATCATTACATTTGACAACTTGCTTTCTATTTGTCAAATACGAAGTAAAGAGCTGACTTTCGTCATTACATATTCCATAACACCTTAATTTGTCTATTAATAGAACATGGTCAATATAATCAAAACACTTTTGAATGTCCAACAAACACACTCCTGTTAAACTATCTCCAACATTATCCAACCAATCTTCAACCACTCGATGTAGGCATGTCTGAATGTTATGACTTTTTCTATAAGCCGATTGATCAATTGACATGAAGTTATTTGAAATTAGAAATGACATCAGTTGTATCTGCATTGCTAAAATACTTGAAAGAGAAATACGAGGGATAACAGAAATTGGCCTGTAGTTACTCGTTTTGTTCTTATCTCCCTTAAACATAGGGAACATTATCTAGGGGAGAACTATAATGTAAAGTTCTATGCCAAATCTCTGCTGCAGCAAGAAGGTTAGTAGCAACTGACCAACACAGATGACTCCATCAGGTTGTAATTCTGCTGTCGCTGGGCAAGCGCAATAGGAGCTCCCTCTAGTGTTAACACAGAATACGCTGCAAGGACCTCTACCGAAATTTGAATCACATTCATTTGTGTCTGAAACGATCGAATGTATATTTTAATTATTGGCAGAGGTAAACATGCATAGCATACAAGAAACACGTCATACAGGAAAAATTTAGGTGTCATAAGTAAACAGGTACAAGACAAAGATGGCCTTAAAAAAAGAGAATTCTGTGCAAAGAATCATAATTCCTTTTCTATTTCAACGAACAATTACGATATAATATATATGTTGAAGATTACCGAAAGAAACCTTAGTCCCGATACATATTAAATAATATTCATTCATATAATATTCAATTGACAAACCTTGGCAAAGTAATTTTGATGTGTTGGTAAAGCCAGTTGGGCAGCCACAGTAAAAGTCACCCGGAGTGTTTACACACAAATCCTTGTTTTCACAAAGATTGGTATTTATGTTTTCACATTCACTGACATCTGTAAGGCAAAAAGCACCAATTGTCAGTATTCAATTTCAGCTAATACAAATATACTAGAAAGTGATTGTTGTAAACTGTTATAAAAATATTAGTTTCCCGAGGTGTTAAATGTTTAATGTTTGAGTTTTCACACAATGTCATGTCATAACAGCTTTTCTATTGTCACAATAACAAACAACATGTAAGCCATGTATCCTGCAACTTAGTATGATGAAATGGTCAAAAATGTTATTCTAAATGCATTCTACGTGGATGATTGTCTGGTTTCATTGCAGAAATTTGATCAGGCAAAATCAGTCTTACACAAAGCTAGAGAATTACTGGGTCATGGCGGTTTCAATTTGACAATTCATTATTTATTTCAACATATTTTGAGTAGAATAAAAGTGGCAGAAACAATAAAAGACTGAAGTCATCAATGTTTTGATTGCATAGGAGATAATAGTGATCATCATGAAATATATCACTAAAATAAGTTGTAAAGACTGATAAAGACGCTTTATTGCAATAGTCACTTGTTAAACTTTTATGACTGCATTATGACATAATTTAACAGGTAGATTGATATTTATATTCATGGGTTGTCCTTCAAAAATTAAGATTTTTTATTCTCGAATTGTCTGTATTATTATAAATTTTTCTTTTGTGATGCACTACTTGTTCCTTGATCCGTTACTATTTCATATTGTAAAGGCAAATACACCATAGGGTGTTTTAATTACTCATTTGAGCAACTCATCAAAATTTCTGCAAAACTAACCCAGCCACTTTTTGCATGTGGTCATCGATTCAAAGTTGCTCAATATTGTTCAAGGATATAAAACCGCCAAAATTAGGATACTATACGCTGCTTACGAAGCAATCTAGAGCGGTGACCATTGTACTAATTTGTTCGGTCAGCAATACGTTATACGTGCGTAGCGATCTGGTAAAAGTAGGTCATTCGAGTTTCCAGAGACCCTGAAGATTCAAGGGTCCCGAGCAGAGACAGGTAATAGATTGATTTAAAGAACCTCCCCTACCATTACAACTTCTTTCATCCTGGCCTAATTCATAGCCTGAACCACAGGAGCAGCTGTACGACCCAGGCACATTGAGGCATCCAGGTTGGTAGTCACAATTGTTGCTTCCATCAGAACATTCATTCACATCTGCAAAATATTTGGTGAAGTTGTTGTGGTGAAATGTGTTGACATGTACACAAAATTGACAAACATGTAGTGCGCAGACTTCTTTGTGGATGTCTTAAGGTCTCAACGATACTGATTTGACACATTTTATCATCTATCATCTAATGTAAATAGGGGAAAATTTAGGTCCATGCTTCATATAATTATATATATGCCCATTGGTACAATGTCTAGTTATGAGGCTATGCAAAGGCCTTTATAGTTGACCAGCCCAGACTCCAGTGAGTATCATTTCATATCATGAACACCAAGCTTCAGGAATTTTCAACTCTTTAGTCTCTGAGTAACTTGCAGTTGTGACATGGAGACTATTAAAGAGTAGTAAGTTACTAGTACTTTCATGGCATTCAATAATATTTTTCCATGTGAGTAATATGTTATTACCATCACAAGCATATCCATCAGCGTTAAGCATGTACCCAGACTGACAGACACATTGGGGACCCTGTCCATCATTCAAGTCAATGCATTCATAGTCACAAGCATTGGCGCATGTGGCTGCAACAGCTGGAATGACAAAAAAAGTTCTTTGAAAAATATTCTAAATTGTATGTTATTATAGCCAAAAAAATTTATTTCTTAATCGGTAAATGATAACAAAAAATACTTACTCGGTGAGCACGAGTAGCCGTCGGGTTGTAGATCGAATCCAGCGTTGCAATCGCAAGAAAAACCACCCTCCGAGTTGATACAAATTTGGTCACAGTTGTCTAATGCATTGGTACACTCGTTAATATCTATAAAATGAAAAAATAAAATATGTATTTTACCTCATACTGGAGACAATGTAAACAAGACAAATGGCTTAAGGACAATGTCTAAATGCAGTCGGTTAAAAAATTGGTGTTCGGACTTCTAAGTCGTCAACGCTTGGTTGTTTTGGTGACATTTTTGTGGTGAACATTATTAACAACATGAGAGTATGAGAACATGCAAATAAAAGAGAAACTTAATTTGAAAAATACATCATAATGAGATTGCATGATAGGCTTAAAGAAAGCAACTTTTCAATATGAACAATGTATTTGCTCTTTTGTCCAAGTGAGTTTCACAATTGACCTAAAGGTATTCGTCATCACATTACTTTTCATTTATTCCAAAATTTCCAATTATGTGGCAAAAAAAACACCATGAAATATCTAGTTTTACCAGCGCAGTCGCCATCTTCTTCTGAATAACCAACATTGCATTGACATCTGAAGGAGCCCAAAGTGTTGGCGCAAGTTGATGTGAAAGTGTCACAACCATGGATTTGGTTAATCACTGTCGTGGAACATTCATCAATGTCTGGAAAATATCAGGGAAATTCACAATTTAAAAGTCTAACCAAAGATTACTCATATGACCTGTGCACTACCTATAAACAGTACGATGGTTTCTAGTGCTGTCCGATGAAAAATCTAGAGATATGTCAGTAACATGTGTCATTGAGTTTAATTACCAATGCAAGATTTCTTGTCGAATCCCAGTGTGTAGCCAGGACCACACATGCAGGTAAATGAGCCTTCGTTGTTGCTGCATGATCCTGAGCAGTCAGATAAGATTGGGTCACTGCATTCGTTGATATCTAAAAAAAGCATTGAGATGTAATTAAAAGTCTGCATTATACAAATGAACACAAGCTGTATCCTCATAAGTATACCAGATTTACAAATTCCATCCAGAGACCACTGGGAGTAATCAGCTTTTAATACAGGGAGACAGGACATCAGTGTTATTGCCATAATGGCCAAATTTCAAAATAGCCTTAGCTTTCTGGTGAAGAGCTATGGTGGTAAGAAAATCGTCTGAACTAATAAACCATATTGGTCACACAAATGAAAAGTATTCAGTAGTTTGAAACAACTAAGTGCTTCACAGTAAAGTTAAAATCACACGGAGCCCACCATTACAAATTTTCATTGCTGACAATTGGTAGCCAGAGTCGCAACTACATTCGAAAGACCCCGCTAAGTTGAAACAATTATGTGCTTTGGAACAGGGACTTGGGCTGTCAGAACACTCATCATCGTCTGAAAAACAAAAAACAAGAAACTGAAGATCATCATGATTATAACGACAGATAATGGAGCCTATGCATTATAGAAGAATCCATTTATTATGGCGCTCTGATAACTTAATGGAATCATGGTCCTGGGTTTGGTTTCCAAACTAGGGACTCTGGATGCCTTTAATATCCGTTTAATGTCATTCAGATGAAACAATATAATTTGTGTCTATACTTTAGCAGATAAAAGATTTCAACCAAGGGAAAACCTTATGTTATAATACACTTTCAGATAGTTTTCATTTAGTTCTGAGTGGGATATAACCAACGAAAATTCAAGTTAACTCCCTCCTGAGTGCAAACTGAATTTGTTTTGCGTAATACAGGCATTAAAACAAAACAATCAAAGGAATTAGAAAATATGCCTAATGGAGTATAAGTTAGTTATATCCCTCATAGTCGGGAGTTAACTAAAATTGTCGTTGCTTATATCTTGGGATATAACCAACAAAAATGTGATTTAATTCCCTCCTATTGGGGAAATACATATTACCTATTGCATTGAAACTAATCCATATCTCCTACACCTGCCTTTTTTCTATTATAGCTAACTAAGCCTATTCAACAATTTTGAAAACCACGTACCTAAGCATGTGACTTTGTCACTTTGCAGAGTGTAGCCATTACTGCACTGACATTCAAAACTTCCTGCAGTGTTTATGCAAAGCTGGCTGCATGAGTTGAGCACTGCATCTTTGCATTCGTCTAAATCTGCAACAATAACCATGACAACACATTCATAGTTGAATAACTCAAAAAGTATACCAGAAATTTTCTACTGAGTTTGCATTATTGATATCACTTTCGAGGCATAATAATTAACATGGACTGAAGCAGGCCAATTTGCCAGATGAAAACTACCATGGCTGGGGATCAATCATTTCAGACATTAAAAGTAGCCATTAAAATCAGTTTACAGTATATAGGGCTACTTCTACTTAATAAGTATTTCATACCTTCGCAAGTGTCTCCTGCTGCGTTGAGCTTGTACCCTGCATTGCAGACACACACGTAACTGCCTTCAGTGTTTTGGCATTTGGATTTGTCTGGACAATAAGCTGACATGCATTCATTGATGTCAGTCCTACAATTGTAGTCTTGCCAGCCAGGAAAACAATTTGTGCATCCAGTCACTGGGTCACATGATTCAACATTCTCTTCACAGTTGCAGTAATTTTCACATTTGTCTCCCCAGTAGTTGGGATCACAAGCTTAAACAAATCAAGGAATATCTAGATGAAATAGATCGACAGAACATCGAAGAGCATGAATAAGATATTTGTATTGATTTTATCTGATAGGTCAAGCATATCTGTAATTTAAATTTTTCCAATAACAGTAATTAGGTAGAATACCTTCACATGACCTAAGATCGGTACTGAGTTTGTAACCGGACTGACATTCGCAGGAGTAACCGGGCACGCTGTTGGTACATGACCCAGAGTTGGTGTCGCATGGCACCGGGGAACGCTGACATTCATTCACATCTAGAAAAGAAAACTTTTCTTGTACCTTTTGAAAATAAGTATAATAAACTAAATACTAATAAATCTTAAGTTTGAAAATTACTGTACCAGTGCAGGTTGCCCCATCGCTTAGAAGTTCATATCCCAGCATGCACTGGCATTCTTCAATCCGCGAAAACCCTGTGCCCGCTACTTCACAAATTTGTGAACAACCTGTCGTGATGCTGCACTGGGTTACTGCAATTAAATATATATAATGTATTAGGTGTCCATCAACATTATACCTAAATAAAACAGAAAAAGAGGAATGGATCTTGTCACATGACAAAATTATAAGCTTAAGAATAAATTTGAAATAAGACGGGTAAGTAAGTTAAAAAAGCAATGAACCAAGAAAAAAATAAATACATACTCACATAATGGAATAAATAATAGAGACGGAAGAAAATATAAATAAAATAATAGAAATAGACTTCCACTATTTTAATTTCTTAACATGTAATCCTTATAACGAATACATGTTGATATATTACATTCGGAATCCGTGAATTACACCACGATCAGCAAAATTCACCACCTTTGAAACCCCCGAAAACTGCTTTAAAACTAATCATCTAGTTGGATATTCGAATGTAAAAACATCGCTGATGACATATACAATTTTATAACACAACATTTATGCTGTTTATAAAACTAACTGCATACTTTTGGTTTGCGAATTTCGTGTACAAGTATATCATAACAAATCGACTTGAGCTACATTTAAATCCTTAATGTCTACTCCTTACATACGAATAAATGTTCAATACACTGTATATATATATATATATATATATATATATATATATATATATATATATATATATGCGCAAGTAATAATAAATTATAAAGAGGAAATAGAAATTAATTTGAACCAGAATATGACATATCAAATTAATTTCTAATAATCTACTAATTTCATACAAAGTTATTTCCAGAGGGTACTGGTGGTGGTGGATAAGGGCTTTATGTCCTGTATTTCTACACCTGATGGGCTAATTAGGACAGGTAGGGACTATGGCAATGAGACGAAGGATGAAACAGCCATCCAACATAGGCTCGACCAGGAATTGAACACAGGACTCAGTGGTTGGAAGCCCAGCGCGCTACCACTGAGCTAGACCCCAACTCTTCCAGAGGGTACTGCCAATGGGACATGTGACTTGGGATTCCAAACAACTATTAACAAACCTTCCAAGCAAGTTTTTCCGTCACTATTAAGGGTGTATCCATTGTAACAGGCACACTCGAAGTATCCAGGCTTGTCTCTGCAGATATGTTCACATTCTGATGTTTCCAAGGAACATTCGTTCACATCTGCAAGAAATTAGGCAGATAATCTACTTCAGCTTGGCTTTTCACAAGAAGTCAAGTAAACACCCTGTACACCCACAAAAAGCTGACGAGCAAATTTTAATGTCTGGTGATTACAGTGAATAGGAATCAGAAGTTCTGAGACAATGTTTTGACAAACTCATTAAAACTGAAATTTTTGAAACAAAACTTAGCTAGAGAGAGAATGTCTGGGTCATAGCTAAAACAATTTGGGATCGTAATCATTTAGACAGAATTCTTGTGACATTACTTAGATACATAATTTCTCCGTCAGTATTTACTGAATCAGAATTCAAGATGTTTGAAACCGTATTTACTGTGACATAATTTCTGGGACACAAGTTACTGGGACGCAATTTCCAAAACTATTTTTGGTTGTTACGAAGACAATTTCTGAGACATCACTGAGAATAACAATACTCAGTGTGGCGGATTTGAGGGGGGGGGGTGGTTAAAAAGATTAAAATATTCAGGGTCCCCGCAATACATTTTAATTGTCAACCCCCTGGGATCCGCCCCTGGTACTAATGACCATAGAAATTTTCATATATTCAGTGAGACAGGATTTCCAGGACATTACTTACCAATATCTGAGACATTACTTTCCAATATCTGACACATTACTTTCCAATATCTGAGACATTACTTTCCAATATCTGAGACATTACTTTCCAATATCTGAGACATTACTTACTGAGACAGGTGACTGCATCAGTGTCCAGAGTCCAGCCTGACCGACAGACACACTCATAGCTGCCATCCGTGTTGCTGCAGTCTGCATTTAAATCACAGCCATGGGGGTTGGTTGATGAGGTGCACTCATCTAAATCTGTTGGGAATATATAGTACGCCTTAAGAAGTTGTGCACATTTATGTACATGTACCGGATAACCAGCAATTCATTCGGGCAATTATTTGATTCAAAGGTTTTGTCATTGCACACCAAGCAATTCATTTTCATCAATTGCTATTAGAATACATTTCTTGACCAACGAGATTTTTTCCCCCAAAATGTCTACAGTATATATATTTTTATTGACAGTGGAATGTCATTATTGACATATAGAAGCAAAAAAAAAGTATGTAAACAATATTACAAAAAAAAAGAAAAAAAAAAAGTAATGTAACAAAAGTAATGGGTTAGCATATTCACAAAATGACAGTTGATATGACTTTAGTTTTAGGTTAAAATCACTGATGGTGTCGAGGTCATTGTCTTGGGGGTTTCTGCTATCTAAATGTGCAAAATGGAGGTCAAGAATGTGGTTAATGTTTCCAAACCAAGTGTTATGGCCAGCAGTATGGATATTGAGCAGTCAGGCATTTTTTCAGGACATTATTTGCAGGTAATTTTTCCAGTTTAATCCAGTAGTTTATCATTGTAATCATTTGGCGTACATGTAGCAGTAATCTTCCTCTCTCACCAAATAGTGTAGGGATCTTAAACCTGGTTAACACATCATTTTAAGGACCTTCAAGGGATCTTACATAGATGATAACCATTCCATAATACTCCACATCAAATATACTGGAATTACTCATTCTTTGCAAAATTATACTTACCAACACAGAGTCCCTGGACTTGCTTATACCCTGTGGGGCATGTGCAGCGGTACCCAATTCCATAGTTATTATCTGTTTGGGCTGGAGTAAGGTCTGTGCAGGAGGTGCCTAGATCAGCACAAGGGTCATCGGCACAACCATTCATATCCTCTGAACAGATATCGCCTGAATATCAAATTTGCAAAATTGCCATTTGTATTAACAACTTTTTGGTGGATTTAGTTGGCAATACATAATTATGTATGGCATATGACCACGGTTATTTTGGTGGATTTATGTGGTAGTATGTAAGTACGACATATATGCCCACGGTCATATTGGTATATATCATTGTGGGTTTTGAAAATTAGAATGCTACTGCAGATTTCTGGAAATTTCATGGATGTGCCAATGTGAAACACTATAATGCCTCATGCTTGATGGATGCTATTTTACTCGTGATTTTAATTAATTCTTAATTACAAACTCATATAATCATCATCTGCGTGTGATAAGATGGTAACTTCGTCACTATCTATAATGGCTTCTGTAACAAAATACAAGGACTGAAAAAAAAACTTTGCGTACCTTCCCATCCCGGGGAACATTCACAAACTGCCACCAAGAAAGTAGGGACTGTCGACGCTACTGCAGAAGTGAAGCCGCAGTCTCCATCATTCAGACATATTTTGCAACACCGAAGAACCGGGACGACAACTGAAGATGCGGCTCCATTTTCATCCATTGCTGAGAACCTGTTAGAAAAAGTAACAAATACAAACATTGTCAGAAAAATCTGGACTATATAGATACATCTTCAAGTTTCATCTTCTATCCTGTTGTAGGAAATCGCGAGGAAGTCCACTCTCATAATAATTTAATTCTGGTCTTCAAATTATATTATATATGAGGCAATATTTACGTCATTTTGAGTGTTTTGTAGATCAGAACTTCACTTATTGCAAATTTGTTTGAAATCACATACCCAATTTGGACGGGAGAACACGATGTCGGTGTCCAGGTGAAAACATTACCGCTCAGGGTTCCTGGACTGTCTTCAGTTTTACTGATGGTCACACCACTTCCTTCTCGGTCAGTTGCCACAATTGTGATGGTCATTTGCTGACCAACTATGATGTCCACATCATCGATAGGAGCAATCTCGGGCGGTTTGTTTCCTATAGAGATAGCTTACATTTAATTTCCTCATCAAACATCAAAACTTTCATCGGAACAATAACTAGGTTTCCTTATAATAAAAAGTAAGTTCTGATATATAACTATCCATCGTCTACCAGCTTGTAGCTTCGAATGACCGTAAAAAGTAGCTAGATATAGACTGAACATATTTCTTTGATGTGAAGTATTTTTATACATGTTGTTACTAACCATACACAAAAATTTATGAAGTTTAAATTCAAATAAAACAGTTACGTAGTTGAGTATCTCAGTGCTACTTTGCCAAATTAAACAAATTTTTATATTGCAACAAATGTATTGTAACTTTTATTCATCGTTTGCTTATTTCATGAAAGGGACAAAGGACTGATTTTTATGAACTTGAATGCAGGTTAAGGGTTTTAAAATAAACCCATTTAATTATGAAATACCCTCACATGAACAGTAGGTTATATTCAGACTCTTACCTAGAATGTTCTTGTTTTCTGTATAACTACGCAATTTTTCCAATGTTGATAAGGCTACCAATTCATCCCCAAGTGTGCTGAGATCAAACATACAGAACTGGTTGCTTTCACAGATTTGCTCCGCAGATTGTCTTTCGGCTTCACTATCAAACTCTACGTCAAACTGAGGCACCCATGAGGGTTCGTAGAACTGGCTGAAAGTCTTTCCCTGCTTGTAACACATGATTGATTCGGCTTCATTTGTGACTCTCCCTGAAGGACAAGATAACTTATGGTAATATTGCACGAAAGCATCAGATTATTTTGAGAATGGTAGCATTACAATGATAACGAAAATTCCGGTAACAGACTTCATTAGAGTATGAATAGTTTATTGGAAAATTTAAATAGAAACACATACATCATAAGAAATCTGACAGAAATCTGACACTTTCCTGGCGAAAGTTGTATAATTTTATGAATGCTCGCAAATGATTTTTAAAGAACCTTAATAGTCATCTTGTAGACAGGTTAATTTAATCATCATTGGCAAGTATAACATTTTTTCATCATTTTTATGATCATGAAGTTTTACTCTACAGATCGCAATCTAACGCAAGTGTAATGCATTTTAATATCCATCCCCGTTAAGACCATCTCACAATTAAGAGCAATTTGTGAAGTGCAGACAGAATCAAGTGTTATGGTCAACTGCCAAACTACATTTTTCGGACTTAATCAATGTCAATAATGGAACTCATTCAATTACAACGATTTGTTGTGCATAAATATGTTTATGATATCCTGATATTCTATGAAAACTAACCATAAAATCTTTATTATGGACAATTTGGCTTCCCCAGAATATATTCCATGAATTTATCTGACGTTGTAACATTAGGGATATTATATGTATACATATATATATATATATATATATAAAATCAGATGTGACCAATTTGTCAATAAATATCTACATAGATTTACCTATCTAATATTAGTTTCATAATCCATTGCCCCAAAATACATTTTCAGCACTATAATTAAAATTTACGTCGAGAGCAAAACATGGCGTAGCTGATACCTTGTTGCGGCTTGATATATAAGTTGCGTCAGAGTCATCTGACGACATTAAATTTGTCATGTAAATGTGGTGATCACGTGCCATAATATTATCCTTGTAACGTTTCTTGAGCACAAAACCAACTATGTTTATTGATCGGACTGTTTTGTTATTGAAACAATAATTCGAAAATAATTTTATAATTAATTATTTTCGCGATAATTCGTAATTTAATTTTTTTTAGTCTCTTTAATTACTGGAGTCCAACCTACCAGTTATATTTAATGGACCCAAAGAGGCATTTAACACAAAAGTCAAATCTGGAAAGGTAGGTACATAATGCCTGATTAGTATACAACCATGTGTTTGGTTAGTTTACAGCCAGGTGCCGGACTTACAAGACATCCCGAAAGTGGAATGAATATCCTGGTTTGTAACAGTGCTTTGATCCAGAACTGTGCCAGTAGAGGTAGTCAGGTCATTGCTAGAGTCTCCATCAAATACCCCCAACAGGCCACTAGTACTTCCACTTGGCAAGGAAGGTGGGGCCTGGAGATTGATGGACATGATGCCATGATTTATTGTGAAAACGATAACCCATTCTGAAAAAAGAAGAATACATCATCGAGGAAATACTGCAAATACGCACTTGACGACTTTAGAAAAATCTCATTACAATATCTGGAGACATATTTTTTCATGGTATGCATTACAACAAAAACAAGTTGGGATGCTAGTTATTGTCATTGTTATCTATTTCGTGTTGCATTGTGACATGAAGACTCTCATTTTAGCAATTTTTTAGCAATTTTTTGACAATGAAATTATTTAGTTCATTTCCCTTTAATTCAAATTGCAATTTTCTGCGACTTCTCCATCTGATAAAGTTAAGCCTACAATATCTTTCATATTGGACAAAGTGAGACACTATGAAAATAACTCCTACCTGACTGAGGATACACAATTGCGACTTTATTGCTTCCTGGTTTATCTTTGATGAGAAACAAATTGTCCACATAAATTGTGGTTTGACTGTTGAAAATGAAGTCTGAACGATCATTGGCACATCTGTCAGAGCTGGACCCAGTGTAAATGAAGAAACCTAAAAAATAAGACCCAAGAACCATTATACAGCAATTAGGAACTGCGATTTTGATGTCTCGATGGTGCAATGAAAGGCATACATTAGCCTGCAGTTGGTATTTCAGGTGAACACCACAGAGGATGACTGCAACTACGCATAAGTGATAATACTCACCGTCCTTGTCATCATTGAGACCCACATAAGCGTTGATGCCGAAGGCATCTTTAGTTGCAAATGCTGTAAAGGCAGATGCTTTATGGTCCCCTCCAACATTGTTGAGTATCCGTGCTTGGATTTCAAAATTGTTGGTTTTCAGGAAGACGAATTCACCCCATGGATTGAAAGTATAAGCCGCACCATCCATGGTGATGAAATGAGGGTCGCCAAAAGACAGTGCTATGAACGGAGGGGAGTACTCCAGTGAATTATTCTTTGGTCTGCGGCTGTAGAACAATGGGCAGAGGTCCCCAGTAGAAAGCTCTGTAACTCCGGTGTCTTCACAACAACGAGAATATGCAGCACGATCGCTGAGAGTTCCAGATACTGTACTGGATGCCAGGAGAGTGAGGAAACCTGACTGACCATCACTGGTGGTGACCCTCGCTCCATTGTCAGTGTCATAGCAGCATGTCTGAGGAAAGCAAGGAAGTAGATGAGCACAATCAGAAAAACATTGTTTTAGAAAGGTTATGAGAATTATGTTATGATTCCTAGTTATCAGGGTCCAAAACTATGGAAAATTTGCATAATTACACGAAAGAGTGCACAGTCATTGATGATTTTAAAAGAAAGGCTAAAATGTATTTGTTACCACTGTAATGAACAAAGGCTTTTATTCTGAATGTTTTATTTGATGATTTTATCATAATTTGTATATTTTTATCTATGTATATTTTATTTTAATTCTACAGGGCCCTGTTGTAAAACTGACAATAGTCTGACACATGTTACCCTGTAAAAATATATTGAAATAAATAAATATATAATAAATAAGTGTTCGGCATGGTATGGAAGTTCGTTGACCTTTGGCAATATTTATACCAGTGACACTGGAAGTAATAACTTGGAATTACTGCAAACTCTGTGATGAGGCGAATCTTATTAAAGAAATGAATACATATGTCAGAATCAGCAGTGCGTCTTATTCCTGCTTACCTGTAACACTGAATATGACGATCCATCAGAAGAAACTGTCTTCTGACTGAAAGGACTATAGCATGTGATTTCATTGTTAGGGTCACTTGCAAGCCGATCTGGAATACTGCTCTTGAAAAAACTGGTAGAAACCAGATTCCAGAAAAGGTCCACGTTCGCCTGAGTTGCTGTGTAAGGACATGCCTGAACATTGTTGAGTTGTGAATTTGGCAAAGCTGCAAGGTCGACTGTCTCTTCGAACCAAGCGATGCATTCTGGAACTTCTACAGCATTACTGCCGACTCTGAAGAACAGCGGCCCAGCATCTGATTGGAAGAGTAAGGTCATTATAGCAGAATGGGAGGAGGATTATTTAGGGAATATCCCCTTAGAACAGTAAGATTCAAAATGTTCCTAGATCTATCAATGAAAACTGCCATTTCCTTGGACATCACCAATATCACAGCTGTTTCCATGGCCACCATTGATGAAGTTAGACACATTTGTTTTACCATTTTATCATTCGTTTGCCCATTGGCGTACTAACTGTGCACCAGGATTTGAAATAAGAAAACTTTGTTACTTTTTCAAAATATCTTGTTAATTTCCTATTACCAGGTATTATGTTTATGTGTTTAACATAAATACAGGTGCTGTTTATAAATTTTCATTAAATGTTTTTGCTCTGAACAGGATTTGTAGTTCAGGACATCTTTCAAAAGTTTTAACTTTTGACTTACTGGGATCAAGTTCTCCAGTCCAAATGGAGGATCTGATCTGATTTTCAGGACGTATGGCATCGGCGGTGTCTGTTGAGCGACTGTTGATGTAACCCCTTTGGACATCAGTTGTACCTGACATTGCATCTGATTCATACAAGATGATTCCAATGGTATAAGTTCCTGACACGGCCAATACCAGTTGGTAAGTGTTGCTCTGAATCAGTAAAATCAAGACCTTGCTTCATCAAGTGAGGTTATTTTGCTTTCAAATGTGCCAGTAATAGCTTCAGATTGATGGGTGGATTAGAGCTTTATGACCTGTATTTCTGCACCTGATGGGCTAATTAGGACAGGCAGGGACCATGGCAATGAGATGAAGGATGAAACAGCCATCCAACTTAGGCTCGACCAGGAATTGAACCCGGGACCCAGAGGTTGGAAGCCCAGTGCGCTACCACTGAGCTAGGCCCCCACCTCCGCTTCAGATTAAAAATGATGAATTATCTCATATGTAACAATGCAGAAAATAACTGAGAAAGTATACCTGGTCTGCCAAGCAAGTCAATTCATAATCACAGATGCCTTCTCGACCTTGGTACCATGTGATGACCACTGCATAAGATGCAGTAAACGCGGACAACTCTCGCGATGAGTAATACTGAGTCCTCACTTTTAGGTTGATAGCATTGATCATATTGGTGTCACCATCGTTTGTCGATCTGTAAATGTGGTAGAATATTGACTGACCAGGACATGTCCAACTTTGCTGTGCCAGGTATGGAAAAATCATGCTTATATCTTGGATGGTAGACGGTATTGCTGCAAAGTCGTGAAATTTTTCAAAAGAAACACTGCCAAAGTCGCTTATCTGAAATGCAATACAGTGATAGGTAAAAATAAATATTAAATTATAATACCACTTGCGAAGGAAAGCACATACATTGAGTCACTCACAAATATTCTTGTAGCGATCTCACGTTGAAAATGGAGTCCCCCTGATGGAAGAGCAATGGCAGCCTTGATTCGCAGTTTGTCCGCTCCTGTGGAGTCTGCCTTTGGAATTATGGTGTCTCCTGAATCAAGACCATAGGCAAGCAGGTCTGATGTTTGGGCTAAAATAAAAAATATTATCAACCATTGGTATTTTGTTGGTATTAATTCCATCCTCTATCTAATAACAACCTCTTATGCATTTTTAGAGTGGAACATATTATACCTATACATATACATATTATGATACAGATGCTTCCCCTGAATCAGATATAGCTGCGAACTGTATACACTTACGGTCACCTTTTTTACAAAGGAAGACATCGTACATTAAGTGTCATATCTGTACCCCATACAAAGTAGCCAAACAATGTCAACCGTTAACTAATTCTTGATTTTTCAAATTATTTTTGCACTTCCTTTTTATATTGTAATAGCCAAGTTTAATTACTCACTGTACTGGACCAAAGTGACCGCTACAGAAGAGCCAGATGCGTCCACCCAGCTAGTGACCAACAGTGGACTTCCGTAAGGGTTACCAGATTGCAAATTTCCAGTGAGGAGGACAAGTTCTGACCCATCGTTGTTGACTTGAACCAGTTCCCATTTCGTGGCATCATTCTGTCTTAGGTAGGCTTGGCCTGACTCATGCCAAAAGTAAGCATCTCGAAATCCATCATAATATTTTTCATAGCTTCCTGAGTACCACAGGCATGCTTCCACTGCGGCTCTCTTCTTCCGGTTAGTTGAACCCACACTCAACCGAAGATCCGTTTGTGGATACGACACTGAGACTTGGCAGAATTCACCATTGTATCCAGGATCACAACTGAAATGGCAAAATAAGCATCATAATTGGATCCTGTGGGGTTACTCTGCTTTTTAGTATCATCCTTTATGGTGAAATACTTGATATAATCGTTATTATACTTAACAGACATAAATGAAATATACGAATGGTCCTGACTAACGTTTGTTTAGAAGCATTTACAACCCACCTGCAATATGTGTCTCCTGACGATGAGATAGCGCATGAGCCAAAGACGCATGTATTTTTGGCATTGTTGATTGTACATCTTCTATTAGCGTATATCGTAATTGGACTCAGCAACACTGAAAGACACAGAAAACCAGTTTTGTCATAAATTCATGAAACGTGATAATATCAATATTGTTATGACAACTAAAAATTCCCTTACCGCTGCTTGAACTTTTTGTCTCATCGGCACAAGACAGGACGATTTTAATGGCCCCCACGCGCGGTAGATTTGAACTCAAAGCTCTGTTTATATCGTCCTCAATTGCTTCAACAAGAGTGTACGCATACTTGGTTTGTGTGTGGGGATTGGCTGGTTCATCGAAATTAAGCACCAAGGTTATGAGAGTGTCTGAGCCGGTATCACTGAAAGGTAATTAATGTTTAGACATGAACGTTACAGCACAATAAATTAAGCAAAATGATGGTGAATCCATTGTGTTGATTATTCAGTCATAGAGACTTCCAACATTTTTCATGTAGTCACTGATTAGGGAAGAGAAGACAAGACACCCCCCATGGCAATGACTTCCCATGATACCTTTGCATGAACTGTGTTTGCAATGCACAAAGGTCGTGGCCAAATCTTCAGGAAGCACCATTAAATGATTGCGAATGCGAATGGACAAAGATTCAAGATTTTATTGACCATGTTAAACATACAATTTGAAATATTAATACAAATTTACCTACATTCAAGTATAACCTACAGAGCATAAGATACTTACGTGTTGGATGTGACCTGGGGTATCACTGTATCTATGGAAGCTCTCGTATATATGTTGTCTATCTGCAAACAAATGTAAGAGACATTCACCACTTGAAAATTTTTTTTTTTTACTATGACATTGTCCGTTAGAAGTTGTATCTCTACACTGCAGGGACCTTTACAATTGCATTATCTTTAACAATAATATCTCCAAATACTTCCTGCAAGGGCATTAAATATCTGTGATGTCTGTTATGGTAGTGTCTCTACTTACTGCATTTTCCACATTTTCTTTGAAGGTTTGGTCAACATCACTGTTGGGCGTTTGAAAAACCAAGGTCAATGTCAAGGAATCTTAAAAAATATATATATTAACCTTTAGTTTGTATCAGAAAAACATTTACAATTCATCTTGAAGGCATTACATGTACTTAAGCCCGTATTATAAGGTTTACAGATACTGTAGCTAGAGGATGCACAGCAACCTACCTTTGATATCGTAACAGAAAAGACCAACATTTGTGCTTGCTGAACATCCACCAGTGCTAAACCAACCGTCATGATTACATTGTGAGAGTTGCGCTTCTGCTCCAAAGCAGTCAACATTCTTAAGAATAGGAGATAAAGCGACGTTGACATTTGCGAAAAGACCATTCAGTTCTCCGCCATAGCCGAATCCCAGCTCCCGACAAGCCACTTCAGAATTGCTAGAGGTCCAGCCGGTGGTACATAGTGTGTAATCATTATTACTGAAGGTCAGTGCCAGTAAACCATAATTGTAACAAGGGCCTTGGTAGAACATGAGTGCAATGTCTGCAAAAAAGTGAATGAAAAATAAGTTATATGTACTTTATCAATCCACAAACATGTATTTGCCTCATACAGCTGTAAATGCATATCGCAGACAAATAGCGGTCAAATTTAGGCCCATTGTCTGAACATATCGGTCATACATATAGGCCCAATAATTTGGCATGGTATCGCAATACAAGTTCAATCGTTTATTCACCATATATATAAAAACAGAAAATGGATATTGTCATTATTTTGGAAATATGTGTGGATATGTATAAATATATATATGATTGGTAGTCTCACAAGGCATCATTGAAGTGCCGCTCACGCAAGACTACCATAGAAGTTAAAACAACTGAATTAGATTATAATTACAATAGGAAAAGAACATCATAAGGAGAACTGGATATTGCATATTACAATATTACTATTTACCTGCAGAGACTGAATTCATATTATACTTTAATTTGATAATTATTACAATACACCATTAATGCATCGTGCAAATGTCTTACCAGAAATCTCGACCCCTGGCATGCAGCACAGGCTGGAAGATGAGGTAGGGCAACAGAAGTCAAAATCATCGCAGTCGAAGTCATTGGTGCAAGAGGAGCCCCCTTCAACATTTGCATTGCAGGATGTTGTCGATGCAGGACACGTCCCCACTTTGTTAGTGTTCACGGAGTCGCCAGATGCTGAAATAACGTAGTGAGACATGGTCAGTAGCATGCAACAGTATTTTAAGTCAGTGGCTGAGAGGTCAAGTGGTTACATGAAGGCTGTTGGTCCTGAGTTCGATTCCCGGTCCAATCCTAGATGTCAGTAGTATGAGACACTTAATTGGTGGTTCTGTGCAATGCGTTACCTGGGTGTGTGTGTGTGTGTGTGTGTGATTAGGGCTTTACGTCCTGTATTTCTGCACCAGTTGGGCTAATTAGGGCAGGCAGAGACCATGGCAATGAGACGAAGGATGAAACGGCCATCCAACTTAGGCTCAACCAACGTTGGAAGTCCAGAGAGCTACCTCTGAGCTAGGCCCCCGCCCTGCGTTACCTGGGTTGGACTCCAGGCATTATCTCATCAATACTTCTGTCTCTGGTACTTCCAAACCAAGCCTCATTCTTATCAAATATATATATATATATATATATATATATATCGTTTTTTATTGGCATGTTGATATTAAATACAGACACATGGTTCATATCACTATACTACACAATTCTATCGAAACAAATGATACAAATCTACTAAATCAGGTAAAATCCAGGTCATTATACCATGTAGATAAATTAAGTGAGTGAATCATCATGAGGCACATCCTCTTATAGAAGTCTAAGTAATCGAAAAAGCACATTCGTACAACACAAATTCAGGTAATCAATAAATCACATCGGTACAGTAAATTCATGTTTAAATACAGCAATTACATAAAATTAGGTATCACAACCCTATTAATAGCACATTCGTACAATAATGGGCATTGTGAGAAAGCCCGTCACAAAACGACACTCTTAAAACTTCACACTCTTCTCAGGCTGTGTGGAGCCCTTCTACTACATACAGAGGTGGGGCTGACCCATCTTTGGGCTCTACATAGATACTATCACAAGCTTGAATCAGGTTTGTGGAAGCTCCTTTTTTGTGGAAACCTGTTTTCATGTTAACCCTATATCATATTTAAATCAATTATATCATATATTATGTATAGGATGTGTTTGTTTGTATAGGAGTTCAATGATATATTAACAGTATGATATATATAATTTCAGATATAATAGCATGCAGGACATGTCCTGTTTTCCATAGCCTAGGTGACTAAGTATTTTTGTACTGCACCATACCATTTCCTTTGGCTCTGTCATGTGATGAAAGGCTTCATAGCTAAACAGCTGTACTGCAATTTGAAAGCATTGGATATGCAGCCTGGTCACCTGAACCGAACCAAACTATACAGCAACCTATTGTGTCGTTAAAAACAAAAGATGACTGTCCCAACAGCGGCATACACTGCATTAATGATCGAAATTGGTCATACTTACAATATCACCACTCCTTTGTCAATGCTACTCACCAATAAATGCTCCAATGCAATCTAGATTGTCTCCTGCCCCTCCACAAAATTGACCACAAAAACCTGCATCACAGCTGGAAAAATGTGTTGTCAAACGTGTGAATTTTTTTAAGTGTCCAATCATAAAAGTACAAAGAATGAACAGGAAAATGAGCATTTTATGTAATCTGGATTTAAAAGCAGAACAAATAATGCATTTCCTGTATTATATAAAAATATATATTAAAAGCTTACCCGCAATATGGCCTGCCTATTACAGGCACGCAAGTTCCATGAGCCCCACACCAGTCAAAACTCGTGTATAAAGAACATGGCGTCACTATATTTACTGAAAAATAAATTCAAGACATCTCAACATTATTTTAAAATGATTGTTGACATCTATACAGCATAACGATGTTGTCATAATTATAGAAACTAAAAAAAACGGCCAAAAATATAATAAAAATCGAGAATTGTGCGCTCCTGCAAGCAGTTCTGTATACTGAACCATTTGGTGAATTTATCATTTATTACATGCACCTGTTTTTGTGACTCCCTCGTCATTGGTGTGTCTCTGTATAACGGGCTGTAAAAATGTTTGGTCATTCCCGCCAATTGTCAACGACCAGGCGTTTGATTTCAAGTAATCTAAGGTCAAAAGTCCTAATTCCCCGACCTGCACTTTTTGTAAATGACTAAACCCGACCAGAATATCAATGACGGTGTTGCCACCTTCTGTTCTGAAGCAAAAATAAATAAAGTAAAATGTACGAAATAATGGGAATAAATAGTAAATATATGTCATAAATATACAATATAATGTGTTCAAATTGTAACATACTTAATGTTAGTAGCTGTGGTAGAAGCATCCCCTCTCATGCCTGATGAGTACATGGTTTGTAACTGAAAATTGAAGATGAATGAAATACATTAAGACCCATGTTAAGGTATAAGATGATACTGTAATAAAATACAAAAATACAAAAATCCAACTATGTTATTTAGTGATATTCAAATAAACGTCAGTGACTTACTGGGAATATTAAATCACTTTGAATTGTCGCAGTCGGTATAGAGGCAGCGGACGTGCCCTCTATTGTAAATATCATAGTGGTATCATCTGAAATATGAAATTTAATGAATAACATTTAATGTATATATCATCATGAGATCTAGTTAGATTCGAAGAAAGAAGTCTACACGGTGTGATCTATGATATTATAGTTTATTTAAATTGTTAGAAGTCACAAATAAGTTATGGATATACATGGCCAAATGTGCCACGTGCGTTTTCCATGAGAGGGATAAACGCATGAAAAATGCATGGTTTTTAGCTAATTATAATGAGGCAATGCGTTTTCCATGCATTTATCGAAACGCATGGAAAACGCACGTGGCACAATTGGCCATGTATTTAACCTGCACCTCCGAGCACAGATGCAAAGACACTTATAGCAGATTCCACCATAGGGTTTTATATGATGCTTTGCAATTTCCAAGTGAATTAACCTATTATATTCCTGAATCTGTGACAGGCTAATACAGTAATGCAACGTAACATAAATAGTATTTATATGACGGTTTTACGACACGTGTATTACCTTTCAGTCCGTGCCAAACGACAACGTCAACAATTCAAACTCAAAAGGCATGAGAACAAATGCAAGAAAAATAGTAAGCATAACTAGGATATACATTGAGTGTCATGCATGAGTGATCATACTCAGTGAGTACTTGGTCTTAATGCATCCTATACAATTGGATGGGAAGACCAGATAGAGAATAATTAACATATAGTAATCTTTTAGGAGAGGCTAGTAATAAAGGGCAGTGCACTTTTCAACGTGAGTAATTGCAGCATGGATAAGTCTATACTCTCGTCTCCATGATTGCAGTAACACGTATTGCATTATTTATAATGGCTCCAGGTTTATAGGTGATATTTAATCTATGTAAAGCATAATTTTAATTTCTCAAAACGATCTTAAACAGTTACATATATTAATGTTTTATTTGGTATTACAGCAAGTTCCATGGACTCGAAAACTAAAAATCCAGAGGACAGCATGTCAATTCAGGACTTCCTTAAGTTTATACAGAAGACTCCCAGTCAATGGGAATCCTGGATTCGCATGATCTTCTGTAATTTAGTTCCTAAGTCCGAGGCTATGAATTCTGTGGTAAGAGTTGGAAAAAGAAAATCTACCCACCTTGTGCGGAGATCATTTGCAAGAGAGTTAACAGGAGTAAAACAATCAAATCTGAAAATAAAAGTCCGACAACTTTTTATATGTATAGGCCTATACCAAAACATGTCTTCACACCAAGGCTATAGTTCAGTGTAACATTGTACGGGTTTAGTGCAGTATAGCGGACCCAAATTTATACCCATATTTGGCGTCCATTACATATAACATAATCACTATCTTTTCCCAAATTTAGTTTTTGCAAACAAAACAAAACGTTTTTGTATCCTGTAGCGGGGGTTTGGGGGCAGTAGCCCCCGATAAAAAAAAAAATAAACAACGTTCTTGCCTTTTCAAAATGATCACCCCGTCGTTTATTTGTGAAGTCATTAATTGAATTCAGTATTTCTACGTCATAGGCCTGGCAATGAGGCTAGCTATATATGGTCATAAATCTGGGTCCGCTATACTGCACTTTTTCCCATTGTACAACAGCAGCATGCATGGCATTCAACAAAATTAGTATGCCTTTAAATCAACTGTATCGACGTTATGTGTGCCTAAACCGTTTCAACCCATTAGACAGCATATTTCATCACAGAAATTGAACAGTTGCACCTTTATGGAGATGGAAAGCTTGCAACATCACTCAATTTCTAAGGAGAATCTCTATATGACCGGTTTACCATGTGATCTTTTCAGGTCTTTATTACATAAATTAAGGGATTCCGCCCCATTTACCCCCACCCTTGTTCTTTCACCCCACAAATTGAGGTTGACCTAGTCTGCAAGCCTACGTACTGGTGTCATTCTGAAGGGTCAAAGAGTACATCCAACTTATCATTTAAGGCATACTGACAGGGTCAGGTCATTTAAGGATACTGTCTTGGAAAAAAATACAGAAAATGATGTGAATCTCCAAAAGCAATTCCTTAAGTTTGAAAATGATCCTAGTTCCAGAATGTCGTGATACCTTAGTTCTCCTTCGAAATCATGTAACCACACTATAATATTGTAATATACAGATTTGTTTATTTTATATACCAGTATCACAGTGTATTTGTTGAACGGTTTTGTTCCATGTTTTATGTGCATTTAATTATTTTACGCTGGCTTGCTAGTAACCACTGGGTCCTGGGTTCGAATCCAGACCATGTTAGAAGGTTGCTTCATCATTTGCCTCATTGCCTTGGCACCGGCCTGCCTGTCCTGATCACCCCTATCTGGTGCAAAAATATAGGAGGTAAAGCCCGTAAGTAAAATTTCCACTATGTATACGATTTTTCATTGACAAAAACCGATAGGATAGATTAGAAAAAAAACATTTTGTTATAATCAGCACATAATCAGAGTACAATCAAAGAATATCTACTAAGAAGCGCCACTCGCTATAATTTACATTGTAAACGCTGCGCCTCCTTTTCCCAGCATGCATAGCGTGCTGGAGTTCTTTAACGCCCCTAGTGGATAATAAAATTAATTCAAATTTCCGGTCAAGTGCGTAGATTACCAATTTCACGTGAGCAACACATTAAAATGTTCATTTCCACATTATGTCATTGTCATAATGGGCGAATAGAGCTAAATATTACCACAATTTACACAATGTTGTTACAAGCATTACATCTGAATGCTACGAAGGCTTATCATGTCAAATGACGTCATAATCATCAGTATGATGTCACTCAATAGTCGCCGATTGTTCTGTTTATGACGTAATCAGCTCGGTTAACAATGCGCCTCCTTTTCCCTGTAGGCATAGCGTGTCCTACTTACGAGAGTGCGGGTTCTTGGTACTTATTATTCTTTGGTACAATCATGTAACTGACATGTTGTTTTTGCCATGTGGAAAAATATGGCTGTCATTTCGTTTAGGCAACAGCTTTGGAGAGAACTGGGCCACCTTAGGTTGGGAGAACTGGGCCCATGTCCCAGCCTCCCTCTGTTAGAAAATAGTCAACATTTTTGAAAGGGAAATCATAAACCACTTGGCTTTAGAAATCATGATTAAATACTACCTTATATGTACATAGAAAATCAAAGGAAAACCATTATCTTAGCTATGTCATATCATAGTAATGGCTTATAATACAAGTTGGTGAAACCCATGCTTACACTTTCAGAGTTTAAATTATTCAAACACAAATTAAGCAGGCTTATTTCCCCTACATTAAATCATTACTATTCCTGCTAAAGTTAAGATATATTCATTTCATTCCATAAAAGTCTATAAATCCTGTTAACTTCCCAATGGAGCTTTGATTAGATTTTACAGAATTATGCCAAGATGCAGTTCAAACGTTATATTAATAAACATGAAATGCTGTTTTCACACTGTATATGAAGTTTTAGGATGAAATTAATGTAATTTTCCAAAATATTTTTTGGGCTTTTTTGTAAGCCAAGTTTTTATATTAAAGCTCTGTCATTTTAATGTAATCATGTTCGTTGCAAATTATTTATAAAAAATTTACAATTGTTTCAAGTTTTCAGTTTTTATTACTTGACAAGAGATGCCCAGTGCTCCTGCCCCGCTGGCCCAGTTCTCCTTACCAGAGGGAGAATTGGGCCACTTTTTTCTGAAATCTAATTTTTTCAGTATATAGGAAATGGTTTAGAATTTTTTCAAAAAAACACTTGGACTTATTAGAGGAATACTTTTAGTATGATTCAGAACGGAAAAAAGGGACTTCGCTACATCATTTGAATAAAAAAAAAAAAGTGATAAACGGCCTAGTTCTCCTTACTTTCCCCTATATGAGTAGATCATGTAAAATTTTCATCCATCATTACTCCCAAAAATGTTATTGACTTGACTTTCATAACTTCATTATTCATCATGACCTGTGGCCCTTCTGTTTGGTGTCTCTTTTGTCTGAAAACTATATATTTTATTTAACTTACAATGGCCGATAAAAGATTCACATTTAACCATTTTTTTAATAAGCTTGACTTCATTATTTAGTTAATTAATCTAAATTTCGTCCAAAAAGTATATGAATATATTAGTGTCATCTGCATACATAAGGGGCATTGCCTTTTCTGATACATACATCAAGTCATCTGGGTTGGTTGGTGTAAATCTAAGATGGCACCACCAAGCTGCTATTTTTCGTAATTTGTATTTTTTACTATATATATGCATACAGACTTTCGTGTAAATTGTTATTAATATATTGTTAAAGTTAAATTGTAATTAACTATCACTTTCTGGATGATCTTCATGTCGCTTTGATTTTCATTTAACTAAAGACATTTCCTTCTTCTTTTTTTTTTTTGGGGGGGGAGGGGGGGGGGGGTTCACTTTCTGTGCACTGTACTGTACAGCCCATAATAGTATATACGTCGTTGTACAGTTGTCATTAACTTGTCAATAGTCAACCAATGGCGTTCTGTCCTGTCGAGAGATGGAGCTACGACCACACCGGTCTCGCAATTGTTTAATGACGTCATCAACAAAAGGTCAATCAGTGCATTTGATGACGTTACAGTTGGATGACGTCATTAAACAATAGCAAGACCGGTGTGGTCGTAGCTCCATCTCTCAACAGGACAGAACGCCATTCAATGGGCTATTATTTACCAATAGAGGGAGCTCTCAGTAACTGCGCCAAAACAATTGTTGATGACGTAATCAAACAATGGGGTCATTGAGTAGTTAATGATGTCATATTTAGATGACGTCATTAAACAATGATTTGGGAGCAGATATACTGATAGCTCCCTCTATTGGTAAATAGTAGCCCATTAATATGGAGAGCATATTTTGTACAAAAATAATATGTATACATCTGTCAATGCCAGGAGTGAGCGAAGCTATAGGGGGGCCTACTGTGTCTCCAGATTTAGCACATTCAAGTAATTATATATACACCCGGCGACAGTGAAATTCGCCCCGACAACGAGATTCGCCACTCGTAATAAAGTGCAATAAACATTTATTAGATGGTTGTTGGGGTGACAGAGTATTGTCAATTATATAAAAAATTAGTTTTGTAACTAATCATGAACTTGCAAGGTGTATAATTGAGTATTAGGGGGTGGCGAATCTCGTTGTCGTGGCCAATTTCACTGTCGCCGAGTGTACCAATGCTGCCTTCTTGTCTCATGATATTTTTCACCATTAATTAGAATCTACACATGCCCACTTTTGCACAACAATTTAGTCTTATTTACAATAAATAATTTAAGTATTAGTTTTTCATGCCATCATACCCAGTGTGTTTCCAATGTTTTAGTCTGGATTTGCTCTCAATGTAAGATTTATTTTTAGGAATAATGTCTGATAAAATCATTAGTTAACACACAAATTTAGTATGCCCTGAATATTTCTGGCGGGGATTTTGCATCCAACAGAAATATTGGCCCAGTAGTTATTTTCAACTATTTGATGAGTCTTAGCAAATTGCAAATTTGACAGTGGGTTCCTCTTCAACATAAACACTAATTCTAGGCACCTTTAGAATTGCTATTGTCAGACAAACAAGTTTTCTCCAAGTTTGATGCTGGGTGTGTATACATTCATTACGAAATTATGGACATCACATCTGTTGAACCGACGACGTTGTTTTGACGTGATGACGTAGTCTCGTTCTGGCCCATTGGTCAAAAAGCGATATTAAATTGAACTTCCATAGGATTACATGTATTTTGATAATTTTTTTGGACACTTCTGGTTCGGTCTCACCACTGTGTAGCCTCTTTTTGGGACCTCTCTCTACGGGAAGTGAGTTTCGCTCACGGCCTTCGGCCGTGACGAGCTTCACTCATAGGCCTATTACAATAAGTACCAGGTATTTTTCCTATCTGAATCACAAAGGTGTATTCAAATAAGGTGTTTATGTTGTCTGTGCTTAGAAACCTTCGGTCAACCTTTGATCAACACTCCCATGGAAAACATTCTGACACAAATTAGGATTAAACAACCACACTGAAAGAGCTTGTTAGCCAATCAATCAAAGTAGTTAGAACGCAATTCAACGCATGCTATAATAGTGAATTTTCACGGCAGGTTCTCTATATTTCCACCAGGTGGCTATGACAGAATACTGCAATTCTATTGGCTGAAAAAGTTCCCGCTCTTGTCTGTGATTGGCTGAAGTAAAGTGCATCCTAGCAGCAGTATATTTATTGCATTTTAATGTGTGTTTGACACCTTATCATTCAGTTTATTTTTGTTCTTTTCTGAGAAAGTTATGTTTATTGAATAAGTCCGTGATTATCTTCTATGTCTGAAAAGCAAAATGAGTAATAAGAGGAGAGGAAGGACTTCTGTCTTGCTGAGCTCAGGGCTCTTCAGTGAAAAGACTCTATTGGCAATAAACCAAGGACTTGTCATCAGTTTGAGATGAGAACTCGATATTAATAGCCAATAGATTAGGCTATCTAGTAAAGACACTACCAAATTTTATGTGTGGTTTGCTCACAAAGACAGTTTACACGATGTAGGGTCCTATTGTTTAAAATAAAGAATACGAATTACTCCAAATAGATGCAATTAAGTAAAGTACATTTGGTAAAAAAAATAATATATAGTCTTAAACACTTTTTTGTGTATGGCTAACATGTAAATACAGGTCCAGACAATGGTCTTAAATTAGCAAAAACGAGTCGTCTCAGTGAGGTGGTCTTATGATGAGCTATATAGCGCACCTGGTGGCAGCACTGATCTCTTGGAGATGCAGACATCAAAAGACAGCACTCATTAGTCTTGGTCTGACCCTTCATTTGCATTGTGGCTCAGAAACACGGTACTTCTCAGTTACTCAGTGTCTGGTGTATGTTCAAGACTTTTCACTGAGCTGTGGCCAAACATACGTGTCCAAGAAAAAGGGCTCCCAAGTCCCTAGTCAAACAATTTAAAGGGCAGAGGTAGAACAGAGCTCAGGTCCAGTGATGGAGGTCTTCTGAGAGCCATATATGACCTCAGAAGAGGCCCTAACTATGGATGGTTGATTTTTCTTCAGCCATAGACATTTGCACGAATTTAAAGGTAGTATATTTGCTATCAAGCCGGTGAGTTTGGTTTGGATGTCTGGTTCAGGTGAGGTCAGACATGAGAAGAAATTATAAAACATTTGACAAAGATACCTTCTCTTGGTGTATTTGCAATGTATATGAAGTGCATACATCACCTTAAATTACTTCACATATTCTTTATGCAGTAAGTAGTGTGTATTGACATTGCTTCATTGCCATATTAATTATTCAACTTGATGCAGCGTCAGATACTTGCTTCAAAAGGAATTTGGGATAATTAAACAAATGGGTTAATAATTAAGCTATATTTTAGTGTACAATATCTTAACCGCCCATTCATATGATACTTGAAACTTAGAACTAATTAAATAAACCATTTGACTAATTAAAACAAACCTGTTGTAGCCAGGTATACGTTTTGTGCCAATATGTTGCACGACCAGAACTGGCTAGAACTCAGGATTCAGAACAGATTTATTTAAAGTAGATTAGTCAAGTGGTCCAATACAGCTTATCTGAATCCAATAAAACTATAAATACAGTTACAGAGTTTCCATTCTCCAATGAAATGTCGGAAAAGCCCAGTATCTACAAAAAAATTCCTCTGATTTGACAGCCACATGACAAAGATCCAACATTACTTTTTCCTATCCAATATAATTTTTTTCTGTCCAGTATAATTTTTGCATCCAACCATGTGTTATCATTTATACTACGCAAAAAAAGAAGAAGATGCAATAAGCAGAGCCTCAATAACCATTGCATCTGAACTTATGCACATTTTAAAGGCATTATTGATATAAAGTGCTATAGCAATCGATAAAAGTAAAATGTGCAGACATACAGTGATTGTATTGAGGCATAAAATGCTCGCCGGACGTCCGTAAAATGCTCGCCAAACATCCATCGCCAAGCATCCGTGAAGCATCCATTGCACGTAGAACGCTCGTAGAACGCACGTAGAACGCCCGTAGAATGCCCGTGCGAGTATATACCGATAGACAGTGGCTACGTATGGTCACGCTCGCCGACTTGCAGTTCAGAGGTCAGAGACCAAAATCAGTTATTATATTGACAATAATAGAGCGCAGCAAATAAGAGACCTAACAAAATGTTTGGAAGGTTCTTTTCATTTGCCAAATTTTACGATGGACGATATAAAATCTTTAATCTATTTAATTTCAACATATTAACTTAAACTGCAAATTTTTCATATAACTTTTCAACTTTTCTTGTACAATTTTGTGCGAATAAAATGATTGTTATTATTATTATATTGGCTGGTCCTAATTTTGAAAAACAGAGTTACAAATTTAAATTTCTTCTGGTAAGTGGATTCCACGATGATGATCACCATTAGGAATCCATGAAGTGATCTTTAAAAGACGTGTGGTATCGAGGTGGTCTTAATTCAGGACCGATGAAACAAGAATTAAGTTATATTCATTTTGGGTTAAACTAATCAGGTTTACAAGTAACAAAGGAATTACCTAACAAAGACCAGATATAATTTCCACCCACAACTGTTTACATTCCTAGGATTTCAGTTTGAATGTAATTTGATGACAGGCGCTTTCTTAAGGTAAAATGCCGAACAAACAACTAACAACCTCTTTATATAGACTCATCAAGGGTGATGGTGGGGTCACCGGCCAAGAGGGGGTGAGGGTGCTGAGGAGAAAGGGGATAGTTTGATGTGAGGAAGGAATACAAAAAATGTGTATGCAAGACCAATGTGCACAAAAATAATAAATCAATTGATTGATGCCCCTGGCAGGTGGATACATTAGGGCTTTACTTCAATTTATTTCTGCACCTGATGGGCCTAATGGGCTAAATGGGACAGGCAGGGACCATCGCAATGAGATGATAGATGAAACAGCCATCCAACTTAAGGCTCAACTGGCAATCGAACCCGGGATCCAGTGGTTGGAAGCCACAGCATGCTTGTTTTATTACCTACACCGACGTTAAGTAACGATATGAAAGACCTATATTAAGTTAGGCTACAGCCAATAAGTCCGTTTTCGTGATATTTCTGAAATAGCCACAACAGCCGACTGAAATTCCCTGCAGTGACGCAGGTCAGCAAAAGGGCACCACCCTTAACTAAGTTCACCAATAAGTGCAACATCGACATTTCCTTTACTCGATATTGGTCATTGGCGCGTGTCTGTCAAATGTTTGTGTGTCTGTCCGAGCAGGTTCATTGGTTCGTCCAAGCCTGACTTTCTAAAGACAGACTGACAGACTGACAGACTGACTGACTGACTGACTGACTGACTGACAGACAGACAGACTGACTGACCAAAGAGAACGTATCAAAATCATTATTTAATGATTTTAATATATTTTTTAATACATTTTAATTTAATATTTAAACCGGACTATACCCGCAAGACATATTGTAACATGTACTGTGATATACATTAAACAATCCGATTTAAAAGTTTGTTATTTTCAACAACCTAACTGGCGTGAACATTGCCCATGCAAAATTAATAATTCTTGATTTTATGCGTTATAAAGCGTGTAGTGCACTCATTTAAGTGACGTTTAAAGGTTTGAAGTAAAAAACATAAATCAACGAATATAATTATTAAAACTAAAAATAAACTGCATTGTTTAGGATACAGTTTTTGTACATGATTAGTGTCAGACACCCAAATTGGCTTTTTTATTAAGCCACTGAAAAGGGTGCCATTTGTTTTTTTTCTTAGAAACTATTTGCAATAACCAATTCCACAAAATCGTATTTCCACAATTGACTGATCAATGAAGGTAAATTAGTGATGCGACCGTAGTAGATAGAATATAATTAAAATGCATGCCCGGCAGTCACATGTCTGTGTTATCTTGTTCTTCCTCTTATTCGACCAAGTAAGAATCGATAAATACAAATATATATTACATTTATGTATAAATTACATTGTTCATGATTCCTAAGTGAGTAAAGTATAAGTTGACTGACCTGAACAAGCTGTTAATATCTCCATTCGTATTCATTGGATAGAAAATCACCGTGCATCAAAATGAAGTCTCCTAGACTAAAAGTGCCCAGTTTGTGCAACCTCGAAGTTTAATCCAGTAATTCATTCCCTTAGTTTGACTGTTGAAGACAGCTCTTCTTAATCTCCACGGTTGCCACGAGATTCGTCCATGATAGTGGTTTTAATAAGTTTGAAGAAGCAAACATTTCAGTCACACTTGGCCATATCAATGGGATCCGCATGTTAAGTGAGGTGTTTTGAAGAAAAAAAGTATAAGCAGAGAGCTTTCCAGTTCAGGTTGGACCCGGTCACCCATTCCAAATAAGGCCAACACTGTGACTGCGTAGAACACGGCTGATGATATGCTCCAATGGTTTTGCACATCAGCAGAAAGATAAGACTTCAAACATAAGTTACACAGTCATATTCATATGGATTTGTCAATAAAAGTTTATATATATATATTCAAAGGTGTTGCATAATGCCACATGAGAAGGAAGTGGAACCAACATATGTGTTGGGGGCGCTGTTGTCTCCTTGGTAATTCCCTATTATTCCCTATGATATAATTTATGTGACTGAACACATTACTACTCGGAATTGAGACAGGCACTCAAATTATTTGAGAAGCTTTTTGAGGATACATTTGAATGCCTGATAGGTATATTAGGCAATCACATGTCTGACACACACCAGTTTATTTCCTAAGCAAACCACGTGGTTGCTTGATGTGTGCAAACCATCAAGGCATTTCAGAGAGTGGAGTCTAAAATATCATGTGACCATCAACCAATCACAACCAAGCCCGGTTTATCAAACACATTAGACCACTTGGAGCACTATTTCTGCTAAATTGTCGAAAATACCAGTGTCTGAGATTTCCAAATTTTCACTTTCACTCAAATTGGTCCCCCCGAAACGACTTACGCAAAAGAATGTACATCTGTGCTGTTGTTATTGAATGATTGGGGGAGGGGGGGGGGGTGAGGTATGGCGATCTTGGGGACAGCCATGGATGACCTGAGAGCTCTCCTACATCCTCAGAACGATGGGGTGCCGCAATTGCTGCCTTATATACGGGACTCCCGGCCTTTAACTTCAGATATGGAGGCATTTTATTTTCACGTTTCCATGGCAACCAATAAAACTATTTCTACATATATTTGCAATAAAGACTATTTCTACATATAATTGCAGTGTGTGATTATACCAGATCATCATACTTTTTTCCATGATAATTTGCCATAACATATTTTAGGTTTGAATGATACCACGTTTTTGTTACAATTGATGATTTTGGCCATTGTTTCCATGGTAACACAGATTTTTCGGCAGGTTATGGGACAGTGGCAACCCTTAAATTAGTACATCAATTGTTAAAAATTACGGAGAGATGTAAAATTTGGCATACAGCTGTAGAAGCAAAACAGAGCATCTCAATTAAATTTAGATATGGAGGTATTTTATTTTTATGTTTCATTAGCAACCAGGGGGTTCATAAAATCATAATATTTCATAATGATTTACCTCAATATTTTGGATATTAGGCCTTTTTTAACATCCAACATGAATTATGTCTGCTGGTGGTTGCCATGGTTATTGCATGCCTTAATTGAGTTGATATTAAAGAGTGACTATAATGTGAACACAGCTAATTAATTTCCCAAAACCAAGCACTCTGTGTGCAACCCCTCCTGGTTGCCATGGAAACGCAAAAATAAAATGCCTCCATATCTTTTTTTTTTTAATCTGACTGTATTTTACCTCTGTGCCAAATTTCAAAGGTGTAAGTAATTTTGCAGTATCCTATCATAATTTGGCACAAATCCTAACCATTTAGTGTGATAAGCCTCCCAAGGGTAATAGCTCACTATCATGAGAGCAGACAGACTTGAAATGATTTAAGGGAGTATCATCTTAGACAGACCTAAAATAATTTCAAGCAAGAAGACTTGTAATCCCTCTTAAAATTGTTAGTTGTTAGCTGTTTGCAATTGCACATGATCTTAGTTTTCACAATGGTTGTTTGGGTATGTAGATAATTTATTTTCAAAATCATAGAAAAACATAGTCTGCGCTACAGTAAAACCCTCAGCAAATCCCACATATCTAACAGGCATCATTAAAATTGTTTAGCGTCCATCCGACAGGCAGGAGGGCAGGTAGCACACTTTGTTTCCAGAGCAGAACTCCCAATACATACTAATGCACTCACCCCAACAAAATTTCATACTGTAATACTCTATATGGCCTAGTGGTACATTTTCACAGGTTTAGTAATACTCTATATGTTCAAAATAAGCAGTACCCAGTTGTCCGAGACAACCATTTTCGGCTAAGGATGATCAATTATTTAACCCAACTAGTCCGCTGGATGACCAATTGATTTTCTGAGTGCTTTAGCAGTGTGTGCGAACATCCTGTTCAGATTAAAGCCAAATGAGCATCAAAAGTATTGTTTATCTAATCTTCCTAAAGCATTGCTACACTAGGCGGCCTTGCTAGATTTAACGGCAAAGCATTGGTTTTTATCGCCATGGCCCTCTAGTGGTATACAGGTGCGTGACTAATTAGGACAGCCAATGCAAGCGACACGCCAGCATTTTAAAAGACTCAATGGTCACTGCAGGTCACATTGCTGTGCTAAATATAGATACATCTGATTTAGGGCTCCGCAGATCGTCACGACCAATCAGACTGATCTGTATAAACTAGGTAATTAAGCCTAATTCTAGCAAGGCCACATAGCGTAGACCTTTATAAGTCAAAATATTTTTCGAATATGAACTATAAATTATCCATACCCTGCAACTGTTGAATAGTTATTAGTGAATTGTTTGGTTGCTGATTTGCATCAAATCTATGGTATTTAATTATGCAACTAATTATTATGAAATTGGTAATACAGTCGACCCTCGTTCATCCGAACACTGGGGTCCCCAAGCCATTCGTTCGATAAACAAATTTGGTCCAGCCAGCAGCAAGTAAGTCACAAGACCCTTAACATCATATTTCTGGAAAATCCAGTGAAAGAAGTACCGTGGGCAAGTAATTATATTGATTTATCATTTGCGACAAGTTTTGTGTCGCACCCTGCTAAAATGGCCCAATGGCGTGCTTGTTAATGACAGCAATGTTTCAGTCTAATTGCAAAGTATGGGATGATAAAACTAGGGAATTTTGGAAACAACACAATTTTTAGCATTTTTGCTAGTGCCAGAGTTCTACTCCAGAAACACGATTTAACAAAAATTTTAGCATTTTTACAGATTTTCCATTTCTATAATAACAGCGAAATGATTATCAACATGAAGTTTGAAAAGTGGAAATACTATAATTTAGATATGTCTTTAGCAAAATTTCACTGATGTGGTGGGGTTAATAGTGTCTTTGATATGGAGGTATGAAAAAGTGAGAATTTTTCCTATTTTTCCCTTTTTTAAATAAAGGCACCACTTCACTATTTTAGACATATTAGGGCAAAGTTTTAAGCATGTAGGTGTAGTATTGTCAGAGTTATTTTTTCTTTTTTTCCCAAATTTTGTAAAACATAGCCGATATGTGTCAATGTGACTATTAAAAGGCACAACGAGGCCATATAGAGTATTACATAATGAATATTTTGTTAAGGTAAGTGCATTAGTGATAGAGTTCTGCTCCAAAAACTAGTGTGTTATGCCCGCCCGCCTGTCGGACAGACATTGATGATAACATTTACCCTCTTCGAACATTGTTTGCTGAGGGTTAAAAATCTAAACTTTGTTTGCTGAGGGTTAAAAATCTAACCATAAGTATAAAGTTCTTGCTGTTTATTGAATGTGCACTGCAGTGAAAACCAGCCATTTTTGATACGAATTTGAGTGGTCTTAACGATGCAATAAATAGGGATATAAATACAGTGATCAAGTTTTCAAAATTTTGTGGTGAAATAACAAGACGATTTTAATAGTAAGACAGTCTTCACGAGGTGGTCTTAATAATGAAGTGGTTTTGAAATGAGATGGTCTCTACATGTGAGGTGATCCTAATTATGAGTTTTCTTAACAGTGATGTGGTCTTATGTTGAGGAGTTCTTATATTTTTATAATGAAGTGGTCTTAATAGTGAGGTGTCTTACTAGGGAAATGGTCTAAATAGTCATGTGGTCTTAATTGTGAGGTGGTACTCTTGATAGTGATATGGTCTTCTTAATAGTGAGGGTGTCTCATGAGTGAAGTGGTCTAAATAGCGAAGTTGTCTTAACAGTAAAACGAAGGTTCAATAAATATAGACGTGACAGGCAGCCATGGGTGACCAAAGAAATACTTATTTCCCTTCGGACTAAAGACAGACTAAGATGATAAAAGCAAAAGTTACTAAAAAAGAAGAATGCAAAACCTACCTAAAAATGTACAATAAAACAATTCGTCTCGCAAAATCAAACTTCTGGAAACATCAGTTCAGTGAATCAAAAAGGGATATGAAGGCCCACCTGAAAAAATATAAACAACCTCATGCACCGAACCAAGAACAAAAACTATTATCCAAGCAAATTCTTACATAATAACAAACAGGTCACGGATGAAAATGAAATAGCAAATCAATTCAACCACTTTTATGCAACTATAGGCCCAAATTTGGCAATAAAAATCCAAACTTCAAATTTAGCAAAAGATTTAAAGCCACACAATAGGCCACACCTCAACATAATAAACTCGCTAAAACCCCAGGTTAAGTTCTGGATTTGATGCCATGAGTCCAAAGTTGCTGAAACAACCCGTGCCAATACTTCAATGGCAACTGGCATCTTCCCTTGAGGCATGAAAAAAAGCGAAAATCATACCTATCTATAAAAAAGGCTACCCTAGTGACTCCACGAATTACCGTCCAATATCCCTCCTGCCAGTATTCTCTAAAATCCTTGAAAGACTCATACAATAGATTATAAAAATATTTAAGTTCAATCCTGTTGCCTAATCAATACGGCTTCCAAAAACACAGATACAATATGTATACCGAACAAACAGTTGTGGAACTGCAAGACAGAGTTATACACGATATGTCCAATACACTATGGAGTATTGAAGTGTTTCTAGACCTTCCAAAGCCTTTGATACTATTGACCACTCAATTTTACTAATGAAACTAGAATACCATGGGATAAGAGGCATTCATTAAAATTGTTCCAAAGTTATCTCACACAACGCTTCCAAGCCACTAAGTATAAAAATTCCTCATCCCAAAATCTACTTGTTACTTACGGAGTGCCTCAAGGTTCTATCTTGGGTCCTTTCTTATTTCTTGTATATATGAACGACATTGTAAATGCTTTTGACAACTGCACATACATTTTATTCGCAGATGATACCAATCTACTTTTATCTAACACTGACTTAATTTAATGCACAGTTTTTCTGGCAATAACTCTCCTTAAACATAGAACCCAATCTGTTCAAAGAGCATCACAACAGGCCCCGCAAATAGCCTGCCTTAGAAACTTCCCCCCATGACCACAAATTGTACAGCGGCCAAAGACTCATGAAATGGCATTAGCAAAGGCACCTAAAAAAATTTTAATTATTGGTAACTCAAATGTAGGGGCCTTGCAACTGAGATTAGGAAGCGCGGCATGGCCAAACAACGCACGTAGTCCGGCACACAGGTGACTTAGACGCAAGAACTCTTAGACCCATACACCACACAACAGAAGCAGTGAGATCAAATCTTTCCCAGGCTCGCACATCCATATAATTGTCCCTTCCGTTCACTTCAACACCCTGAGCTCAGCCGGAAGATGAAAGATCTGCAGCATCACCTAAATCGATTATGTGACTCTAGAACATCTTTGATTGGCATACACTGGACTCTGAAGAGCAGAAGTTCAATTTTCTCACAGATTATGGTGAGTGTCGGTAGGTCTTAGCAGCGTCTTTAGGAAAGATACCTCTACCCATAATGTAATTACAGATTTAAGTGATCCAAAATACTAAGAAATACATGTAGAGAACAATATGCACAGCTACAAAATCATCCCAACTATTTACTAAACAATGTAGACAGCCTAAACTCGACACCTAAAGTACCACCCCCAACTAAAGAAATAAAAACTGTAAATATTGTATGTTGGAATCTACGTGGGTTAGGAGACAAAGTATATGATGATGAAACTCAAAATTGTATGTTTCAGTATGATGTATGGCTTTGTATACAAGGATTTCCCTCGCAAATATAGGCATCCAAATACACCTACATCTTCTGGTGGAATTGGTGTACTTCCCCCCAGCAGACTCCTCATATAACCACAACACCAACTTAAGAACTGACTATTTTAACCTATTGAGTGAAGGGATTATGAAGTACGAACAATCTGAACAGATCTCAAATATTTTAGTTCACAGATAACCAGAAAAGTAGTAATGAACTCTGTAGAGATTTCAAAAACTTTCGACAAAGTACAAAGTAAAACCACTCTGGGTATGCTACGTAGATTTCACAAAGCATTTTATTATGTGAACCGAAATGCGTTATATATAAACTCATCAATAGAGGTGTAAATGACAAAATGTTGAGGCTAATATGCGTTATGTAGAAAGCTAAATGCAAAGTAAAATGGAATGTTCAGACTGGTATAAAATTTAACAGCAAATTTGGAGTCCTGCAAGGGGGCATGGTGAGCCCAAACCTGTTTACAGAATTTTTATCAGACCTTAATGATTATCTGGACAAAAATAGTGGTATACTCTTAGGGTCGAAGATTATGACATATATTGTATGCTGATGATTTGATTCTTTGCTCTGAAAATGACATAATGGCAATTGGTCAAAATATCTCCACACAGAAACTCTATTTTGGAGAGAGTGAAATAAGCCTAACTGATGAATATAGATATCTTGGTACAGTTGCAAATTTAAAAGGTCAACTGTTTAAACAGAATCTAACAAAACTTGTAGAAAAAGCTCAAAGAGCAGCATATGCCCTGAAATCAAATATCAAAATAACCATAGGACACCTGCAGCCTAGTCTGGCCATGAAGATGTTTGATGCCCAAATAAGCCCAATACTAGAATATTGCTCGGAAATTTGGTACACAAATAAATTTATTGAAGAAAAAAACTTGAAAAAAATCCACCTTGACTGTATGAAAGTCATACTTAAAGTTAAACGCAGTTCAAGCACCCTTGCACTTTATGCTAAACTAGGTAGATTCCCACTCAAACTAAAACTACAATACCAACTGCTGAATTACTGGCAAAGTATAAGCTATAGTGACTCTCACACCCTAAAACAGGCATACCTCTCATTACAAGTACAACATGATAGAGGACAAGTAAACTGGTGCACACAAGTCCATGACATTCTGAAATATCTTAAGATGGATCATCTCTGGCAAAACCAAATGATAACTGATAGGGACTTGTATAAAATTAAAGAGTTATTGTATTCTGATTTTATGGAACAAAGTATGATATCAATAAATGATAGTACATTTAACCCTAAATTGTGAGTCTTTAAATTTTTTTAACAGGAGTTCAAACTAGAGCCATACCTGTCACAACCACACAATCTACACCATACCCTTTCCCTCGTCAGATTCAGAATTAGCACGCATAACTTGTGCATTGAAACTGGTCATTACACGCGGCCTAAAACCCCTAAAGAAAAAAGAAAATGTATCTACTGTAAATCAAATAAATCTTCTTAGATTGTCCTCTGTACATCAAGGAAAGGATAAAACTATTAAATGTCATCATACCATTAGTACCACATTATGAAGATCTGACACAACAGACAAAATTCATAAAAATTATGACACAAGAACAAACTGAAGCAACTAGGGCTCTTGGCAAATATGTCTTTCACAGTTCAGAGAAGAGAATGAAATATGAAAATTAAATGAGAAATAAATGATATGAATAAATAGATAAAGACTAAATAAATAAATAACTCAAATTCCATAAAAATTATGATATGTAAAATCAATGCTGCAGTCCCTTAGTCTGTCTAAATAACTAAAACAAAATAAAGAGAAAAAGAAAAAGCCAATAAATGAATAAAAATAAAAGAAAATGGATAAAACAGTAACTGTAGACCACTGGTAGGCCTACTGGATTGCTTTTGCGCTGTTCTTGCCTGTCGGCACTACACAATCTGATTCAATATTTTTATTGATATGTATATGTGAAATATGTGTGTTTTTATTGATATATATGTGTTTTTTTCCCTGTATCTTTCATGAATTTAAATTTTTATATTTTTTATTGTTGTATGACAAAAAGGTGAAATTTAACTTAAAAAATTGTCAATAAAATTTATCTTATCTACAATAAAACAACAACATACACAGCTGTTTTGCAAAATGTATATGGAGTCAGAATCTTTTTATTCTCACATAACTTTGCAGATACATTATTATTGATATAGTAATATTTGTTAAAACTTTACTGTATATCTTACTTCGAACATATACTTATGGCAACTGGGACCTTGAATTTTTAGCTATATTTCGCATATTATGTATAAAATAAGGAGAACCTGTTTATCATACTTCTGTAGAACTGTAGCTTTAGTCAGATTTAGTGAGTAGAGCTGTAGTTATAATGTGACATAATATATTATGTATCTTTTCTGATATAACCAACGTCAATAAAAACCATATTTATTATAGTAATCGTTTAACAACATTAATTAAACAAAATTGTACAATTAAAAGGTTGATGTGAATAGGAGACTCCCTCGAGACAAATATTGTCCCTATCAGGGAGCCATCCCAGGATGGCAAGGAACCATGGCAACACACCTCACAAATCAACAACAAATGATTAACCAAATATGATAATCCAGAGGTATTTAAATTTGACAATTTTCCTCATGATGATGAGTACCTAGTTATTTTCAAAATAAATAGATAATAAAAATCCATAGGTATATCTGACTATGGAAGGCACTATTTTCAAAACTTTTATGGTTTATATCAGCAACAGTTTCCTAACAGTGCAAGTGGCACAGTCTAACAAACAAAAAAGCCAACAAACATTGACAAATAAGAAAAAATTGAAAATGGCTAGATACAGTTTATCGTTGATATCAGAGACTTTTTTTTTCAATTCAAAGCAGTTTTTAGGCCTGCTTGCATACGAATAATATTAAGACTAATAATTTTTTTCATTTGCAGAGAACCATTTGTGCACATTCAAACTGGGAATACAGACATTTTAAATTGTTACTCCAAGCCACTTGGGGCCATTACAAAATGGGTAAGTGGGCTTTTCTAGACAAATTGTAATAAGCTCATGGTGGGATTATTGATGGTCTCGATCTGCACCTGCATGAATGAACCTATATATTGGCTGCATGATTACTCTTCGCATTCCTCAGTTATAGTTATAGTGTTTTGTATTGCAAATAAATGCGTCTTGAGTTCAGAGTACAGGTTCGAAATCCTAATAACATTTTGCCAATGCCAAATAAATGTATGCAAATTCAGACAATATGTAACTTAATAATAATAGTGATAATATGTATAAACAAAAGATAAATTTAATTCTAGCCCAATTCAAGGATATTAAATTTAATTATACATTTGTGACTCGGAATATATTATATTATATCATATGTATATAGGACATTGAATTTAATCCTAAATTTCTGACTAGGCCCAGATAAATACATGATGAGATGACTGCTATTTATAGACTCCTTCTTTGCATAGACTGCTCTATCCTAGGGATTGTTTTACTAACTAAGCACACAAAATTCTTCTGTCTATCTTCCCACTGAGGTCTCTGTTTGTCCATGTGATTAGCCTGTCTGTGTTTAATCAGTTTATTTAAAGTCAATTGGATGGTTCATTAGAGATGGGGATGTAGCTACAAGTGGGTGACCCCCCTTAACACAGAAATTTGACTCATTTATATAGGCTTATAAAACATTATGTAATCTCTTGTACTGGAAGAATCCACCCCACTCCCAGCCCCCCCCCCCCCCCTCCCAATAGAAAAATGTAAATCTGGCAGATCCAAACATTTCTGAAGGTCAGAATGTTAAGCCAGTAAGTCTGCTGGCATCCACAATTTTGCTGAAGATGTACTAGCTAGCTAGCACCCCTTTTACGTTTGTTAAAAAAAAGTTTTCTCAATACTTTAAGATTGATACTTTATATTTTCCTAAATTTTGATTTCATACGTTAGTAAAAAATGAACTGACATTTAAGTTCATGTAGAAGCTTGAGTGATAAAGGTTCTATTAATAATATATTTATAGGAGTCAACCCCCTTACGGGCAGTAGGGCTTATCAATGAGCTAATGGTTTTAACCAACCTCCAGGTAATTCTGAACCCAAGCAAAAGGTAACAAGTGTTCATGGTATAATATAAGTTTTTTATTTTCATTCAATTATGACTCAAATAATAAAATAAATGCTGAGGTTCCAAAATTCATACTGAAACAAGTTCGATAAATTTATTTTGATGAAGATTATGTTTATAAAGTGTATATGCGTCATTTGATTCTTCTATAAATTCCTTTAATTTCGTAACAGTAACTTAATTCTGAAGTTTATGACACAAGCTGTGACTTCATGGCTGTTTTGTGGTGTTGTTGCACGGAGACTTCTCTGAATTCAACTGTGTGACTTCTGCTATTTGAATCTGAAACAAGAATACAAAATGAGACACTAAAAAGAAAATCCCTCTATTCTACTATTCTTCGCCATTATAATAAATTTAAATACAGTTTAGTCACAGTTGGCTTCTTAAGGCAAAAATCTATCCATTCAGTCACGCTTGAGTGGTTGTACACAAAAACACGACTGGCCTTAGCTTGACCTTTACCTATTAAAACTTCTTGACTATATTAAGACTGCTTGAGCGTGACGTGATCATTGACGTGTAAAACAAATATTGTAGAAAGTACTAAAAATTAATAGCGCATGTGGGCAAATCACAGTGTGTATACCTGTTGGTTGATCATAAACTGTAAATATTTTGGATAATTAGGCCTATTTGTCATGAAACAATGATGTACCTTGAAATTAGTATTTATTTCTCCAAGTTTGTACATTAATCCAGGGTTCGATTCCCAAATGCTTATTAGTGTGCCTGATTTAACTGTAGAGTCTACACAGGGGCACCGGAACTGGGGGGGGGGGGGGGGGGCAGGGGCCCCCTCCCTGCCCGGAACTTGGTTTCGTTTTTTTTCTCTAAGGGAGTGTCCCTCCTCACTTGAGCTGCCTCCCCCCCCCCCCGCACTAGTATTGGGTGTAGGAGGAAGGGGGAGGGGGGCGAAAGTTTCGAAAAATAAACCAAAATTACGACACATATTTCATATAAAATATAGGTGAGGGGGGGGGGGGGTTGTACCCATGTATTGAAATAGTCCCTGTGCTACAGCACACTCACCCAATCTCAATGGGGCAAAGCTAAGTGGGTAACTGCAGTTACCCGGCCAATCCCAGTACAGGAGCTGAGCAAGGGCTGGTTTAAAACTCATATTTCACATTTTTTCAAAACTGCAGAATTCACAAAAGTGAGCTACAAGCTCATCTCCCCCACTTTTCCAGTCCATTCGTTTTCCTAGCAAATAGAAAACTGTCTCAGCTTCCAATTGTAATTAAATGGGTTTATCAATAGAAAATAATGGAGGAAGAAGTTATGTTATGAGCTTTATCTCAGCTAGAAGCATTGCACTCAGTGTGTATCAGAATCTCTTTTATTGTCAGGGCAAGTAAATTACCCCACCAATTGGGTAGTTGTGTAACATGGTGTGGACTCCAAGCTTTGTCATGTCATCATTACATCTGCCTCAGCCAGCTTGACAGCTGCATGAGCGGTAACGTAATTACTAACATTGGAAAAGGATCTACAAGTAATTACTAATGGTCCAGTAGAATCATTGTAAATGGTAACATGGAGCCATTTTTTTTGTTGATACTGGGTAATTTGAGGGTGCTGATTTCAAATCTGATGGGTGCCAGTTCGGCATCCTTGAGCATTTTGAGATATTCAAAAACAGTTGCCATGGTAACAAAAATGAGCATTTTCAACATTCCACAGAAAATGCGAATTAGCAAGATTGCTATAATCCATAGCTACAACTAATGTTATATATAATCAATAGCCAGGGATACAGGATTGCAAATACTGAAAAGACATTTGAGGTCAAAGGTCAGGGGCACTGATTGAATCATACTAAATATGGAAATAACACCAATTTTCTGTCTTTTCAAGGATACATTATGTGACAGAAAACCACACAAATGGCATATATCATATGAAAGCTTATGAAGGGTATTTCATCATGTTCATGACAACTGTTTTTGTTAATATCTCAAAATGCTCAGATTTGGAATCAGCACCCTCAAATTACCCAGTATCAACAAAAAGATTGCTGCCATACTCTACGTTACGCTTACCCTACTTTTTGACAAAATCTACTGGACTGTAACATTGAGAAGACATACAAGTAACGATCGAAGCAGACATGAAGAACACAAGAGTAGAGGTATGAAAAGCAATACATGTACATAAAGTCATACCTGGCTGTGTATGAACACCAGGATCTTGTGAATCATTATCCTCAGGTACAGATGTTGGAGGAGGGGGGCGCCGGGGTGCAAGTTCCCCTAAGGTTGGTTTCACATTGAATCGTTGTGGATCTTCTTGTCTGGCCTGTCTTCTGTGTTCCAAATGTGTGTTGATAATGGTTTGAGCCTGAAAGATGTAGGCCTCATTTAACTGAGATGACTGCAATGTCTGATATTTTTATAAAGATTTAGAAAAAAAAAATAATACTCTAAACCTTGAGGTAAAAATTAGCTGTGATTGTCTCAGAAAAAAAAAATTAATACTCTAACCTTGAGTTAAAAAAAACCACATAAATCTGTCCGGGAGAAAGGACGCAAAAAAGTGTTTTTGCATTATCATATGATGTGCAAAATAATAGGTAAACAAAATGATTATGATATACAGTAAAGATTTATGGAAGATAAATAGTGAATTTGTATTCTATAGACCAAAATTGACCGTAAACTATTACCCATTAACTGTGATGAATAAATGGTAGTCAGTCCATGTCATTTGAAAATAATCAGACCTATAAAACGAATAAGGGCTTGCCCTTTCAGACATGGATGTAGTATGTGAACTGGCATAATTTGCACCACAAAATAATATGGATGAAATTGTATGCAAAAATTTTATTGATGTTGCAAGAGAATGTGACATGCTAGTGACGTACGTAGCAACATAAACATATCTTCATCTTGTAGGACCATTAATAAATGTGATGTACGTAGCTGGGTGACATTTTTTAATCCAAAATGTGTCTGAATTATAATTTATACTCTACCTCTCCTTTTATATATCCTTGGGGTCTTTTTGGTCTTATTGATATGGGTGTTCGAATCTCAAAATTCACAAAGTTAGGGTAAAAATTTTAAAAATTGGACAAATTACCATTAATATGTTTTTCAAGCAAATTGCGAAAAATTGCAGAATTACTATAAAATTTTATAAGTACAGTGTAAGTTTTATATAAAAGCAAAACCAACAAATGCAAATATATGAAATTTGTGGCTTTCTGAAAATTACAATGACCAATTTAAAAGTTTATGAAATACACAATACAAAATTCATCAAATCAAATCTTCAAAAATAAAATGTTATTTTCATAATGGTCTCTTGATTTTGCAAAATGCATCGTAATTACTGAAAAAGTTAATTCAGCAGACAAAAAAAAAACTAAGGTCATATAAAAATAATCCTTAGGGCCCTCTTTAAGGAAAAACACAATGTATGGTGTGCATACCCTCATTTGGCCTTGAATAATTCCCTTGTCAGCCATAAGTTCAGTAATTCTCAAGTTGTTTTTCACAGCTTTGGAGGCCGTTGATCGTGCATGTAGTGGAAGACTACTTTGATACTTTTCATCAGTAAATTCTTCTGGTGTGTTACAGGTGTTTTTCTTTAATCTGACGAAATAAAGATGAAATTTTCTCATTAAACCTTAACCTTGGTGATAACTTTGCAATATCAGTTGTGCATGTTTAAAAACAACTTACTTGCAGCATGTGAGTAATTCATATATAGCTTCTATGAGAGATTGGGCTGCTCCTTCTTTACAGTGGATGGTACCCTCAAAGTAGGCTTCAGGTATAACTATATCGTGCTTTTTCATAAACTGGTGATACAAGAAAATCACGAGAATTAGAGAGAGACCGTCAACCATAAATAAAGTGTAAGCAAAGTTGCAGGAATAAGAGGAGTTTCTGGAGTTATGTATACAGTGAGAATCGTCATGAAAGAAACAAAATGAAGGGAAAAACTTACAATTTGCAAAAGTGACCAATTGCGCAATTTTAGGTCCAGGGATTTTCCAGTGTTGAACATGTGCATCTCTATTTCTAGTGGATAATACCAGGAAAATATTTCTGCCACCAAATACCCATTTGTAAGATCCCTGAAGTCAAAATAAACTATACATATAATAGTGTCGTTGATGTAGCTGTACAGGTATCGAGTCACTTCGTAGACACGCAAAATCGTTGACACGCAAAATCGTTGACAGCAAATTCGTTGACACCAACCCGTTGACATGAGGACGACCAACTCGTTGACAAAATAATTCGTGGGTATACCATCTCGTTGACATGTCAACCAGTTGGTTGTGCCAATTCGTTGACAACTTTTTTTTTTAGTTCACGCAAATTCGTTGACAACTTTTTTTTTAGTCCACGCAAATTAGTCAGATGTCGCCCCAGTTTGTTATGTAGTTATTAGATATCTAAGCCAGTGCTGCCACCTTACAACAAGTCAAAAGAAACAGAATCATTCGGTTTAAATCTTTTTTATTATAAAATAGCAGAAATTCTGCCACTTTGCAACGCTTAAACTACTTCTGATCCACGTAAAAATGTGGATAAACTCCGCCTGGAGTTTACCGACTTGTCGACGAAATGGTACATAGCCAAATTGGCTGTCAACGATTTTGCATGAAATTGTCAACGTGGTGGTCATGACCTGTCAACGAGTTGGTTTAAGCGTTTTTAAGTTTGTCAACGACTTGGTCCCTGACAAATTTATACGAGTTGGTTTGTCAACGAATTTGTAGCTGACCCTAAAAAGTGTCAACGACTTGGCATGTCAACGATTTTGCGTGTCTACGAAATGACCTGTATTCGCTGTACACTGTAGTTTAGCGTTTTACAATAACTTTATTATGAGCATGTGTAGATAAATACATTTTTTGACATAGTTCGGATCAGCTAGCTTTGACCTATCTGTTGTACAGTTAAGTTTCACAATTTATGGTCGACTCTAGACAGTCGTAGCAACCTATTCCTAGCTGTAGCTCTAAGCAGCTAAGTGGCTGAAGCTGCTGCTTCTGTCTACTAGCTTATAGCCGGCTCGCACCTACCACCACTGAAAAAATATAAACCCTGGTAAATGTATCTAAATATCATAGACATGAATGACAATAGACATGCATATTTTCATGAAAAATGTGAATAACTCAACTTATTGAAGTTGTGCAACAAATGGTGCTGTCTCAGTGTCTGCACTTTTACATCCAGGCTTTGATTAGCCACTAACCAGCTATAGCCTTAATTAGGCCTAGACAGTTCCGTTCAGCAGTGTTCAGTGGCAGTCCTGTAGCATCAAATAGCAGAAGTCGCCTAGTTACATTTTAATGCATCATGACAAGAGCTTGAGAAGGTTAAACAGCCCTAAAAGAGTACGCCAGTCTTACCATTTCGGAGACTTCACTTGCCATGTCAAATCTAAACTTTGTAGCCACCGTAAAACATCTCTTGAAAGCCCCGACATTTTCCTACAACATCTGACAGCGGTAACTGTTTGTTTATAGAAACCAACAGGTCCGCAGTTATTGGCATCGGGAAATATGATTGGCCAGTACTGATTATTCACAAGGCGGCGCTCATCCCATGATCCAATGTGAACTCTAACGAGAAATGTGAACATCGTAGAAAACCAAACTATTTCGTTCACATTGAGAACATTTTTGCTGTTGTTGTTTTTAGTGGACAATCACCTTTAAGCCTTATGTGTAGATGATGCAAATTAGCGTGTGGCGTTTGGACAATCAGGTGAGTGAAGTACATAACATGAAATGGATGTTTCTAAACACAATCATAGTCTAATAGTATCATAAACAATGATCAAGAAGTTGTGTAAATTGAATTTTCAGACTGACTCAGAAAATATTTTACTACAAGATTACAAATTGTAAAAAACATGGCACCAATATGGCATAAGGTCAACGACCACTGCAAATCGAGAGTCGCCAGAGCCCTGGGCCACAAAAAAAAAGTAAATAAGGAACCACCCTTAAAAAAATAAGAAGAATTAAATAAGGAAACTAACAATTTCTAGTAACATATTGTACATATTTGTTGTTAATATACATTTATATTTATTTTCTGTTAAAGTGAACTGTATCAGAATTTAAAAATCACTGATGAGGGACATGTATATATATACCTTATACACTGTATAAATTCAGTATGTACATCAGTTAAAGGGGAACTAATGGAAGTTTGTATGTTAATTTCAAAAGTTCAATTAGATGTTAAATAATATATTGGTGTGAAAGGAAATGTCTTAAAGGCTGGTTTGATATTGTTTCAAGCCAATTAAAATGCAATTTGCACCAACCGCCGACATGATGCGGGCCGCCATTATTGCACACGGCACACAAGACAGTGACGTCACTTATGTACACTGCTAGGCCATAGATGCATTCAGCCATATGAATCAATTCATAATCCTGTTGATTACAAGCCATTACATTGTTCATTGCAATTATAACAAGAACATACAGCACAACATGAAGGGTGTTAATTGCAATTTTTTGGGAATACAGCATAATTATTGCATTGATTGCAATGAGCTTATTTCAAATGTATGTTGCATTGCTAGAAACATTTAATATAGGCCTACTAGTTTAAAATAAAAAATAATATCAAAAACTCATTTTCAACAAACAATCACAATTAAGAACTGATCCCTGTTGTAAACTTTTTATTAAATTTGCAATTTTTCTGCCATACTTCAATTTTCATCCCATCATTATTTCTTAGATTTAGATCTTGTTATTTATATATAAATGTCTTTTTTCTTTTTTTTTTCATTAAATAATATATATTTCTTTCTCTGTCTAATTGCTTTGTCTCAAGTTCAATGGCAATTACTTGACACTCAGTAAGAACTGCTCTGAAAGTGCAATCAACTGTATCTAAACTGTTGCTGACAGTTTCTCACCTGGTGAATAGTACAACAGTGACGTATTTCCGGTCAGTGCAAAACACCAGGAATTTTAAAAATGGCGGCCTCCGTAGTTCACAACACGGAGCTAATAAATGCAGGATATTTCATTACCAGGGCACATATACCATTTATGAATAGCATGGAATTGTTTCTATGGACCCAAGCTAAAATCTGAGAGGTAAAGTGCAAAAGGGGTTAGTTCCCCTTTAAGTTGCGGCTGTCAATAGAGTTGCGGGTGCTAATAACGACGGCCAGAGGCGGATCTAAAACATTCTGAATGACTGGAACAACAGATATGTCCCCCATCCACAAAATTTCTGTTCCGCATCCACGAGATTTCTGCGCCCGCAACCATATTGATGGCCACAACTTTTGTGTCGGATACTATATGACCACATTATTGTCATTAATCATTATGCAAAAGAGGTATTTAATTTATTCATGTGTTTGATACTAAATATCCTAGCCATTCCTAGGGCTAGTGTAATTAAATTGTCAATGATGAATGCCTGTCATAATATATCTGAATTTTCAGGATATTTTTCAAGATGGGCGACTCAAAGTTTTCGCTGATAGAGGCAACAGCACTGTTGAAGCGTGCAGTGGAGCTGGATGCCAGTCGAAGGTTCACGGAAGCTGTGATGTATTATCAGGAGGGCATTGAACGCTTGGTGGAGGTTATGAAAGGTAGGACTGTTTTGATACAAAAACTCTCGGCAAGTATATGAACTAAATCTATGATTAATATCTCAACATCACTGCAATAATATCCCCCCATGACAATTAACCTTTACGCTGTTTTATTTAAGGAACCACTGATGAAGCCTCCAGGTTGAAATATCGTGAGAAGATTTCAAGTTACTTGGACAGGGCAGAAAAATTGAAAGATGCCATAGAAGAAGAGAAAAAAGGTACTTAATGTTTGTCTGTGTTGTGTGGGGTGTATATTTGTTAAAAGGTGATTTGTGCCTTAAAATAATATCAACTTCTTATTGTGCGTGAAGTGAAAAACACCAGATCACAGTAATCTGTATCTTATGCTGCAGCTGGCCAGTATCATGAACAAATTCAAATAGCTGACAACTCAGTAGAGCACAGTTTTGAGAAAATCTTCGGGAGACTTCTTGATGAGACTGTAACAGAAGTAGAGGTTGAGGATCCTTACATCCGAAGTATACACCAGGTATGACACAATTTGATAGAGTGGGTAAATTGCTGAGATGATGCGCGTTTAAAAAATCAGATGTCTCAAAATGATCATATATGAGGTGATGTCTGAAAGTCTATCGTTTTTAAAAACAATTAACTAAATCACTAAGTTCACATGCATGCCTGTTTTCACAATGGCCAGAATATTACTTTCCATAATAAGCATGATAAGAGATGTCATATTATTTCAATAAACAGGTCTACAATTTTCTGCGATTCTGCGAGATGTTAGTGAAGTCTAAAGCACCTGTGAAAGTTATCAAACTGACCACAGGAGTGGACGTAAGTAGGGCTTGTCAGCTTCCCTTTAGCACTTTTTCTAATATCCATAAGAACATATTGAAGTAATTTAGTACCTCTGAAATGTCAGATTTCACTAAAAGATTCGGAAATAACTACACATGACAATATATTGACTAAGACAATGGTTCACATAATGGTTATTGTGTATTTTCTTCAGCAAAATCAACCTGATCATCAGAGAGAGCGACTGATAGAGATTGGTTCCAGTTTATCATCCCATGGTGCTTCCCTGCAACTGAATTTCTCTGACACATTACATGATAGAGAAATTAGGTAAGATCTCAACTGGCTTGTGTTAAAATTCTGTGTATCAGAATTCTATTTGAAATTTCAAGAGGCATCCCATAATTAAGAGGCAGAAGCCCCAAACATGTTTGAACTTGATTTGGAACATTGTGCTGGTGGCTCCCTCTGTCAGTAACGAGAAACTTATTGCATGTGCTGGTGGCTCCCTCTGTCAGTAACGAGAAACTTATTGCATGTGCTGGTGGTTCCCTGTCAGTAACGAGAAACTTATTGCATGTGCTGGTGGCTCCCTCTGTCAGTAACGAGAAACTTATTGCATGTGCTGGTGGCTCCCTGTCAGTAACAAGAAACTTATTGCATGTGCTGGTGGCTCCCTCTGTCAGTAACGAGAAACTTATTGCATGTGCTGGTGTCACTTGCATTCTCTCAGCAGCACTCCCTCTGCATTGAATTTTTTGTTTTCCGTGTTGAAGGTTCAACAATGGTTGGGTCATAAAGATAGGAAGAGGACTGGATTATTTCAAACCGACAGGAAAGTTTGCCTTAGGATATTGTGACTTTGATCTGAGACCTTGTAATGAAACAACTGTAGATATATTCCACCGAAAGTACACCAAAAAGTCTTAGCACTTATTAACTTGCTAGACTAAACAATTGTATATAAATGTAAATCAGGCACTGTACATTATTTTTTTTATTCCACATTCAATAAAACAAAGTAACAACCAGGTAAGAGTCTGTAGCTCTTTATTAAAATATTTAATGTTTACTGTGTATACATCGTGCAGCATAAAACAGGATGCCGCATTGAAATCAAAGCCATCAACACACATTAAATTGTACTTAATTTGTACAGTAATTCCTTAAGGGTCGAACCAACCATAGCACTACTTGCGCCACTAAGGAACTATTTTCTGATATAAAATTGGACTGGTTAAACTTTTTCAGAACTCAGAATTATTCAGAAACTTTAAAGTCAGATACATAATTGCAAATAAATGCACATTTTTCATAAAAGACACCGTTAAGCGTGCTGCAAATTGGGCTGTGTAGAACCCCCTGGACATATTATGCATATAATTAAATAGAAAACAAAAGATTTATACAACCTAATATCATCAAATTTTGAAATTAGGCCTAAAGATTCTAAGTAACTGTTTGTGTCAAATATCCACAGCCGGAAAAATGTATTTTATAATGACAAACTGACTTCACACTGCTATATGTTATAAAATTTCCCACTATAAAGCTGTAGGAATAATGGTTTTGTGATTCTAGCATCAAGTCATTTGCTTGTATGTAGTTCCCAATGTTTCAAAACTGCAGCAGCAAAATCTAAGTTTTCAACAATTATTACAGAAATTTGACATTTTTTAATGGTCTGATAACCATTTCAGCATCATTATCAATGTGCCCAATTTAAGCGATGCCTTTCCCAGAGGTACTACATTAAATTTTTTTGATATTTCACATACCTTTCACATTTGTCAGTGATACATTTTCTGACTGAAAATACTAGAACTAGTTTTATTAATCTATGCACAAAGAACTACATGTTGCCAATCAATGATAGAAAATAAATTGGTTATGACACTTTTTTTTTAATATTGTGACAACAAAAGCGCTGAGTAATAAAATTAACTGCAGAGGGCACGACGATACAATGGTTGTCTCGACCTTTAAGACACTGATAAGTCATGTAATCATCCGTAAACACATCACAGACAAAGAATGTGAAACAACATGAGAACTGTAACAGATTTCGAAGTTATTTATAAACTGGTTTACTGGGACCACTTGATTAAAACGGAAAATGAATAAAACTAATCATAAGGTCAACTAACAATAAAATTGACAAGGACATGCGCAAACAACATTTCGTAAACTTAAAACTTATTCATTCCTTTAACTTTACAAAGAAGAGTAGTTCTGGAGACAGTATTACTTACTTACATGTGTTAAGCCTTACTTTATGATGAGTTATACAAAGCAAATAGAGTTCCCTAATTTCTAGATTCTAATGCAACTGTAGTCTAACTTCAACACATTACGCATGAAAAACACAGCATCCAAGCACGATGAAAAAGTCACTTTGCATTGGAACTGAAGCCACACCAGTGTTTAGCAGTCTATCCATTAACCTTAATATTAAAATAACTGGAACAGCTGCGACATAGCGATTACCTATAGGTACTAACAATGTTGAAACGGGTAATTTTCTGGCAAAATGAGCAAATGTTCATATTGATAACTTATCAATATTGCAGTGTACTCAAAGATGCCATATTCTGAAGGATTCCATCCTCAACCATCAAACCACCAATTCAACCACAAGTATGTGGTGTTCATCACAATTCAGAAATCTAACCATTGTACCGTTCTAATAATGAACATTAACATCTCCATAACCATTCCCTAGGATCTACTTCTAAGCCACTTAGGACTGTTCCATTTTTTTTAAAAAGGGAGGGGGGGGGGGGAACCAGAAAATCCCCCTCCCTCCCATCTCTGATATGTTTTTGGACCGACCCCCATCCCTACTCTTCCTACATTAAGATTTTTAGAAAATGCTGGTTGAACAACCCTTTCTTCTTTTCAGAACCCCGCCAACCCACTTTTTCAAAAGTTTTCTGGTTCACCTCCCCCCCCCCCCCCCCTCTTTTGAAAATGGAACAGCCCTTACAAGAAATGTTGATACGCAAACTATTAAGACACCAATGGACTTTTTCCTCTGGATTTAGACATTCCATAGACTACTAATGGACAAGTCCTTCAGGCTCCAGCTGAACAACATTATTTTAAATTGAGCATGCTACATCATTCAACCACAGGCCGGCCTATGTTAACCATCACAAAAACAATATGAAGTACTGATCACCGTCTTAACAACAAACATTAAAGTCACCATTAACATAGAACCCATTCTGGTGTAATGTTAGTAAAACACCTTGTTGAAAACACGACAGTATTCCCTATCTTTCAATTGCATCATTCTACATCAAATTTCCATCCAGAGAGATGACATTTAACTCGTCTCATGAGCATTGAGCATCCTCGGTGGTATGTGAGGGTGGCCATGAGCATTGATCAACCAGATTGCTCAGGTAACTTGTAACAGGTTTGTTTCTTATAAAGTTGCAATATACTTTTAAATAACTTATACTTTACAACCAACAACTTGGAGACAAGGGTAATAAGCCATCTTCTTTGGACAGAAATTTCGATGTGAAATTGGTCAGATGCATTGCATGTATATATATATCATTCAAATTAGTGGTGTGTAACTTTTAACATGCTGAATGAGCACGTTATGAATTGTTGATGTGTACAATTATCATTACTGATCAACTGGCTAGGTTTATTTTTGGCCTATTCACATTTCATTCATGTCAGGAACATTCAAACTAGTAACATTTCAACTTCAAACACATACATTTAAACATTGAACAATCACTTCAAATTTCACAAAAACGTCATATAAAAGAAGAAAAAATCTCACCAGCAGTTGAAAAATGCAATGACCTGCCTTCTAAATTGCAGTTTTACAATATGTTTTTATAAGCACAAGCCCTCATTAAAACAAATAATGCTATCTCTGGCTTTGCTATTTATGCAAAAAATTAACACGAAAACGAAGGCACCATTGCAGATATAATATATTATATATATATATATATATATATATATATATATACTGATGTATGCTAACTGATATAAACTCAAGTTACTCAACAGTGTGGAGAGTATGCAATTTTGATTGAAAACTCGACTTGATTTGGTTAAATCTGTATCACCCATCTTGAGTTTAGTGTTCTGTGTTTCATTCTTGCTTGATCCATAGAGTCTACATGTGATATATATTTTGTATGCTACTTCATGTAATCGATCAAGTCTTTGCACTTCCTCTACACCCACACATAAACCACAATAGCTATATATATTTATATTTATATACAATGCGACATAAATAGTGCTATCTTCATTAACCTAATCATATTTCTCAATGCCTTTGAAAAATGTACATCAATTTATTCCATACATATGGAATGACAAAATATTTACGAGAAAAAAAAAGGTACAAAATATATGTACACCAATAAATACAACAAATTTGCTCTAATTACAAGCCATGATTGTCTCTAACAAGCAAACTAGTTGATCTGGCATTTAATTCAGATAAATCCCTCCAATACACTTTATTTCAAAATAGATGTTGTTTACTTTGGCTGGAACAGAATAGGTCTAAGTAGTTATAGAAAATCAACAATAATAATACACACATCTATGCAAAAACTAACTTTTTTTACATATTCTCTTATAATGTATTTCCTAAGTATGACCTGAGAACTGAATTGTCCGTTTCACAAGAATTATCCATATGGTCATAATATACATGAAAATGAAGCGTATTACCATATCTCTAGTATGTGAGAGGTACTTCTAGATCAAAGTAATGTCTCATGTGTATACACAAAATCTGGTTCACTGCAGACTTTATACAATAAACCAAATCTATATATATATATAAGTAAAACCAGTAGGATAGCAAGGACAAATAAAATGCAAAAACCCATGTATGATATCATTCTAATATGCCACTTAGGCTAACTGAAAAAAAAAAAAAAAATTCCGATTATTTTGTTTAAAAAGTTGGAACTTAAGTTGAGTTGGTAGGTCTGGGAGTTTTTATTTTTTCCCCTATTAATTAAGTTTAAAAAGCAAAAAAACTGAGTGTCAAATGTCTATTTTTTGTCAGATGCCTTAAAAAAAATTCAGGACGGGTACCAAGGTATTGTGAAGTCAGGTAGGTGGGTGGTGGTGGTGGTGGTGGATTAGGGCTTTACGTCCTGTATTTCTGCACCTGATGGGCTAATTAGGACAGGTAGGGACCATGGCAATGAGACGAAGGATGAAACAGCCATCCAACATAGGCTCGACCGGGAATTGAACCCGGGACCCAGTGGTTGGAAGCCCAGCGCGCTACCACTGAGCTAGGCCCCCACCCCAGTCGGATCGGTGGGAAATCGGAAACAAACTATTTTTTTCAGTCAGCCTTATAAGGTGGAAAGTGAAAAGGGAAGAGAGAAGTTTCACAATCGGAGATTACCCGATTTATATAAATTTGTAAACTGAATGAAACATGACTAGCTAAATACGTTGAATACTCATTTACATGTAGCTGGGATTTCCACAAAAAGCTGAAAATCTAGTTGGATCTAGTAATCTTTGAAACTAATCTTAACGTTCGAGACTGTTCTTGTCTCCCAAGATGATATCCAAATGGGATAAGAACTTAAGCTTTTGCTTCGCTAACAGTGTGTTTATCATTGTAGAGCTCTAGCATGCTTCATATTTAACATCATTCAAGCTGTGACTGCTTTTTGTATAATCCCAAGGAATAATTACAGAATTGTTCATTACGGTCCATATTTATTTTGTATTACTATTGTTGTAATATGCCTACAGCTGATTAATTATCCAAGTTAAGAGGTATTAACATTACTTCAATGCATCGTATTGCACTATTTTTCACAGAACAATGTGACAAGCTTCTAGGCAAGTTTCATGCATTGTAATTGTGAATAAAATGGAATGTAGCACTAGAATGACAAACAGGATGATGATAAATGATAAACATACTTAAAAAGTACACATAAGACTTTCCTATATCTCCTATGAACTAGGATAACTTTGATTTCTCTTCATTATTCACGGCCACATCCTGTTCGTTAGAGTTTGCAATGGTCCCTACGACCCAATTAAGACCACGGAAATCTATAATTGCTGAGAAGTGGTAGATGATGTTGGTGACAGCGATGCCGTACTCACATATGGAGAAACAGGTGAATGCTGCAACAAATTAAAACATCTGTAGATAGTATTTCATCACAACACGAAAGAATTAAGGATTTTGATTGCAGAGGAATGTACACTCGGAGTAGTGTTGTGTATCATTGCAGAAAAATCCTCTAGCGTTCCATACTAAATTAAATTTCAATTAATTTAATTGATAATTTCCATGTTAATGTAATTTTTATATGATACAGAGCTGAATCATAAGTAGTGAAAACTAACTGCTCCTTGCATGGGGTGTCAGCTAGGTCCGACCTAGTAGGCACTGGAATGCACCACTGGTAGGCGTGGTGATATCTGCGTCATTTGACGCTGCAAAGCAAGTGGCGACTAAGCGTGAAGACGAAGATGTGGAGTACAGGTGCTGCAAGCAGCTTGGGATATTATATCGATTTGTACGACGGCAAAACACCGGTTTCTGCATTTTTTAGAATTGAACGGTTTTAGTGATATATCGTGAACCGGTACACAACGCTAACTCGGGGTCATCGAAATTCACCTCTCTAAACAAACTATCACAAACACTTCTAAGATGCCTGTCAAAATGTTAGAACATTGTTAATGTATGGGGTTTATTTAACTTTACTAGAGACAGTAGACCACAGCTAGTGTAAACAAAATAATTGCAATTTAACATTATTGCACTTTCAGGGACAAGGTTATATAATAGTCATTTGTGACTCCAAATGCGTTATCTCCAACTCCATATCGACATATTCATTCAGGTACATGATACGAGATCACATCTAAAATGCCTGTCTCAAGGAAGATACTCACCATTTGGCTCACAAAACAGCCTATGTCGGAGGAAGAAATAGATTAGGCCAGCAGTGAAGAATATGATCAGGACAAAACAGATGAGCTTATACTTGTATGACTTCCATGCCTGTTAATAAAGAAAGCAGATAACAGGTTTAAATGCATGTTACACGTTATAAGACTGAATTATTACTCAAATAACCTCTTGTTTAAAAAAAAGACATTGAAAATTCTTACATCTCCCTCAAGATCTGGATTTGTCCACCTTACAAGAACCAGTGTCACGAACTCGTAAAATAATGCAGTTATCATGAAGACCACAAATATCTTCTCATGAACGGCTGCAAGAAAACAATAACATATCTGCAATAACACACACAGAGAACAACATGAATCCAAAAAAAGTTTATATTTAAATGATTTTTCATTATGGAAGTTTTGTCATTGCGGAAAGTTAGAAAAATTCTTACGATAGTTTTCCTTGTTTGAGATAAACGTGACTCCAACTAGACATGAATTTTCTACGGTGTACAGCCAGAAGTTTATCTTCAGAAGCCGGAAGAATAGTTTCTTGTTTTCTTCAGCGATAACATGTAGTTTGCTCAAGTACCAATTGTAATATATGAAACCGATGGCAAAACGAGGGGTACAGTGAAGAGCGATGCATGTTCGCCAGATGTATCGCTCTGGAGTAACTCCAGTTATTGCACTGATGGAGGGAACCAAATTTGGTACCTAAAAGGTGAAAAAAAGAAAGTCATGTAAAGTAACATGATTAATAACAGTAACATCAGTTACATCACAGATATAAAACAATTACAAGAATACATCGTATAAACCTAAATGTGCTTCAGCTGAAGGAGGGGAAGGGATTGAAGATGATACTACATCTACCGCTGGGCCCCCACCCCCACAGTGGGGACCACTAAATCTACCAGTGTTGTGCATATCATCATGGTCTATCATGTATGATAAGCACTGCCACAAGATGAAAGTATGCAATGAAAATCAAATAGGAATATACTATTATATCAATATATTATATCAATATATTACACTGTATTCAATTGATTGCAATTATTAGGCCATATTTAGGCTATATTTAACGGGGGTTGGTCAAGACCGCCAAATTCATAACGGCCAACATACCAGGACGGCCATTCACCAACACGGCCAACATACCAGGACGGCCATTCACCAACACGGCCACCATACCAAAACGGCCAAAGGAGAAGACAGCCAATTGTACTATTTGCAGCTATTTTTTGCAGGATATATGTTTTCTTATTTATTCTCAAAGTTGTATATAAATATAGCCTGTATATTTAATGGAAATAATTGACATATTCCTCACCTAAAGGCAGCCATGCCAAGTCTCACGCATTCGGCGTGAGTCTCATGAATTTTGTTGCTGTCTCACGCCTGTGGACTTCAGTATTTTGTTCATATTTTAATGTAACTCACGCAATGAGGACCAGAATAAATCTTTAACATTTTAATGTAAACCGTTTGGAAAGAGCCAAAACTCGCGCATTCACCGCTTAAGAATTTGGCATCTCTGCTAGTAAAGGAAGTATTCCCTAAATAAATGTGACTGGTTGCAGTCTTTAGATGAATTACTTAATTGTATTTGAAGTTTTATTCTATAGATTTATTTTATTATTAGATTTATTTTATTTTATTTTTTAGGCTGAAAATAATTCAACTGGAATTAAATACATCGCATGTTCCATCAATGATCAAAATAAATTATAATGTACCTCTTTTTCTTTTCATCATTCAAAATGCTAATAGCAAATTACATAGGACCTATCTTTGCAGCATAGGCTTACAACACTTCATCTAATCATGTATACATCTATGTATATTCAATCTATAGTATATTTCAGCTTCACTCCCAAGTAAATGTTGTGTTTGTTCTATGGCTAAGTACAACTTAACTAAAGCATGAATTCGATTCAGTTCAAACTTTTATTTCAGACACGATATAAATATGGTCTGGACCTGGACCATATAAAAAAATACAATATTACTTGAATAAACTAATGCTATGATAGAAGAAAAAGATTGTAAACATGATACATGTCTACATAATATTCCTGACATTTATAAACATATCTATGACAAATATGCATTTAACAGTAATAACATAATACAAACAATTTTATAAAAAGCATTTGATTTCACATGGAATTTGATGGAGAATGGTATATTAGTAGAAACATGTAACCATATAATTTAATTTAATTTTAGTTATTAATTCAGATTTAATGGATTAGTTTAACTTTTAGCAAATAGTTACATTTTAATATATGAAAAAATGGTTGCAATGTAAAAACACAAATTAGTTGAGCTGTAAGGAAGTCATTTTAAATGTAGAGAATTCGTTTTCCATGACAAATCTCATGGAATGATATAGCATAGCACTATACTAAACATTAAAAAAGAAGCCTGTTCAAGTGTTGACATATGGTCAATGTCTGAAAAAGCATGTTATATTATACCTATATTTACATATATATTATATCATGCTCATATTGAAAATAATTGTGAAATAAATTATAGTTGCATTAAAGCTAGCTACAAGTCCCCTGTCGCATCTCATGCAATGTAGGTCGATCAGTTCTGGCTACATTAAAGCCTAGTTCTAAGTAAGCAATAATCTAAAGAGAAGGGAAAATATAATTTACATGAATGACTCCTCATTGAGGATTACACAGTCATTTAAATTTAAAAATATGCGAATTGTCAGAAATATTTCAGATACTGTACACTGGGTTTTCAACCTCATGGTAAACACAATGGTCTTAGGGTTTGTGCTAAATGTTTATCCTCAGGTACAGCATCTTGTAATCTAAGTTTGTTACTTTAGGAATAACTAGCTGATCATCTAATTTTTTTTGGATAGGTGGCCGTCATGGGAGGTGGCCGTTTTGACCCTACTACTCCTATTGAATTACATTCTTGTGTCACGCAGACCTCAGCTAGCCTACGAGCACTGCTAAAGTAGGATGCGCAAAAAATACATAATTGGCACTCACATGGCAGACAGTTTTATTGACTTCGTTGAATTTGAAGAGTATTGACGAGATGAAGCATACGAGGAGAGCTCCAAGTGGCAGGGAAACGGTGACACGCCCGAACAAGTAGAAATCAAGTTTGAAGAAAGACTTGTCCACGAGATACGTCGGGGGTTTGACGATCTCTTGTTTGGTTGTTTTGCTCGTTACACTCTCTACAGACATTTCTACCTTTTAAGGTCAATACCAGTTGCAAAATTCGCGAGATTTTCGACTTCTGTTGCATTCACCATTCACATCACATAACAACATTTGGCGTCACCCTTGGCCGGACATTGGTGGCGCTGCGATCGAACTATTCATCCCTTAAAGAACGGTGAACCGCGGGTGAGATATTGCGGAACTGCGGGAAGTAAAATTGTTGTGTAATCTGTTACTTCAGCAAAACATATAATTATGAGGTAGACTTATAATAACGATGGACAGTGAGAAAATTCACCTTTTTCCCAAACATCTACATTGTAAAAACCAAAGAGGAGAAATTGTATTATTATTACACGTACTGTGGTAAAAACATACATCTCAGATGTAGGGACTGGATCGGTCTAATAATAACATGGAGCCAGCCTGCCGCAGGGCTGGAGTGGTAGATCTGGATCATAACATAGGGGGCGTCAATACCAGGGGGGGGGGGGGTGGGAGCGATATAAACAAATAAATATATATATATACCCCTACTTTTTATGAACCTTTTGGGGCTATAAGGGGAGGGAGGGGGAATGCATCAATAAAATTCACTGAATCTCACTTTTCTATACACTTGAGTTTTTGGAGCATTTATGCATGCTTTGTTTTAGACTTCATATCACACATCAGTAATGCCCCAACATTACATTAATTACTGCGGGCACTTAATCATATTCACAATCTCGATCGATCAAGCTAGGTGTCTTTGGGCTTTTTCTACAAGATTTGTCAGACTCGGTTTAAAACAATTTACCTTTTACATTTACAATTGTACCTATTAGGATATCTATATTCATCAATTTGGCTTATTTCACTTCTCCAATACGAGTTCCTGCGTAGTGATATTTTGACCAAATGCCATTATTTGTTGGTTTTGGTCAGGCTAACAATCATATGCCATTTTTATCCATCTAATACTATACCGTATAAACGTTTTTTGTCATAAATTTTTTTTCATTTTCCAGAGCAAGTAATCAGTGCTCAAGTCATCAGCATATAATATATATATGTCATAATTCCGACCCTAATAAGAGTATGCAACTATTTTTGTCATTAAGATCTGATAGAAATTCCGAAAACAGGTTTGGGCTCATCGTGCAAATTTACCTTGCAGGACTTCAAATTCACTGCAGATGATCATTCCATTTTACTTTGCATTTAGCTTTCTGATACCTATCACATATTAACCTCAACATTTTGCCATTTACACCTCTATTGATGAGTTTATAGTATAGCGCATTTTGGACATAATAAAATGCTTTTGTGAAATGATTGAGATTTGATCAGGAGCTCTGGATAACACAGCCAGCCTATTTGACAAATCTAAGAAATCTACACAGCATACCCAGAGTGGTTTTGACTTTTGTTGCATGATGAGAGAGTATAGGACAGGTTATCAGAAGATCTACATGGTTTGTTCGCTGAGGGTTTGCTGCATAGGCATTACTATGATTAAGCCGTCCGACTGTTCCATGTTTTATGCACTACTAGCGTAGGCAAAGCGCACGTGCCGATTTGCTGACAGATTCCCGGGATTGCTGTAGAAGCTTGAAGATAGCGACATGGCAAGTGCTGCAGACAGTCAGGTGATTAGAAGGACTATTTTTTCTTGGCATTTGATAAACGTAATCCTTACAAAGTGAACCACAGCAACTCGGACTTAGGTTTCTGTTGGGCGATAATATAATTATCATGGCCTTGTACTGATAATTTCGAGCTGTTTCTATGCAGTATCCTGGCGATAAACATAGGCTACGCTGCTTCATAACCCTCAGCGAATCCCACATAGCAAGCTGTACAGGCATCATTAAACTTTTCAATGTCCGTGATTCGTGAAGGACAGCACTAGCTATGAATGCGTTGTACAAATGTAAACCTAAATTTTGGGTCGCGATTGGTCACGGTTTAGCCTTTTATTTAGGTCAACACTATTTCTGAAAATTATCTTTTTCTTATTTGACCTCAATTTACACTAGGATGATCGTCGACCTTTATCACCAAGAAATAAAAAAATTTAATGGCCTCTCAGCTAGTCAGTCTTATATACTCTTAAATTTCTGAAGTATGGACAAGCAAAACGTCGTAAAAGAGTTGCAACGCATCAAACGGAATCACCCACAATTCAAAGTGGACGGATGAGCCGGCGGGTATAACACGTTTCCATAGCGGAAACGAGTAATAACACTGATGCATTTACCCTAATGAAAATTTGCACTAACGACTAAGAAAACTTTTGGTCCAAAGAAAAGTAATTGCAACACCTTAGCGATGTTTAGCAGGTGTGTATTGAGTTGCCATGTCTGATTGGCTGGAAGGCCGTTCCAGTGATTTAAAATAAGTTTTTTTTTTATTCTGTAGGTGGTCGACCTTTGTAGTTAGGTACATTCATAAACAAAAAATGAGAATTTTCAGAAATACTCTTGAAACGGTAATATCTCCGAAAAACTTTTGAAAAAATTCACTTTGTGCCTTCCGCTTTTGCCAAAATTTACTTCTGTCAGATGTCTGGGTCTTTAGAATTAAATTTTCCTGTACAATTAGATCTATACGCAGAATATTTTTCAGCACTACAACTCCCAAACTCCTTATGAACTATGGAGTTCCCCGTCCAATTATAGACTCATCCATCTTAGGGAGGCAGGTTATCTCCAGTATTAATAATTTTTCTAACTTTTATCCAGTATTGTTGTGATATAATGCCATTGCAACACTCATAATTGTCTCTTCAATGTAATAAAATATATGATTTGTATATTTTTCCATATTAGATTATTATGCAAAGCCAGCCTGTTCCACCTGTATAAATATGTGTCACACCCAGATCATATGATTGGCTCATGAATATTATATATATCATTTTATTGAAAAGCCTGATATCAGGAATTGATACATGTGTCGTACAACATTACAAAACAAACAAATATACAACATAACAAAAACAAGTCTAGTGTCTACATCTACTATATATACAATCTATAATCTACTAGTATTTCTAAATATTTACTTGATAAACGTTCCAGTTTTGTTTACATATACATACATGAATATAAAAATGAGAGTTAATACTGTGCAGGTCAATACTTCCAGTGGGTAATACTGTAATGATTACAAAACAAATTAGAATAAAAAGTCAGTTTGAAATGGCAAAAGAAGGTGTCCATGTGTTGGGTCAGTGGGTGGGGTCTTCAGAGCAGCATTGCGCTGACCTCTGAAATGGCGAAAGGGGGTGTCCATGGGTTGGGTTAATGAGTGGGATCTTCAGAGCAACATTGCGCTGACCTCTGAGATTGTCAAAATGGGGTATTTGAATTGAAAGGTTCCCTGTCCAGTGGAATATTAATCAGCTGCAATTTCCATTACTCCCTGGCTCATAATATTCCGGCATTGTAAGGATAAGTACGTTTCAATTGTCACCCTTGAATTTTCGTCTTTTGCGTCTCAATACCACCGGAATAAAAGATTTATAGTTGCCAAATTGTACATTTCTCCCAAGAAAGCTTGCCACCAAGTTGCTAACTGGCTGTTTCACCAAGGTAAATGACACTAACTGTCGTAGGTTTGTGTGACTTTGAGTACTATACTGTTATGTATTTTTCATTTAAGGAAGAAATTAGTAAGTGTCCCAAGACTATTGATTGTGGTAACCTTGTGACAGATGTGAGGTTCCACCCACAACAAGACGTTGTTGCAACAGGTCTCATCGATGGCATTGTCAAATTGTAAGTGTCAATATATGCAGTATTTGTAAACTTTTAAGTGTCTTCTTATCAATATTTGCCGTACTAGTAAACTTTACTAGGCAATGAGCATTATTAGAGAGTGCTGGTGGTATACAAATCCTAGTCCTATTGGTGTCAACTTAAAAATTTGTTTCACAAAAGTTACTTGTATCACATGATATCCAAACGACAGTGCTTATTCTCTGTAAATTGTATAATGCTGTCAACATGTAAAATTTGAAATGAGGAAGTCTTTCATTGTAATTCTGATCTAATGAATTCTCACGGACCTTTATCAGGTATTCATATTCACCAGAGAAAGCCAATCATGAACTTATGAAATTTAAACATCACAAGAAGGCATGTAGGTGTGTTCGATTGAGTGAATCTGGCGAGAAACTGTTTACTGCATCTAAGGATAAGTCTATCTCCATCATTGATCTTGAGAAAGGCGTGCTCCATAAACATTTGAAAGACGCCCATGGGTAAGGGTTTTTTTTTTAATGGCTGTGAATTATTGCCTCATGAAAAATAATTACTGCATTTGGAAGTTAGACACAATTTAACATGTGTCATGTTTTTTTAATTTCTCTGCAGGAGTTCTTTATACAGCTTATTGGTGGTAAACGAAAATATTATAGCTTCAGGAGATGATGATGGGACTTTCAAGGTGAGTGTCTCAGACATGTTGATTTTGCTTTGAGAAGGTATTGCCTTTACAACATGAATCATTTGTAATTTTGTATTATCTCTGTTGGTGGTATTTCATAACAAAATTGTTGAAACAACCTCAAAGATGTTGAAAGCATTTATTATGATAATTAGCTTTAAAAAAAAAAAGCTCATTCTGAGTGCAGTGTTAAAAATTGTACAGTTCTTGATTCTGAATTCTAAATCTTAATTAAAATATAGGTATGGGACATGAGACAAGAAAAGGTTGTCATGGAAGCGAAAGAAAATGAAGAGTTCATAAGTGACATGGTCATAGAACCAAACAACAGGGTCCTTGTCACAAGCAGGTAACTGTTGATGCAGAATGCTATTCATGGTGATCGTGCTTCTGTCTAGGTTGATTTTCAGAGAGTCCATGCTGGTGTACATATTTAACCCATGTGTGGTGACTTAATAGCGGATTTTCATGGAAGGTTCACTATAATTCCACCAGGTGGCTAAGACAGAATACTGCAATTCTTTTGGCTGAAAAAGTTCTCGCCCTTGATTGTGATTGGCTAAAGCAAAGTGCATCCTAGCAGCAGTATTTCTAGTGCATTTTAATGTATATTTGACATCTTATCATTCAGTGGATTTCTAAATTATATTTAGTTATGATCTACTATGTCTGGAAAGCAAAACGAGTAATAAGAAGGGATGAAAGACTTATGTCCAGCTGCATTCAGGGCTTTTTAGTGAAAAGACTATTTGAAATAATAAATTTCGATCAAAGGTGTCAAATACTAAGTAGTTCTAATACCAATAATATGAAGGTTGAGTAGCACTCAATAAGAATAGGGAATTCTGTTCTGCCCAGAAACAATGCCCACCGAGTGTCTCCTCTTAAGTCTTCTGTTCTCTAAGGACAAACTAATCTGAGGTTTCTCCTGGGCACTAAGGGGTACAGTAACTGTACCCATGTAACAGGTGTGTAACCAAATCTGAGTGCGTTACCTCGTTAGCCTATCATTTAACTGCGTAGATCAAAGATTGAAAATGCCAGCTGACGCCAACGGTCATCTGCTTCAATGCAACTTGATACTCATGGTTTTGCGTTGGTTAATTCCTATGCATGATTATCCTGTTTCAGTGGGGATGGATGCATCACAGCTTTTGACATCAGAAAACATAAAAAGAAAGTGCAGTCGGAGTTGTTTGATTCCGAACTTCTATCGCTTGGGCTTGTGAAGGTATGTTCAATATGTATATTTGGATTGGATTTGGATTTTTCTCAATCATGTCAATAGGCAATATGCATGGTCTGTTAGGAAGTTAATTGTTGTCTTTTTTCCTCTTTACAGAATAGAGCCAAGTTAGTGTGTGGATCAGGAGAGGGAACCTTGAATATCTTCAACTGGGGAGAATTTGGAAACATCAGCGACAGATTTCCAGGCCATCCTGAATCAATAGACTGTATATGCCCTGTGAACCATGATATTATATGCACAGGCTCTATTGATGGAAAAATTAGGTGAGGCACAAGAAAATGTGATTGACTGCCTCTTGAAATAGAAATTGTTAACATTATTTATTATGAGGTATTATTGAATTCTAGCATATTTGTTGTGTATGTACCTCTTTTTATGGCAAAGTATACTTTAGGGATGAGGTATACATTCTCTGAATGGGATTCAATCTAAACTGGTGTCTGCTTTGTGTGTGGAGCTGCTTGACAACAACAAAAATAGCCAAGTCAATATTGTCATTCGTAAATTTCAGGGCAGTGAACATTCTTCCAAACCGGTTCATAGGCGTCGTGGGTGAGCATGATGAGTTTCCAGTAGAGAGTCTGAGCATATCCCGCTGTTCGTCGTACATTGCAAGTTGTTCGCATGATAACTTAGTCAAATTCTGGGACATCAGCGAGCTACCTGATGAGAGCGTTTCTGATTGCAAACGAGCAAAGAAGGGGAAGAAGAATACACCTCTAAAACCGAGCGCAGGTGATTTCTTCTCAGATTTACGAGAAGATGCTGGAAATAATGAAGATGGTGATTCAGATTCTGATGACAGCGAATCAGATGATAGTGAATCTGACAATGAACCAGCACTTAAAAAATCTAAGAAATCAGATGACTCTAAAAAGTCTTCTGACTCTAAGAAATCAAGTGACTCTTGTCCATCAAAATCAAGTGACTCTAAGCAAGAAAATAACAGTAATTCACAAGATAACCAGGTGAGTAGTGATGATAATAGTGATGAGTGATTTTGATAATGAAGATGTAAGTCATTTGGAGTCCATCCCATAGGTGAAGAAAGGGTCAGATTCAGAATCTGAAAGAGATGATGTAGAGAACACTGATCCTGGCAGCACTGATGATGAAAAAGATTTAGAATCTGAAAGAGATGATGTGGAGAACACTGATCCTGGCAGCACTGATGATGAAAAAGATTCAGAATCTGAAAGAGATGATGTAGAGGACACTGATCCTGGCAGCACTGATGATGAAGCAATAGAAGAGAGTAAATTATGACATATTATGTATATTTGAAATCATCGTTATTAAATGATCTATATTTCAAGGTATAAAGTTGTGTTGTTGTACATGTAGTAGATAAGTTGAAGATGGTTATGAGTAAATTTCTTGAAATGGAAGTGTAAGTTTTAAAATAGATTTGTGTCCAATCAATTGTTATGGAATGGCTATGACAATAAATGGAAAATAGCTGTCTGAATTTCTAGAAATATGGGGAATTCTAGATGTCCACAGTACTACAGTCTGTACAGCGTACAACAAGGCATTGACACTTGAGACTAGTAGGGCCTCTATATTATCCGCCAGGTGACAATTGTGACATCATAATTGTGCCATGCCAATCCTATGTACATTTTGTTACCCTGTTTGAAGATCACACAATAAACGTACTACAACGGCGATATGAAATGATGTTGTAGAAGTGTGGGTCGTTGGTCTCTGTAGGACTTGTAGTTGCGGAGTAATTGAAGAAAGCTAGACTGAATGTTGGACAAATGGTTTAAATTAGGAATCGATCCTGTTAACTTCTTGTTCCTAGAATGAGTATAACATTGTGTTAATTAATTTTACTGTGGTTGGAAATATTATTTGGATAGATATCATCCTATGTGTGATCTCTATTAGGCAAATTCATTGCCCAGAATGTCATCCCATGCCACCAACATATAAGAATCGAAAAAGGTAAACAGTAAAAATAGTAAATTATTTATTTTTGGAAATAAACAAATATTTGTTCAATCTGAAAATAATTGTTAACAAAATACATCCAAAATATTATACCATGCAGCTTACAAAACAGTATGTACAACTTCAACTATATACATAAAACATTAAATAGAACACACAGGTATTGCTTTTAGAAGACATTTGTATGAAATATGAACATACTGGGGCATGTCTAGGTTATCCAGCCACAGTGCAAGAAAGCTTAAAATAACAAATATGTCACATGTTTTCATAATGCAAGTGGCTTTGCAACCAAGTTATTTCTGATATTAATAGATTAGAATGTCCATGATGAAGTTGGTTCCCAATTCTTGCAACAGGTAGTCATGTTGCCAGTTCATCCCACATTGGTCTTAATGGGGGAGAAAAAGTAACATTGCCTACAGAGGGCACTACGACTGTAACAGATAAGTAGACATGATGACGTCACTACATATAATTGTTACATGGATGACGTCACAATATAGATGACATCATAAACAATATTTATCTGCTACAGTGTCAGTGACCTCTGGTGGTACTTTACTCCAATTTTGTTATTAAGTTTCAAGGAATTACCAATATGACCACAAAAGGGGCCTTAAATGTCATTCAGCATATGATAGGTAAACTCGATATTGTCGAAATAGTCTTGCCTTACACAGTTTTTTTTTAATTACCCGAATGAATAACTGCGTGATCACAAGAACAGGTCATATTTTTTCACGACTCGAATATAGTTGTGAAAGGAAAATTACGCTTCACTTTCTCCAGGATTATCATCTCTAAATTCTTCATCGTCATAATCTGCATCTGGATCATCTGGATCATCTTGTTCATCTGGCTCTTGTACAGAAATGCGATCACTCTGGGCTTCATTGTTATTATTTTCTTCCCCCGCAGATGGCTGTGTGGGGGGTTTGATGTTTTGGATAGTCACGTAGTCACCAACTTCCGGAGCTGGAGGATCAATGTGTTGGATGTGAGGTTCCATGATGGGTAGCATGTTGGTGTACTTATCGATTATGCTGAAAATCTGGTAGTTCAGAATTTGGAATTTTCGAATTCTGTCCATCATCTTCTTTAGTGCCTGAAAGATTTATGTAAAATCATTTTAGTTGTGATACTTATGACTAATGTTACACAGTTGTTGAAGTAACCTGTGGTAATGGACAATCTGAAACATTCCAATGTAATTATGAAGTTGCTATGTCTTGATTAGTGATACTGGTGCAAATATGATCAAAAACATGAGTTCATGCATCACATTCTTATTTCACCATGGTGACTTGATTTGCGGTTATGGTCGTGACCATTTTCCTGTAGGCAAAGATCTGCCGTGCATGGAGCTGGCACAGCGACCTTTGCCCTGAATGGCCGTAATTTGTGTGGTTATTCATCTGGATGCAATAGAAACGTATTGTCCAATCAGCATGATCAGAGAAGGTCTTAGAAAGCACTGCCATATTTGGAAAATGGTATAGCATCATGGTGTAAGCTGGTTGGTGGATGATTGGCCCATATTCATATTTTTCACCAGAGGACAGCACCTACGAGGCCTTCCATTGGAGCAGCAATGACTATTACAGCTGGGTGGCGAAAGTTGCAATCCTCCACAATTCTAGCTCAATGAGTCAAAGTGTCGCTCAAGGAGTCAAAGTGTCGCTCAAGCGAGCGACAATTTGACATCATTAAAATGAGGCGTGACTTGTTTTATACAATATGAAGTAGTCTTGGCCACATCTGAATACTTACAATGCCCTTGCAGACGTCATCCTTCTGGTCTACCCTGTTGACCTTGAGCAGATGGTAGGAGAAGTCCATCAATTCAAATCTGTGTCTTTGTCCTAGCAATGTGACTAGCGTACAACCAGCCCAGTTCAAACCCTCACCAAAAAGTTGTCTGAAATAGTGGTAATAGAAGTGATAGAACCGGGACATTTTCGCTTCCCTAATCTGACATAGAATACAAATATCAGCAGTGTAATAAGTAGTTCTTACTCCACAGTGTATTCGTTCTGACTTCTGGGTGGAATACAGAACACAAATTGTAGCGCACTCCACAGACGATGGAATTCAGTCGAGTCAGCCAGGTTGATGGCACCTGCTGGAGAATTTTCAGTTTTCCAATGATGTGTTCTCAAGAAGGAGTGGATTTTTGTCAGTATAACTTCAAATATGGATAAACCAAAGCATAGTTTTTCCCTCGTGAGTAGGATGTTCTCTTTCGCAATTGATTCTTGCTGGAAAGCAGAAGATGAATGCATGGTTAGATGTTGTAACAAGAATGTGCTTGATCAATCTTCTGTGTCATTTTTACCAGTACAGCTGTAAATAAGAAACTTACTTCATTAGTTCCATACTGCTTCAGTATAGGTTCTATCTGTTGGTACTTGTATTTCGCTTCCAGCTTCTTCAGAATTTGTTTGATCTCGTTATCTCTTTCTTCTTTGCTCTTCTCTGGAATATAGATTTATGGAACGTTTTTTCATCTAGAATTTTGTCTGGCTATTAAGCCCAAATATGCTGCTTGTTGCCAACACTTTCAGAGACGCATCTTAATTCTTGTGGCACTGTGTTGGTTATTATCACTGATAGTGATGTTTGATATTCTGTGTACAGAATGTAGACGAAGGTTTGCACCACTTGAGGATGGTTCCATGCTGATACTTTCCGAAGTCTTAATTTGTATGATGAGGAATAATAATTGAAAGCAACACCTCATTGCATTTCAAGAGCAGTTTTGCCCACACCTCTAACCATTCAGCCACAAAGGATATTCCTCCTGGCCAAGGGCTAGGAGATGCTGCCCGGGTTCTTGTTTATACTATACGACAGCATCATCTAAACTCATCTTAATCAATGAGCTGGTCAATTTGACCTTTACTTTTTGTAAGGTAGAACAGTATGGCAACTTCCTGAAGCAGTGCAAGTGTTTTGTCCACCGTGTACATGTACATTAATGTATCTGTTGCATTATATCAGAAGTGAATATTTGTTGTTAACTTACCCCCCTTGTTTGCTATAAATGGCCGTGGGATACTGTTGTGGAACATGATGCCTTGTTTGTGTTCATTACTCTCTTCTTGTGTCTGTTTAAACAAATATTGTATGGATATGTAAATGTTAAGCTAAGCAAGAATTGTATCAGATAAAAGCTGTCAAAGGCTTGACAAGTTGCAGGAGATGCTAATGCTCTTGAGTTAACATTGTTACAGTTGCTTCAGTACTTTTCATTTGTAAAGCAGACAACACTTACCAAAGCATGAGACAGATTAAGTGAGAACAGGATCAAATTTCCAAGTTCTCGCAGTGCCTGAAAGACTTTTGGCTGCAGGTCACTGTACAGCATGATGTCACTCAGTTGGGCTTGAAAATACGCTAATACTCCTGAAAATGACAGACGTAAACAAATGATAATAGGGATGTGTTGAATAACAGTTAAAAGTAAGCAGTAGAACTCAGTTGAGCCCATTTAAATTGGCTGCAAACATACCTGGAGAACCATATTCATACCGAGGTTGAATGCAACGTTTCGGCATGACGGCCATTAGAGCATCCATGTATGGGACTAGAGCAACATTCAGCTGAAATGAATGTTATAGATAAGGATTAAACAGGATGTGTCTGTGTAACTAATGTATTTAATCTAAGCATTATTAATCTTGAGCTCTTGTTCCAAATGTTGCTTACCAGATTGTCTACAATTTGTAGTAGTTCCCTGAGAATAATGGCAATGTCCTGATAGCCGAGAATTTGACACATGGCACTGAAGTGAGGTGCTCCAACGAAGTTGCTGTATTGGCCGTATATAGCAGCGAAGCACACGCCAAGGGACTGAAAAATGGTAACACATGCTTTAGAAACATTATTTACGCAGCATGTAACTAGACCAAGATTTGCATGATGGTGAAATACACACATATAATGCTATTAACTAGTTACCTTAGTACCGAACAGATAGGGATGAGCCACGCTGGGTGGTTTATCACGTTCCACTCTCTCTCGAAACTCAAGTGAAGTTCTGACAAATCTATAAAGGAAAGAAGCATGAATTAATCATGCCATAAAGTGAATTCAAAGTTTGCCTTGAAGCTGCTAAAAGATAGGCTTATTTTAAAAAAAAATTAAACATCAACAGATCAGGTAGAAAATTCAAAATTCACCTTGTAGTTTCAGCACAAAAGCAGTATTGTGGTCTATGTGATAATTTACTTAAAACCGTATTTAAAATCTCAAAATTCACCTTGTAGTTGCAGCATTGTAACAGTACTGTGGGAGGAAGTCCTCACTGATCTCCATAAAGAGATGGAGAGTCAAGCGGCCATAAGGTGCAGTGACACTGCGATTGGCCTCAATGAACAGACTCTGGAAATCATCCAGCGGGAGGTATTTGGCGAGCAGTTGGTGACACACTCTGTTAATGCCTGTCAAACCCTCCAATTCCTACAAGTAAAAGTGACTATTATCATGTTGTGTATACTGGTGAATGATTTATACATCTTACAGAAGCAATAGGCACAGTTCCTGTGTATTTAAATAGGAAATAAGTACTTTTATGTGCACTAGAGATATTTAATTTAACATTTTTTAATTATGATACGGATGCCATTCACCAGTTCCAGCTTGGCAAAACAAGTTTATGCACACAGGTGTGGAAAAAAATGGTTAATATTTAAAACATTTAATGAGTATATTGGACAAGGATGTAAGGTAGAGTTCTTTTTTACCATTACTGCAGTGATGTCACCACTCTCAAATCGACTAATGGCCACATCTAGTGATTTTAGTATTGCACCATTGATTCTCTGGGCTATTAGTTCCTGCAAGTTGATGCTGCGTCCTAAAATCTGCAAGAATATTGTAATCATGTCAATATATATAGTTTTTATTGCGCACCAAACTACATGTAGCTATAATTGAAAATTATAACACATTATATTAGAAATAATTATAGTTGGTGAGTTTCATTCCGTTTCATTCCGTTTCGTTCTACAAAGTACAGTTAGCCGTTCAATGCGATGTGCCACAGTAAGTTTTGTGTTTAAAAAGTAATACTTGGCATCATAGCATATTACAAATAAACTTCTTTTTACCTGTACATCTGTTTGCTGGAGAATATTCTCATATCTGGCAACGGGAGGCTGGTTGATTTTCAGACCATTTCGTTTACATTGCCACTGTAGTCCTTTGTCAAGGTAAATACTGAAATTTAAGTTAAATAAAGAAATTTAAGGTAAATACTGAAATTTAAGGTGCATTTGTGAGTGACGGGACTGCTGAAAATTTGTTCATTTATCTGTCATGTACTAGAGTGAGTAACTTTTTGATCAGTTCATACCTGCTTGCTAAATGCTTGTAATAGGCAAATATCTGTTCACTGAGTTTGTACACCAGCTGATCAAAACAAAGGTTTATCTGGAAAAAGTAAAAGTTGTAGATTATAGTATATTGGTACATTAGTTATGTTGTTACTGATAGGGAAGGACAATAGTGGATCTGCACACCATACTTTCATGGAATTTTGTCGTGATGAATAATTGAATAATAACATGCTGCTATAGCACTCACCTCAGCTTCGATTTCCTCATAAAGGTACTGCTTTTTAAACAGCTTCAGTGCACACCACGCACTGTCATTGTAGAGATCTAATAAGCAGAGGACACAGCTGGAAAAGAACACAAGAAAACATGAATGTTGTATATCAATATATAAAATATTATGAAAATTATTCGATTTTGGGGAATGAAGTAAGTTTTGTAGTTCACTGTAAGAAGTTTAGCAATTTTATAGGGTTGTTGATGTTCAGAATACTAAACAGGATTCCCATTACTTGCTATTTGACACAGCTAGGCCACTACGGTTCATAGCATATTCATTCACAAATAGTGACTATGTAAGAAACTAACTTTCTGATAATAGGAAACTTTAAAAAACTTGTATTAGACAAAGAATCAAATAAGAATATGGGCATACTCCATCATTGAGGCATCTTTGGTGTCCAGGATGTGGTCAGTTATCATCCAGGGGAGGGACATGTCAATTGGGAACTGAATTCGTTTACCATGGGTCATCTCTAAGTAGAATTCTCTGTACCACAATTGGGAAAGATCACAGCAACTCTGCAGGGTCTCTGAAAATGTCAAGTTTTAAGTTGTAAATTACAAGTAATAGATTGAGCAGTTTCAAATAGCATAATTGTTATTTTGTGGTAGCTGAGGTGAGTGCTATAGCAGCATGTTATTACTTCCTGGTTTCCTGAAAACGGCAGTGAAACTAATTCCAGAGAATATATATAACAGTTTATTAGGCCACGGTTTTTTGATCTTATGTTTCTCGGAACTTTCTCGGACCGTTTTCCATGAGACGGTCGGTCAGGAAATAAAAAAAATAGAAAATTTACTTTCAATTAACTCCCCAGAAAGTGTTTTTTTTTTTCTTAAATAAATGTGCAATTGTTGATTTATTAATTGAGCGGCACTGCAAAAGTTTGGCCGGCAGTGTCGAGAAACGAAAGATAAAAAAACCTTGGCCTTATTATGATCTGACATCATCCTTAATCATTCCACTTTCTTAGAAACTCAAAATTACCCAAAGTCATGTGACAGCATTACCTGCATTGGTATTATTTATTTAATTTACAACCTACTCGGTTCCTGCTGTTATCTTTGATGTCATCAAATTAATATCATATTAATGCATATATATGATGATATACACTAGGAACTAAAATGTTATCAAGATAAGGACATTACCTGGGAAGTCCATAAGTAGTGGCCAATATATGGACACTTTGAGGAAGTTTTCTATTGCCTGGATATGTGGCATGTCTAAATCTTTTCGCAATGATTTCTTTCCACTGGTTTTCTCAACTAGGCTTGCTAGCATAGATCTGACTAGATGAAGCTGTGAAACAATGCAAGCAAAAACATTCATTATCCATGTACACTGTATTATAGTATGCCTTGGCTGAGAATTAAAGGAGGTATTACCTCTTACATGATAGACTGCACTAAAAGCATGTTTGATTTTAAGGGAGGAGACATTTTGTGTTTGCACTCTTTATGCAGATGAAGGTTTGCAGAAAACCTTATTTGACAGATAACTGACCACAATGCTGAAAGTTACCTGAGTATGAGCAGGGGCTGAAATCTTTTTGGGAATTAGTATTCTTGACTCTGGATCTTTTTTGCCTTGGAGAATCGGGTCATTTGTTGGGTTGACACCTTCTGCCCAATCAGATGCAATATCCCGCACTGCATGTAGTATTCTGTGCAAATGAAGACCTCAATTTTAAACGTTGATAATGAAATGAGATATTATGGATGCTAGGATAGGAGGAGGGCTAGCTATATCATCTAATCTTGTGCTATGGTCGCAAATGTTTGTGTACTTTGTAGGATAACTGTTCAACTAACTGAAACTTATTGAAATATTATTAAACATGGTTCTTGTGATAAATCATGTCTTACGTTTTTATAGCTTCCCGCTTGTGCTTCACTGCTTTACGTAGAGGTTCTCTCAGCTGAACTTGGACAACGTCTTGCAACTGACTGTATATGTGGCGTCGAATGGCTGCCACAAATTTAGATTCCATGTTCAGCAGGATTTGCTGCACACCTTTAATGCAGGATATCAGTTCTCCAAGGGCATGTTTGTCGTCTTTGCTGAAGTTGTATTTGGTTGCCTGAAATCACGAGGCTTAGGTAGAATAATTTTAAATAAATTATTGTGATGTATATTATGTTATTCTCTAGGTTAGAAACATTGCTGTCATCTGCAAGCACGCGGGTTGAAACAGAATACATTGCATTGGGTCTTTCTAGCAGGATGTGACACAAAATTTGTCACACCCAATGAATCAATTTAATTTCATGTCCACTGTACCTGTTGCTCTGAATAAACAAGATGCTTATGGTTTGGGGTCTTTTGACTATTTTGACCATTAAAACATCTGAGACATGTAAGTATAGCATAGAAATCATGGAAGAATATGGAATTTTCAGTGGACATCACTGAAAAGCACAACTGACATATTTTTATTAGAAATATTTAATTTCTGTGGGTTGGTAAGAAAACAGATATTGCAAATTATGTCAATTTTACAACTGATAAAATATGAATTTAATGTTGCATAATGCATGATGATTGAAAAAACTCCCTAGTGCTGGATATGCAAAAAAGTTCCCAATGCAATGTCAGCTGACTCACGACTCTCGTCGTAAGGCAGTTTGTCAGACTATGTTAGAGCATAAGCTATTTGGATGACTTTACTTATTAAACTTACCCGCTCATATTCTTCAGCATCTCGAGGACAGTCTGGGTTGTCCAAGTAATCTGTTGGATGTGCCAGTTTCCAAGAGAACTGAAATGTTCAGACAATTTCAAACCAGTAATGCCAGTCCAGTGGATATTATCATATGATTATCTAGTTATTTGAAAGTAGATGTCATTTTTTAATGCATCAGAACTTACCATTTCCATAACTTTGGCTGTCCAATGAGCCAGACTTTGAAGGGTCACCAATGCCATGTTGTACAATTCTCGGCTTTCATCTTCAATTTGTTTCTCAGACTATTTTTAAACAGAGATGTCCCAATTAATTGCTAATCATTCTTATAAGCTGTCTGTAACAATTTCATATACATTTGGAGAAAAAGGTGTAAATTTTAGGCGGAACTGTTGAAATTTGAAAAGTTTGCAGTGAAACAGCTCTGTGATTTTACTGAACTACTCACGTTTTTCTGATAGAAGTAAGCATGTGTGAATGTTTGGGAAGTCAAGTCACATAATAGTCTGTCATGCTGCGATTTAATCTCAGGTACACTGCCTTTAATATGGGCCTGATGGCCTCCGGATGCTGATGTACAGTGCGGCCATTTTCCTTCGTCAAAGTTCGTTGATGCTCGGATGTAACTGAATGGAGTAACCATCATGTCACCGTAAAGAGGTACAACTTCCATGTGCTGTAAGTATAAAGATTCACAAGCTTTGAAAGATATTCACTTCATACAGGATTGGCATGATTACAAATAAAAAATTTCTTCAAATAGTGAGGAAAATGTTATTAAATTACACAATTGTTGCACTGGTGGTGTTAGTATCACCAAACTTGGTTGAAGTGATGACATAACATGCAGGAAGTTACAAACCTTGAAAAGTTTGTCAATTTTGTTCAGGTTGATTCTTTTCTTGGCATCCATTTTGTTCATGTTTATTTCTGGTCCATCGAGCAAGCAAAGTGTGTACCCTATTGACTAGAAACAAAGACAATGCTGTATTTAATTCCTAAATTTATGTAGAATAAAAACTATCATTATGGTAAGTGTGAGTACTTAAACCTACTTTGACTAGATTGTGTTTGTTGTTTGGTGTAAGGAATGTGCCTTGCTCATAGGAATGGAGACCGACATTGATGATTTCAGACAGGACTTCTTCATACCCTGGAATGGCCTGGACTTGTTCTTTTAGTGCACTACGGAAACTGTAGCGTGTCCCAAGAAACATTGTCATAGCTTGTGCTTCCTGGATGACCTTTGGATCTGATGTTTTACGCACCATTTCGACTGCTCTGAATGGGAAAAGCCACTATTACTGATGATGTCCCAATTAAAGTTAAAAGCAGGTAAGTTAGCATGCCTGTATAGCATAACTTGATTACAAAATAAATTCAGTTGTGATGTGATTGATTTTCCCAAACTTAATTTTAGAATATGTATTTTAATGTCTTTATTCATGCTCTAGGCATAAAAAATATATAAAATACAAAATAAAAATAAGTACAAAAAGAAGTAATAATACTAAAAATTAAAGTAGTAATGTAAAAATAAAATAAGAAAGTAAAATGGTACTGCCATTCATATATAATTAATTAAGTTGTGCACAAGTGTTCCAACATTACATTAATTAATAATATTTTCCAATTTTGGTTTACCTCCTGTAAGCGGAGTAGTCATTCTTAATGGAAGCTTTGATGTTTTTCAGCTCATCGAGTGTTGCAAACATGTTGATGAACAGTGACAAAGTCAGCAGATGGTCTTCGGGAATATGCTCCCCTCGGACTTCACTCTGGCAGAGTCGTTTGATCTCTTCAATGAAAAGTCCCACTGACATTTTCTGCAATTAATGGTCTAAGTGGTGAGTATGGAATTATGTAACACCAGAATTGTTACCTTATTTGAGCTATAGATATACCTATTAACAAGACATTAAATAGATTGTGCTAGTCCTAGTGTTGTTGATAAAAAAAAATTTAAAAAACTTAGCTGGCTACCTGACATTGGTAAAATTAAATAGCTAAATTGAATTCATTGAGATATGACATTATACTGATATTGGAATGAGCAGAAATTATTATTTTTAAAAACTGCTGAATTGAATGACTGAGTAGGCAACAATAAGTAGGCACTGAAAATTTTAGAATTTCATAGAGCCCGTGTTGTGTCTGGCGTTATCATAATCAGAGTGGAATGATAGGAGTATGTCATATGAGTGAGAGCATAAATGTGATCCAAATTAGCCTGGGGCACCAGTCAGTCAAGTGTCATAAATGGTTAATGTCCATGGGGACAGCAGCAAAATGTATCACATTCGACCTAGTGACTAACTGAATAGTGCCCTAATGTTGTTTATTATGAGGTAGTATAGTAATGGTAACCATTTTATGCCCAATAGTAGTTGTGGAAATCTGTATTATGCCCATTATTAACCCAAAACATTTTTCTTGTTAAAATATTAAAGCGATATATTCTTACCTGAAAACCCATCAGCTGACTGAGCTTTGAAATCTGAGGATCCATAACTTCCAGGGTCCGATTGTAGATTTCCATTCTATTTGACTGATCATGTGATTTGATCTGTTGAAAGAAGACAAACCTCTTGTTCACTCCACATTTCTGTATAGGCTGTTAGGTCTGCTGTCAGCAATGTTCTCTTTTATATTTGCAAGACAGAAACCGAACTTTTTTTAAATTAATTTGATAGCAATATGTAATACAACAGAGAGCTGAAGAAGACTGTGTGATACAGACGAAAGCTCCTCGTGCTGCAACCTAAGACTCCAAAAAGGTATCTCAGTACATAATGTACATACTGAAAGAATTAACACCTTACTTTTTAAGATTTCGATTTGAACTTACAGCAGGAATAGCCATGGAGCAGCATCTCCATGTGTATAGCAGGGCTGCAAAACGCTCCCCTTCCTCCAGGTAACCAAACTGAAAAATTTCAATATGCATTGTATGTTAGAAAGTTATATGGTACTATGATTTCTAAGTACAGTGCATTCATAGCAAGTTAGGAACTTTTTTTAAAGGTATGTATTAGTTATATCCCGAATAGGAGGAGTTAACTAACATTTATGTTGGTTATATCCCGAAGCCGAAGTAACTTATACTCCATTAGGCATATTTCCTAATTTGTTTGTTTTGTTTTCATGCCTTTATTACGCATAACAGTTCAGTTTGCACTCAGGAGGGAGTTAACTAACATTTTCGTTGGTTATATTGATATAAGCAACAAAAATGTTAGTTAACTCCTGACTGTGAGGGATATAACTAACTTATATTCCATTAGGCATATTTTACTGTTTGATTCTTTGTTTTGTTTTAATGCCTTTATTACGCATACCAGTTCAGTTTGCACTCAGGAGGGAGTTAACTAACATACTGGTTGGTTATATCCCACAAAAGAACAATAGAAAAGGTCACTTGGTGGAGTATAACTGGCATTGTAAACAATTTGGTGACACTAATGAGAAATACAGGCTTTGTTGGGCATGCAGTTTGGAGAAAAATTAGTCATGGCTTGACGGAAAGCTCACCTCATGTCTCTACTATAGCATGTTTTAGATTTACATGGAAACAAAAGTCAGGACTTTTAATCATGTGATACGATTATGCATTGAATCCAAGGGCAAGAAGTCTGATTTTATCCAGATTGGTATGTTTATCAGCACACTCAGTCCCTAGAATGTATATACATTACTTAAACAGCCAGAGGTCATGTAATCTACTGGATCAAGTATTACTTTTGTTATCAGTTCATTGTTTACAAAGGAGGCAAAAGAGTCTTTACATCCTACACTAATTCCACAGCGAAATTATACATGGTTACAGCCTAGTTAAGAACATAGTATTGGTGTTTGCTAATAAACCTGACACAGATTTGATTAATTCTAAGCGAATTATCTATGCTGTATCTACAACAGCCTTTTGTTAACTACAACTTCCCTTTTCATGGTATTGGGAGTGGTATTTTGTGTTAATATTGATAATTTATTTATTTATCAATGTATGTTTCTGTTATTTATTAAGTAATGTGATATTGTGATAGGGGTGAAACAAATACTGATGTCACGGAACATCCAGAAGTTATAATGTTGGTTCTAAACGACTGTCAATCTAATCATGCTAATTTTTTTAGCTACACAACAGCAAATAGTAATATCTAAATAAAGTAGTATCATACAGCGCCACAACTAAAACTATACTTATCATGTGATGTATATTTTGCACTTGTTCATAAATACCAATTAAGTATAAACAATACATTGTTCTGCAATGTGCCCTATAATATTTTCCTTAATACGCCCAACTAATGACCTCTAGTTCCTGCTTGATGTGTGAATAATGAGACAAGACACAATGCTAACAGTTCTAGATTATTTGCATATACGTAAGAATTCTGTACAGGCATTTATGTACAATGAAATACCTCATGTCTGGATGATACAGTTAATATTTATGACTGTTCGATAGTAACAACTGTGATGGTCTTGCACTCAGGACAATACCAGACCATTTAATTGGCAAATAATTAACCGCAACCTCTAATTGCTAATTTTTTTAGCAGTATCCTAGATTAAAGCATATTGAACTAGTTTATGCAAACCCTCTTGTCTTTTATAATTAATAGGTGTTTTCATATAGTTGCACTTGTAACGTGAATTTATATTGTGAACTTTGAAAAGTTTACCCACAAGATTGTTGCCCAGTGCCCACATAGCACCAAAGCAATGAAATTCTGTCTTAAGTTTTGAACATTTGTCAAATGTTTATGAAAATAGTACAGGCTTTAGGTCTTTCCAACAGTGTCAAATGAATTGAATTAAGCGGTTTCGTATCAATCAATAGCTATTTTATAACAGAGTCTAGTCTTCAGTGATACTTAATTTTACTTGAACATAACAAAATTGCCATGTATCATGTATGGATGTACTGCATACTCTTTCATTTTAAACCTGGAAACACACTCACCAGTTTGGATTGAGCATCTGCCAGGTCCTGGAAACGTTTGATCCCCGTATTGAATCCGAGACGATCTTGTAACTTGGCATCAAAATTTGCAGAATGATGGAGTACAAGGTGACTGGGACCAAGGTCTCGTTGGTCGAATGGTTGCAATGGAATACTGACCAGTGTTGCCACCTGATCAATGGCTTTGTTCACCGTCATTTCTTCCTTTACTGGTTGTATCCCTTCCATGTCCATTGGAGGTGGTAGTTGTGGGTCAACTTCCTGCTCCATCGTGCTGTTGATGCTGATTGGAGAATGCTCAGTGCTTCATCTGAATAGACAAAATTTTGCAGGGTAAAGTATGCTTTGGAATAACCATACAGCAACAAAGTTGATTACAGTCAAGGATAACATTTTGTGCTTTATAAAACAAGGGTTAATGAAGAATTCAAGAGGGCTGAAAGTTGCCTTAAAGCTTAATGTCAGTGTGCCACTTCTGAATATCCTTTAACCATAACTTTTTTGCAGTTTAATACATTTACATGTGTGTGGGTTGTTGCGCTGCTAGCAAAATGTTTATTGTTGTCAAGTTTTATTATTTCATTCATAGCAATCATATTATCCTTTTTAGGGTATGACACGCGTCTCTATTATGTAAATGTGTATCAAGTACTCATGTTAATTTTTTGATGTTATTCATCCAGCAACCTTTCTAGCCAAAATGACAAAGGAATACTAACAAATACAATTGAATCTGAGTAGTTGTATGCACAACTGAAACAAAGTGTGACTGTTTAGTGCATGAACAGAAAAACTACTCTGGACTTGGAAAGGTCACAGTGTAGTCTAGTGCTTGACCCAGCCAAATATTTGGACGTAAATTACATGCTTTGTTGGTCCAATTACTGTGGGCTTGCCATCTGTGGCTCATTACAAGCACATCACCTTGAAAGTATTAAATAAAGTCTGAAATTAGCTGAGAAGTTATATTGATCAGATGAGTCACTGGTTATATTTTCTTGTGGAGTTGAACTTTGAAATGGGAACCAGGACATGCAGAGTTATTTTCAGATTGACCAATTAATACTGAACTGACACAAAATACTTGGCAATGACAACAGGACCAACTACATTGTCAAGTTATTGAATACAGTGGAACTATACAATTAAGACCAACCTTCATAACTATGGACCTAGTCTTACATTGATGTGGTCCTAATTCTCGCACTTGTTACAGTAACCCAAGTTTTCGGACTGAATGAAGTTGTCCAACAACCGAAGTGGTCTTAAAATTGGGAGTTAATTGTGGTGTTCTTGTAATACAGATGGGATGAAAGATACTATTAACTGAATTTGTTATTACTAATGAACTTACTCTTGAGTTTGCAAAAAAAAAAAAAGACCTTCCTCCTTTTATATCCTTCTCAATCATGTGTAATTAAATTGGTTTATTTAAATTAGCATAGATGGTTATAATAAGAGCCCCTCCCTCTACTTCGTTGGGCTCGTATCCTTGTACGTGGCTGATGATATGAGGCATGATGAAAACATCCGTGTTTGTCAGCATGAATCCAACAGGATTATGGTGTTAATATGCGGATAGCAGTCTTGTAATGTTGTGTACATATTTTTGTATAATCGTAATGTTATTACACACAATGGAGCAGTTTATATAATAAACCAGCTGATCATTTCGCTTATAAATACTATCAACAAAAAGACACAGAGAAATTATTTCAGATGTTATTTCTAAATTTTATATATCATTTGCTTATTCAGTGATATATTTATTGCTAATAGTTTTTATGATTTAATTCACACTAATTGAATAGCTGTGTATAGGCTTGGTATAGTAATCATTCTGTAGTCCCCCATCATAGTTTTAGATATTTTTAAATATCTTCCAAAAAAGGAGAACGTATCAGCCAAAGAGTGTTTGAGAACGTATCAGCCCAAGTGTGTTTGAGAACGTATCAGCCCAAGTGTGTTTCATACATTCAGATGATAAGTGTATGGTGTTAATTCGATTTAAAATTATGTTTATTTCTTTATTTGAACTCTGAATATCGGGAAAGTAAAATTTGGCTGCATATGTATACGTACATATATATAAACATTGATGTGTTCCTGGTTTTGTGTACATCTGTGCATACAAGTACATAAGTCAGTTTGTATGAAAATATTTTGTTCCTAGTGCATTAGCTAAACCTATGGTTGGTTTCATGTACGTCCTTCCAAACATCTTCATTTATTATTTTTATTATTTATGTAATGTAAAAAATATGACATTGTCATTTAACATTGTTCATTAATAATGATTTGCTTGGATCTCTCAGAAACCCAGGAGGGCACTCGATAGCGATGCTATTAATGTGTCTTAGAGTGTTCCTCCTGGCCTGTCATCCACTAAAAATATAATATATTTATTGTTTCAAGTAATTTATTGTATTATTATGTATGAAGGCAAATATATTTGTCTTGAGTCATATCTGCATATGGGTCTGGGGTGTAAATGATACTGCTCAGATGCACTTGTGATATTTTCTTATTCAACTGCGAGAGGGATTACATTTCAAGTACCCAGTTACTGGTATGTCGTGTGGGTGGGACAGATATTAGAAATGATTCATTTTGCAGTACAAACGCCAAGTTCTGGTTACATTTTTGGGTAAAGGCTTTAGGCAGTTTAGTGGAACGTATTGCCATTCAGACCTACTTTGGTTTAAAATTGGTTTTAATAGTGAGGTATCATTATTTGTGAGGTATAGATTGCATTGATAAGAATGCTCCAATATCCAGAGGATCCTAATATTGAGGTGGTCTGAATATTGAGGTGGTCTTAAGGCATGGTTTGGCTGCATTTGTGTAAAACTGAATGAGGTATGACTTGACAGCTGTCAGTCTGTTTTGTCTGGGCTTGTTTCTGAAGTTTTGTCTTGTGAGAAAATATAAACAGGGTGGAGAACTTGGAGGAGCAATAATGGTTTAGTTCATACTCTGAAATGTAGAAACCATGGGACAATAGTGTTCCTGCATATCTATGTTATGGGAAAGTTGTCTTTGGAGGGAATATCACAACACATATTGTACCATGAGTGGAATTCATGTGGAACGTTATGTCTGCAGGGCTAGAATGTTTGAATACAATTGTGCTTTAACTGGACCTTGGATTCCATGCATATCATTAATCAACATTATGTCATTAATACTCTAGCATGATGTGCCATGCTAGGCTATAGATCTGTCTGGTTTTGCATGAGATATCAGCATTGCAAGACTGATAAACATATATGATAAACCTGGGATAAACCAATTGTTGAAGGACAATATGACAAAAAAGATATGTCTCTTATCATGTTTTGAAATGTGCTAGCCAAGGAATTTTTCTCATACACGTATCATTTACTGCATTTAATATAAACAATGAAACTATATTTGGAAGTCATCACTTTCATATTCTGTAGGATTTCATTCATTATTCATGCTGCATGCTACATGAGGGTTTCCACTACCAGTCAACCCAAAATCTAACCCAGAACATGTCATTTTGTGAAATGTGTTTTGTAAATTGTTCATTTCCTCTTTATATCGACCGGGCCAATGAAATTGGTCCACATTATTTATGCATTACATACATTGTGAATTTGTGAGGTAACTCTGAGTGCAGTTGTTTTTTCCCCAGGACCTTCAAATTGCCTGATTTGAATATAACCTTACCCTAACATTGCATTGCATTTTTGTGAAATTACTGTCCTAAAACAAGAGGAATTTCAAAAATGTTAACAAGATCTCATTGCTCACAGAATAGGTCTTAACATAGGATCATGATTTATGCCCTCAAATATGTATGCAGGCTGTAATCACACTGTATTTGGTCGATGATAACCTAAAGCTGGTGCTTATAAGCTTAGGCATATTTGTAACTTTCTCAAGGCCAGTTCTATGGACCTGTATATTTCAAGCACATTGATTTTTTACTAGATATTCGGAGCAGCTGTTATAAAATTCTCATTGCTCATTTTATGTCACGTAATAAGATGTAGGTCTTGTGAAATTCACTGGCCTGGCTTAGTTAATGGTTAATAGTAATTTATATGTATGCAAAATTATGCAAAAGCACTTTGGAAATATATCAACGGATAAAAAGTTACAAATTTAAGTTAAAAAAAAAGGGCTCCTTTCAACTATATCAATTAATATGTAATTGGCAAATCACTTAACATATGTGTATTCACAAGCTCATTGTCTGACCATGGAGCCACCGGTGTCTCCATGACAACAATATGACCCCTGTGTGTGAGTAATAATATGCAGCACTCTGCATGATAATGCCATCGTTATGAGGGCTCACATATCATGACAATTAAGGATCTGACATGCTGTTATGTGTACATCACCTGGGTTCATCTTCCCAGTACATTGTCACTCAGGTGTTAGGGGAATTTTGTTCCGCATGAATGACCAGGCTAACCCACTACTGTATTGTGTTGGGGTTGTGTGCCCAGGGTGAAAAGCACGCATATATACACTTTAAATGGTTGTGACCTGCACTACAACTAACCCGGAAAGGCCTTAAGAATTGTTTAATAATAAATATTAGTGCAGTCTTCTGATGGCATCATTAGCAAATATTGATTTACTTCCGTGCCTAATTACTGTGGTTAATATGGCGATTATAATCATATCCTTCTATCTAAGCAATTATTTTTATCATGTTCTGAAAGTTTTGGTTTCTATCTGATACACATCTGACATCAGCATATGATAATTGTATAGCCATGATTACTAGGGATGTCGCTATAATTATATACATATTTAATGTACTGCTAAACTTAAGAGATTGTGTGATGGAACTTAAATAAAGTGTGTGGGAGGCTGTTTATCAATTATGAAAATAAAGGGCATTAGTTAAACATTAATCATAATCCTATTACGGAGTAGACGACTATATAATATACGTGTTAAATATGTGCTTACTTGCTTATTAACTTTTTTCCCCCCACACCTTTATGTACTTTCCCAGGCAATGGGACTCAGGTCATAAACTGTGTGTGCAGTGCATGACAGAATTATGTCAACTACTAAAATCAAGTACAACATAATGATCAATCGTTTCACTTTACAAAAAATGATCTGCTAATTATATTGTTTTTATACTTACTCGTGAATGAGTTGTGAATATTTGGAGAAGTTGTAATCCTATGATCCAGTGAGTCAACAACACAACTGAGTATGATCCTATTTCTCTAAATTGTTAGCCAACGTGTAGTGACCTGTATATTTATGCATTAACAGGCATAGAATGGTGACCTCATTTCACTTATCATTCCTTTATGGTTCGTATAACTATGAACTGGTCAACTGCAATCATACATCGAACTTCACACACTGCCTCCCCTCTCTTCACTGACTGTGACCTAAAATGCTACCACCACTCAATGAGTCAGTGGAGCGATCCATTGCACTCAAAGGGGGCCCAGGTGGAACTGGATCCTTCTCATGAATTGTACCCATCAAACTTGTCTGTCCACACCATAGGCATGTTATTGTTTGCTGGAGTAAATATCTATGCATAAAAATTGACAAAACATGTTAATGGATCTATTCATGTAAAACTGCCAGCTCTGAGAACATAACAAAAAAAATGTTCTAGACATTGTACCTCTGCACAACTGTAGTACAATGGTTTCATTTGACATCATGCATTTATTTCAAGGCATGTGATTGAAGAACTGAACATGACAAAAACAGTTTGACCAATGTGCTTTAAAGGTTGTTTTATTGTATATAGTTGTTTTCTGTTTGATTGTAGTTATTCCTTTGAGATTTATTTGAATTCTTTTGTACTCTGTTTACCAAGCTTCTCATAAAACTTTGAAACTGTAGCAGCAAAATCTGGATTAAAATAGGATTAGCAGACAAGACCTGAAGTGATGCAGTTTCTGACTCGGTGCAAAATTTCAATTGGAATTCTTCATTATTATTACTGGGATAATAATCCATTGAACAGCAATGAACGCCATTTACTTTTTGGTCAAATCATTCTCTAAATGGAAGGTAACCTAGCTCAAATGATTGATGCAAAGGACCTCCATCTGAGTGGTTGGTCATGCTCGATTAGATATTCTAATATAGATAATGCATTATTGTTCTGATTAAATTAATAATACAATTACTAAATTTGGCCTTGTTGCAATAAAATATTAAAATATCAAGGGGATATGCTGCTATGTAAATCCACGTGGTATCAGACTTTCGGGTACGTGCTACCGATCATTATCAGAGCCATCCAAGCAATGTTCATGAATAACTTTAAATATGGAAGGGGACATCACAATTTTTTAAAAATTTAAATCTTGCAGGTATAACTTAACTAATTTCAAGCGCAATCTAGGTCCCCAATTGAGGCAATACCTGAGAACTGGGACATGTGAAGGTGCCAGAATGCTTCATGACCCACAACCTAGTGTCTTAAATTTGCCCACAAGCACCAATAGCTACAGTGCAGGTTTAGTTGCTCATTCAGTCAAAAGAATGCTTATCCAAATGGTAGAATCAACAGTTAAAATTAACCGTTTCATCCAAAAAGTAAATTGTGCCATTGCCCAGACTAGCTACCCAGACTGTGAGTGTGCCAGGCGTACAATTATTAGCAGGACATGTCTATGTTTCATGTCCATGTCCCCTTCAGCCATGGAATAAAGCCAACACTAGTTTCACACCGTATTTCAAGAAATAGTAAGGAATACATAGTTTTCATATATTTATTGTATGGAGGTTCAGCACACAGCGTAAGGCAAATCATAGAAAAAAATTTAAGTATACAGTTTGCATTTTCCGCCATGTTATCATGGAGTTTACATCACATACATGCACAATACATCCAGTTGTAAGCTATAAATTACTAGTCCAAGTAAACAAACCCACAATTGCACTTTTCATTCAAAACATGCAACATTTTTCACACAGATATTTGGAAGTTTTCTGTTTTGTCTCAAATAATATAATAATTTGTCAAATAATAAAGTATCAAAAAAACCTGCACAGCAGGATATCTTGTCAATCAATTTTTGCAATTATATTTTCACGTCAGTGTAAATTAAAATTATGCGCAATCGCTGATAATACATAAGCTCCGTTTCATTATCAGTTTAATTAAATTACATCCTTTTCAATGCATATACATGGAACAATTGTCCTGCTAATATTGGAGGTGTCAATTCTGAACTCTTTATAACTCTTTATAACTCTTTTTGTTTCAACGGAATACTCTATTTTATGCTTTCTGTATAACATAATAAGCTTATTTTAGAAAGTCACATCAGATCATACCTAGTTTCAAAGTAAAAACACATCAGTAACCTACATTTGTGGTCCTCCTGACTGCAACCTGTGCTTTCATGCTTTTCACATTCATTCCGAACACAACCCGCAAGCAAATAACTAGAGAGGATGATACACATACCTAAATGCATAAGTGGTACACCATACAACATCCGGTCTGGTAAATCTAATTAAAAACCTCACTCGATTCTACATTAAAAAGTTCCAAGCAGGATTAGCCAATGGCTAGTCATACCTCCATAAACATGATAAATGTGTATGAGGACAATGTAATATCATCTATATGTATATATGCCAGTTATTTTACGAACACATGTTGAAATCAGGGACTAGAAGGACTATTTACGTCATCCAGTATACACATGATCCTCTTACAGAAACATTTGTACAATAAACCTAATGAACAGATGGCGTACATTCTCATGCTTGATATAATAACATTATTTATATCTTACATACTTATGTTGTTTCCTGAATTCTTGATAGGTAACTCTAATCTGTTGCACTCATGTTGATCATTAATACTTTGCTGTATTGTTTTTTTATGAAGTTGGGGTGGATTAGGAGATTTCAGACTCATCAATAATAAATACAAGTGCACAAGATTTACAATGTAATGAATGGGGGACCTTTTAGCCTCATAAAAAGAAGAGTAGGTACCATAAGCTTATATACCCTTTCTTCATGCTCATAACAAGTACATTTTGAGAGAAGCTCAAATCTAAGTTCTACGTCAGAAATTTCAATCTCTTGGTTTACATCCAGAACATTTTCCACTGCAACATAAATTTTGACATCAAGAATAATTTGAGTTCAATAAGCTAACAAATCACTTGCCACTGCTTAAAAAATACTACTAATTCTACAATAAATAACTGTACAGAGCACGCAATCTCTCCTGTGAATTCTTTCAGGCCATAAAAAAAGTTGTCAACAAAAGCACCATTTTGACACTGAGATGACAGGAATGTGTCGCGTAACTCAGTTAGTTTTGATATTGTAATTACATCACTGGCCCAAGTGGCTTTTGAGAATTTTGTCTCCTGGAGAAGCACACATTTACGACTTTTGTGACAAGTAGTGATGGTTCATGGCTTTTGATGTAGTCTAGAAACAGTCTTAGGTATTGCAGCATCTCTCTAAATGTTGGTGGTGAGAGACTGGTGGATTGGTGGTTGGAAGCATCGGACATGTTCAACAGGCAAGTTATCAGCATCTGATGACTTGAGGTACTTGTTTAATACAGCAAAGACCTGGCTGTTCAGGATCTGAAATTTCCTGATTCGGTCAACCATCCTCTTCAACGGCTGAAAATACAGGGCAATAAATATGTAGAACAAATCAATGTGTCAGTAATTCAAGCTCATAAATTCTGCAATAACATAAAACTAAGTGTGCGCCAAGAGAATTATAGCCATTAAATAACATTACAAAATGTAACAGAAATGTGCTTGCTGGCTTTACAAAAATTATACTAAGGATGTCTAGCAAATAATTTTGGAAATCGAGTGCACAACTAACATGGCAATTGCAAAATCATAATTGTGAAAAGTTATAAAAAATAATTATCAGATTTTCTTTACCAATTCTCATTGAATATTTCTGTGTATGACTGATAACCACAATTACACCATGTTTTGGTCATTACTGAGATATGTGTTCATGCGTGAGCAGAAGACATAATTTGCTCTCTCTCTGTCAGATATTGTTAACAACACCACCATTATTTTCCCAAGTTAGCCGAACATGTCGTTTGTGATTACTGTACATAATATGTTTGAGTATCACTGATATGTATGTCTGGCACTGAAGCATTCATGAGCAGCCAATGTACATTATACAGGACAGAACTGAACGATCATTCCCTTAAAATATCCACACCTTACAAGCTTTGAAAGGCTAAGCTAAAGAAATGATAGAGTTGGTTTACACAAAAGCAGCCAGATGCTGACTGGCTTAAGGTGTTCTGTTACTTGCAGTTCTGTATTCGAGCAGTACTCAATAATGATCGTATTGTTTCTCACAACAAAAAGCTACCTTACACTGTCTTTATCTCTGTATCTTACACTCAAAGCAATGAAATGCATGGAAACAAAACATAAACGAGCCATGAATTGATTCAGTAATTTTAGAAGCTGGTAAAACTGGAAATAAAAATTGATGCTTCCGTAATTTTAGAAGCCTGTAAAATTGGGTTAAAATAGGGTGAAGCTTAAGTTACTGCTTAATGGATAACAAAAAAAATGTCAATTTAGTGTTGTTTATGGAGCCAAAATTAAATTAACCTAAAATAACCACGTGTAGCACATCTTAAAGAGAAGGAAATGGACTTTGGTGTGAACGAAGCAAGTGATAGAACACACAATGTACTGAATATTTTTAATACAAATAATTATAAATATTATACGTAAAGAGCATTTTTGAAGCTGAGTGAGATGAGAGTGCAGCAAGGATATCATTACAAAGCTCAATAATAAACTGGTTGGTTTTTATGGTTGGGTAGATACCAATACATATACTTACAATGGTGACACCACTAGCCAGTTTCTACACAACGAAAGTCATTAGCAACAAATGTCACTTTATAGCCAGTGAAAAACTCAGTATGTTAAGTTATAGCTGAACAGCAAAAACAACCAAAAACACACAATGTAAATGAAATTGATATGGTAACAAATAACTACACAATAGAAGGAGATACTTACAATACCCTTGCAGACCTCATCCTTTTGGTCAACTCGATTAACACGAAGCATGTGATAGCAGAAGTCCAGTGCCTCAAATCTACGTTGTTGGCTGAGAAGCACAATAAGAGTACAGCCTGCCCAGTTAAGACCTTCACCAAACAACTGCCTGAAATCACAAAACAATCAGCATGTACAACAGAATCTTGACAGCACATGTCACTATTACTATCAAGGATCATATTTGCCAATACCACAGTATTTACCAACAGAACTGCCACTTACTCTATTGTGAACTCATTCTCGCCAACTGGCATACAGTACACAAACTGTATTGCACTCCATAATCGGTGGAATTCCGAGCATTCATCAATGTTCATGACACCATTTCCTGGGGGAGCGCCATGCCACACACCATCGTCCAAGTAAGATTTGATTCTTGTCAGCACAATTTCGAACATGGACAACCCACAGCAAAGCCTTTCTCTAGTCAGAAGGTCACCCTCTGCTGATAAATCCGCTTGCTGCAATGGGAAAAGAATGGTGTTATTTGGAGAGATTCCACAAAAGGCTACAGAAGACATTAGTAGGTTGGTCTCCTTGTTGTCTGGCAATAGGAGCCATTTGTTTCATGGAATATTGAGAGGGAGCTGTAGAAATTATAATACTTGCCTTAGGAGTGCCCAGTTTAGATATCACAGGAACAATCTGAAGGGCAGCATACTTGGCTTCCAATCTCTTCATCATCGTTTTCAACTCAGCTTCTCTTTCTTTCTTGTTGTCTCCGTCTGGAAGAATCAATTGGATACATTATGGACTGACCTCAAAGAATTTAATGTTTTGGTGGTTCATTCCGCATTAATTAAAAATTAAGCTTCTTGCTAATTTTTTTTGGTTACCTTTGAAAGGAATGTACGGTTTTGGTATGATGTTTTGAAAAGGAGCAGCATGTTTCAAATCACAGACCTCTTCTTGTGACTGAAAAAAAAGAAGGCAAATCATTGTTTCATGTTATTTGTTCATGATATTTAAAATATGAAAATCAAAATTATGCCAGGATAACCCAACCCAAACTGCTGAGAGGGCAAGATATTAATTAGGAGAAAGCAAGATATTAATTACGAGAAGGCAAGATAATAATTAGGAGAAGGCAAGATATTAATTAGGAGAAAGCAAGATATTAATTAGGAGAAGGCAAGATATTAATTAGGAGAAGGCAAGATATTAATTATGAGAAGGCAAGATATTAATTAGGAGAAAGCAAGATATTAATTAGGAGTAGGCACTCACCAAGCTCTGTTCAATAAGTAAGCAGAACACAATGGCATTTCCAATCTCTCGGAAACTCTGGAAAACCTCAGTTCGAAGGTCTGGATACTGAATCATGTCATTCAACTGAGCATGGTAGTAACCTAACACACCTGCAATAAATGTTCAGTATATGTCTCACTGTAAAGTTGACTAAACACAATTAATTATTATACTCAGTAAGTGTTGATTCTATTCTATGTCTAGGCAAATAGTTTACCTGGAGAGCCATAATCGAACCGTAGCAGTTTGCAAGCCTTTGGCATGACTCTCATCAAAGTTTTGACGTATTGCATCAGTGTACCTTGAAGCTGAAATTGAATAAGCACCCATTAGCAACTCCATTATGCCAACAGAAAGATGAGAGTAAATTCACTGAGCCAAAAGCACTTACCAAACTCTTTACAATCTTGAGAAGTTCCTCGATGACGACAGCAATGCCCTGGTAACCCAGAAGACGACACATGGTCCTGAAGTGTGGAGCTCCAACAAAGTGAGCGTACAGGTTGTACATGGCAGCGAATGATGTGCTCAATGCCTGCAGAGTACAATAATGATGGTTATGCAAACTTTACAGTTCTCTATTTCAAATATGCCATATGTAGCCACAGAAGCATGAACGAAATACAAATGAAATGGAGCAATTTTGTTGCTCAGCTCTTACCTTTGTACCCCATAAATACTGGTATGATGTACTAGGTGGCTTTTCTCTTTGAAGTTGATTTGAAAATGAAATGGCTGTTTTGACAAACCTGGAATATGGGAAACGGTACATTGTAACTAGCTTGTTTGATATGCGGAATGAAAACAATGACTCCAAACTCACTAATAATTCAATATGAAAATTCATGATAATTAACAGTACACAGTTACAGACCTATTTGTAGCAGCATTGTAGCAGTAGTTGGGAAGGAAGTCATAATTTAGTTCCCAGAACACATGAAGGCAGATTCTTCCATATGGTGCAGATACATTGTGATTTGCTTCTCTGAACATGGCATCGTAGTCATTCAAAGACAAATACTGGTTCAGGAGCTTGTGTGTCAACTTGTTGCACTCCACTAGACCTTCTAGTTCCTGAAATCGAAACGACCATTGTCACTAAGTCACACGAATGCAGGACAGCATGCGGATAGAGCATTCAACAAGTTAATCCATAACGTCTTACCACAACGCCAGTCAAGTCTCCTCCCTCAAACCTTGTGATTGCCACATCGAGGGATTTCTGCAAAGCTGCATTGATTCTTTGGGAAATGAGTCTGTTGAGGTCGATAGACCTGCCCAAAATCTGAAACATATATTCAAAAATATTATGCAAGTCTCGGGAATACTTCAAAGTGGAAAGACTGACAAGCGCAAGTGAATATTTTGTACCTGCACATGTCTCTGTTTCAATAATGTGCTGTATCGATTGGGTGGTGGGTATGGTATTTTTGTTCCGAAACTCATACATTCCGCTCGGAATCTCTTATCAAGTAGAATACTGAAACAAATGTGAGATTCAGTGATGACGAACAAAAACAGGTGCTGGAATACATCAGTCATAATGCCACGATGCTGTGCAGCCAAAGTCTACCTATTTTTACTTACCTGCCAGCCCAGTGCTTGAAATAGGAGAAAATCTGATCTGACAATTTGTAGACAAACTGATCAAAGCACAGGTTGACCTCAGCCTCCACTTCATCAAACAAGAACTGCTTCTTGAAGTGATGCAATGCATAGTGTGCACTGTCATTGTACAGATCCAATGGATACAATATATACCTGAAATTGAGAATGAAAGTCATCAATTAACTCTTTTAAATCAAGTCATCTCTGTTGTGATTTTGCAATCTTTCGCGTGATATAGCTGAACAATATTTTACGTTCAATATGATCGTGGCTATAATCCTATCACATCGTGATACTTACTCCATCATAGATGCATCTTTGGTTTCCAAAATGTGATCAGTGAGAATCCAAGGCAGAGACATTTCAATGGGGAACTGAAAACAGGATATTTCTTACATTACCAACACATCCTTGACTTCCTCAAAATAGGTTTTGTTTTGCTCAACAGAAATCAAACATCAAATTTGACCATGCTCACCTGAATTTTCTTCCCCATGGTCATCTCCAAGAAGAATTCTCGATACCACAACTGTGAGAGGTCACAGCATTCCTGCATCATTTCTATGATATAAAACGGCAAGATTGAGAAACCAACACAATAACAACATTCAGTTGTTAAAAAAAAATTTTTTAATGTTTATTTTTGATGAAATAAAAAATTGTCAAATATTCCAATCGTTACTTTTCCATTCATTCTGTTTCCATAAATAGTGACATTAGGTATTTGCATTTTCACTTACCATTGAATTTACTCAAATAAGGCCAGAAGAATGTCCGTTTATGGAAGTTGTCTATGGCCAGAAGGTGTTGCACTTCCATGTCTTTCCTAAGTGTTTTCTTTCCACCACTCTTGTCAGCGATTAGAGATTCTAGCATTGTTCGCACCATGTACAGCTGAAAAGGTATCATATATTACTATGGTGTAGTTTCCGGGAATATTGTACTCCCCAAATGCAGATGTGTTTGCCATCAGTCAATAAAAAACACATGGTATAGGCCTACATGCTTGGACCGTAACAGTCATCCTACAATAGTTACCTGTGTACTTGATGGTCCAACATTTCTACGAGGTACTTTGATGTGGAAACCTTCGTCGGGATCCTTCTTTCCCTTCAATGCTGGGTCATCTTGAGGTTCTAGTCCTCTGAGCCAATCAGCACACGTTTCACGAACTGACACAATTATCCTGAAAATATAAAAAATTAAAACACATAAGTCAGCACAATTTTCAATAAAAATATGGGCCATAATAATGATAATAATATAATGGCCCAAATAAAATGTGTCCAATGACTTTTCCCCAGCATTTCCACAGATCAAGTCACCACTTACGTTCTGATAACCTCTCGCTTATTTTTGATGGATTTTCGAAGCGGTTCTCTCATTTGAACCTGAACAAAATCCTGCAGTTCTGCATACATGTTCCTGCGAATAGCATCCATGAATACAGACTCCATCTTCAGCATGAGAAACTGAAGACCTTTGATCATGGCTATGGTTTCAGTGATGCCGAACTTCTCTTCACTGGAGTAATTGTACCTCGTGGACTGCAAATAAAATGTCATCAAAATACAGTTTTGCTGTAGTGTAATATTTTCATAGTTTTTCAGTATAAGGAGTTCTCCAAAGAGACACCTACCCGTTCATATTCCTCAGCATCATGAGGACAACCTGGATTCTGATGTGGGTCAGTGGGATGCAACAATTTCCATGAATACTGAAACACAATCAATCCTACCGTTATAGACAAACACAGTCATCCAAAATATGTAAATTAATTAACTAGTCTTTGTCTTTTTTTAACTACCTGGTACTACTAACACAGTCATCCAAAATATGTAAATTAACTACTTTTTTTTTAACTGCCTGGTATCCAACTTAAAACTTTAGTTTATATCAAAATTTTGTGAACATACCATTTCCATAATTCTGACATTCCATGAAGACAGCAGTTTTAACCCTCGAATAGCAAGATCAGCCAGTTCAGCATTTTCTTCATCAGTTCTTGGTTGTTCCCTTTGTGTTGTGATTACCTGCAGATAACATAGCAATTATTCATTGTGAGCCAATAAAGCCGTTGATATTGATATCATGCATGTCTTTTAAAGCTGCACTGTCTGTGTGAATTACCATATTCTAAAACTTCATCAAATGATTGAAAATCACCTTATTTGATCAAGGCACACTAAATATGTGTTAGCCAATGAATCTGTTAGCTCTTAATTACAAAAAATAAATGATACATTGAAAGAAATCAAGACCCAAATATTGGAAATACAACGGATATGGCATCATCACCCATTGTTGAGTATTATGACATCATCACTTGGTTTTTTGTTTACATATTGGATTTTCGATGGCACTAAAAAACTCTTATTTAAATAATTTAGTAGGCCTTAAAATTAAATTGTCATGCACAAGTGGGCATGGTAAAAAACATCATGAGAGAAGAAGGACTGAAGGAGTATTGGTTTATATAATTATTTGAATGTGCTAAATCTGGAGACATAGTAACTTTAAGAGACTTGTGCAAAACAAGACCAATGCTGGGTGCCAGCATCACTGCATGAATCTAACATCTTAAAAATATTTTTCTCTATAACAAAACAAATGATTGTTCAAAAACTCACCTCATTATTATGGCGCGCTAATTCGCTGATGTAGCAAGTGTGCTCCTCTCTCATATTGTCTAAATGAGCCAAGAGGTTTGCCTGAGGACTGGGCAGATTAGCTGTACACAAAGGCCACTTTGAAGGGTCCAGATTAGGTGTATGACGAATGTACAAGAATGGAGCAATCTGCATGTCTCCAAAGAGAGGTACTACTTCCAATTGCTGCAAGAACAGAAACTTTTTGTTACACTTTAGAATACCATGAATATAGGACTTAAAATTAAATTGTCATGCATTGGTAGATTATAAAAATATTAAGGGCTGTTCCATTTAAAACGGGGGGGGGGGGGGAGGGTTCAACCAGAACATTTTCAGACAGATATTAAAAAAAATACTGCTCAACCCCCTCCCCCTTTTTTGGAAAAGCCCCTCTCCCCCGCAATTTCAACAATTTTCTGGTCATGCACTTGCCCTCTTTTTTAAATGAAACAGCCCTAAGACAACTTTGAAAGCAAACAACTTCCATGAAGCCACAGTATATGATGTCACAAAGAGGTCAGATATCCTAGTTGTTATTAGGATATCTGATCTCTTTGCGACATCATATACTGTAGCCCCATGGTTGTTGTTGTTACTGACACATGATGTACTCTATCATGTATAGTGTAAATACAACACAGAAACATTCTGTACACTCCACACAGAAATAAACAAATGTTGTTTGCATCTATAGAGATACATTTACATAGGAGAGAAAACAGTGCCACTGCCATGTAGACATCCAGACACATCCTAATTTAACAATGACATTAATTTAGGCAGTGTCGGATTTGCAGGGTAATATCCAAATGGGTACCACTTACCTTAAATATTTTGTCTATTTTGGTTAGATTAATTTTTCGTTTTCCATCCAGTCTGTTTATGTTAAGGTCTTTCCCATCCAACAAGAACAACCCAAATCCCATAACCTGAAATTAAAGAAGTATACCATTAATGAACCGAGAATCAGAAACTTAACGTGTCATTTTGCTGTACCAACACGAAAAAGTTAATTAACTTACCTTGACCAACATGTGCTTTTCGTAAGGTAGCAAATACTGCTTCTGTTCGTACATGTATACAGAGATGTTGATGATATCACATAGCAATTCCTCAAAGCAGGGAATAGTATTCAAAGTTTCCTTCAGAGTGTCCCTGATTTTATTTTGAGTAGCTAAAAACATACTGAGATTTTGACTCTCCTGAAGAGTTTGTGGATCGCTCATCACCTTTAAAAATTGAGCTGCCCTGTAAGTGTAAAATTAACAGAATTCAGCAATCAATTGATTCAATTTATATGATAAATTAAAAGAAAACTGTGCAGAAGCAGTATTTCATTAAACATAAAAATGAGCTGTTTACCTCCTGTAAGCTGAATAATCATTCTTGACAGATGCTTTCATATTTTTTAGTTCATCCAAAACAGCAAACATATTGATGAATTTTCCAAGAGTCATCAGGTAGGCCTCGGACACAAAGTCATTTCTCTTCTCTTTGTGACACAAGCGTTTGACTTCACCACAGAATCGTTCTGTTGCATTTCGCTGTTGAATGGAATGAATGGCAACTCATATACATTTGATTTCAAAAGTTTAAAAAATCCAACTGCACTTGGATATATAATAGGAATACATTGAAATATTTCTCATGCCTATACTTGACAAATAAATATCTATTTATATATAAGATTATCATTCAGTGCTATACAAAACACATACCTGGAAATACATGAAGTTCATAAGTTGCTGAACTTGTGGTCCCAATACTTCGACAGTGCGTTCATAAATTTCCACACGGTTCGGTTGTTCATTTGACTTGACCTAAAATATAACAGCATTTTTTTTTTATCAGAAAGGTCTCTTATCTACATATACTTACTGCATGGAGTAAAGAAGATGCATAGAAGACATTTGTACCTGTGGCAGTGCTCTTGAACAACATCGCCAGTTATACAATAAATTTGCGTATTCCTTTCCTTCTTCTAATAGTTCCATCTGCAAGAAGGAATCATGAATTTTAACACAATGTATTTCATAATACCAAAAGTTTGTATGGGAATATTATAGTCTTTTATCAATCATACCAGTTTAGCATGGACTGACGCCTCTTCAATATATCTTGCAACTCCGGTCACATAAGCTGAAGAATCTTCAAAATTAGTGTCCGTGTTGGATTGGTAATGAACACTGAGCGGTGCAGCTTCAATAATGGGCTGCTGGTCTGGCAGTGCCAGCTCATCCAGCACGTCCACATTTTGAAGTGCATCAGGTAGTGTTATCTTGTCGGCAGCCATGCTGATCCGACTCCTGAAATAAAATTATAACACATATGAAGATGCGTCATCATTTCTCTTAGTAAAGCCTTACTAAAATATTCAAAGCTCCGACTTGTAGGTCTGAAGCATTTGTTTTGAATGCAATACACAAATTGTTAAGTTATATTCATTCAATTTAACCCCACAATCTGGGTGAAAATGTTGTCTAAATATTAACTAGCCCCTTTTTAGAATAATGTGCTAGTAGTTCAGGGCATTTTTTAAGAAAATTTGAGTGGTGGGGAATTCAGCTCGATAGGGCAGTCTCTTCTAGCTCTAAATGACTTTGGTTATGTCGATAGCATAATAGCACAGAACTGAAAGGTGAGAAAGACCAAACAGTAAATTAGTAATAACTAATTTAGTAAATAAGTAACTTACTGCCAGCTAACTGCAATTTGTGCATTTTTTAATAAAGTCATCAGAAAAATTCAAGTGCGCTTTCACAATATTAGATCAAACCAAGTTTAACATTTGTTTATAAGCAAATTTTGATGCTTTAAGAAAGACCACATATTTTTGGGAAATTTTCATGCATTTGCAAGTTTAATGTTTCCTGCACAACATTGCAGCTTTTGGAAACATATTTTTTTTTGTAAAATGACAGATAAATAACAAGCCCGGCCGTGGTAAAATTTCAGTTTGGTGTCTTTTTCAATGTATTCTATTCAAGAACCCCAAACTGCAATGGCTTCATGGCACATCCAGAAAACTTGCCATGGTGTCTTTTTCCATGGAACCAAACCAGCTTGCCATGACTTTTTGTGTTCCGTGCAAAATACATTAAAATCTTTCTGCCAAAACAACCTAAGGGTCTAAAAATGCAATTTATTATAAATTTTAGATTATCATTTAACGTAAGCCTATATTACTTTCCTAGGACCTTAAAAATCTGACCATATATTTTTTTATACCCTAAAATGCGTTCTTTGAATAAAAAGGTGACATTAACAAGACTTTTATTTAGCTATATCTGGTTTTCCAGGAGATATATTTATAAATTATTTTCTTCTGTGGGAAGAAACCAATAGATTTGAGTCAGGAGATAATGAAGCAACAAGATTTGAAATTTTGATGCTTCGGACATTCCAGATTGCAAGTTACTTACATTTTTTCAGCTATTCATTCACCAGATGGCTTTCTCAATCGTGTGCATCAAACAAGCAGTGGTTGCAGTGCAACTGCGCAGGGCCTTTATTATTTTTCTGAAGTTGAAGCATCACACTTATACAAAATGACATGGGGGCATTTTCTGGTGGGAAATATTGCATCCAGTAGTGGGGATTTTGCAGGGGCTGATGCCAGTGATGGGCAATTCCCCAGCACTTAAAAAATGCCCTGTCAGAAACAGTGCTACTGAAGTCGGTAATTTACACCATGGCATTATATGCAACTCCAGTCAAGACTATTGTTGGTGAAAGAACACCTTATATCATATTATAATTTATATTACACATTTTGCACAAATGTCACTTACTCTGATACATGGTAAGTCATGACAAAATTGTGCACATAAGAATTGCAAAAAACACAGTTTAAGTTCCTTAACTGCTATCAGTACATTCACAGTGACACACGAAATGATACGAATGACCCAATTTTGTTTACCCCACCCCCCAAAAATTTGACAGCTTCACGATGCGCGATAACTAACACGGGTATTTCATTAATTGTTGAACTTGTCAGTGTTTTCATCGATTAGATACTTTAAGCATTTGCCATAGAACAAGTCTCTACCTCTTTTGGTGACGATCTGTGCAGAGATATTGCTAAAACCTGAGATTCACTGAAGCCAAATACAAGAATTTTCCATATCGGCAAATGGCGGAAGCTGCATTACCGGTTGCCTCGCAGACAAAATCGTCATTTCCTTAATCGTCAATTTTTGGAACTTTCAATAATTCCTTTCCGATAGTTATCATTTATTTCTATTTGGTAGTTAAAGACATTAATCTATGTTTTTATGGACTGAATTTGATTTTTTTTTTCATTGACGTCAGGGGAGCATTTGTTTTCGGAGGAAAAGAAATCCTAAAGGAGGGGCACATTTCAACTGGTTTCTTCTGTCAAATTTTGCTGAATTACTTTTGCATATTCTTTACACACTCATCGCCATGGTGCAAATTGAGAAAAGAGACAACAGTATTTTGTTTAGGTTATCTGGCACCAAACTTGCATGGTGCATTTTGCCATTCCCAATATTTGCATTCCTGGCTTGTGTGATCATCTCAGTTGTATTCCACTTTGAAGGATCCACTGCCACTCACTGCAAGGTGAATTGTTTTTACACTAGATGTTATGACTCCCTACACTACAGTGCATCAGCAACCCTGTGTGGTCTACGCTAAGCACCGATGCTGAATTGCGAAAGAATTAACTGATTAATGATTAACTCCATGAAGTCATAATGTATACACTTAAATGATAACACACATTTAATTATGCGTTGAATATTTTGACGTTTTTGCCTTAACTATACAGTTGCATTATTGATGTCGTGCTATAAAAGGTTAATGTTTTTTTCAGGTGCCAAATTACCTGCCCTCCATCAGTGCAGCAATCGGTGGCTTCACTCCTCAACGTTACATTTGGCGAGTATGCATCGCATTGCACAGTGCCCCTCGATTCATGATAGCGTGCATGTACTACAACTATTTTAGGTCATATCAAGTCACCTACAAACCTGCCATCTACAAATTTTTAAGTGGTCTTGCCAGTTTACTCCACATTTTAGAAAATCTGGCTTTGGTCCTACTCACCTATGTGTCTTCCACTGAAAATTACGGTAAGTAACAATGAGATACGTGAGCACTAGTCTGGTGCATGCATGCACATCATTACTATTATTTATTTCTTTAGACAAGAAAGACTTTGACAGTAACTTGACTAACATTGAATGTAATTATACTTTCTTTCAGACATCCATGAAAAAAGTTTCATCTCCTTTGTGGCATTTTCTCAAATTTATATGCTCATCCAGTGCATTCTACACAAATGGGCTCATTTTAATAAGGCTTGGACTCAAAGGGTATGCTTTAAGCAAGCTCAGTTTTTATGAGTTCACCGAGTATTCAATGAAGTCTGTCATGTATTAATACGTTTCACAATGTAGTTGTTGTTTCAATCGATATATTTTCCTTTTTAGGAACGACGGTCTTACCAGCTTAAGAAGTTGTTATTCATCTTCAATGTGTCCTGTTTGTTGGCGGCAGGGTACTTTTTCATAAGACACAATCAGTTTTGTGAACCAGGAGGTGAGCTGATTTCTACTTAAATTAAATTGTGTTTTGATCTGAGGAGTCTGATCTGACGTTCATTTTGTCCAAGCCGCAAAATGATCTGGTACTCTCTAGCTGCTTATCATGAATTTTATGATTAAAAATATGGTGCTATGAGTGATCTAGTCACAAATGTAAGCTCTTTGTTGTGTAGTCCGCTGGACAAATACAGGAGAGTCTTACAATTTTCACTGAAAGTCACATAAGTCAGTATTTGTCCTGAATTTTTATTTTATTTAAAAAAAATGCTGGCACATAATGGTCATGATCAGGTGGCCAAAGTTTTTCTAGTTAATAACCCTCACGTGCATTTGGTTGTGTTATCACCATAACTAGTATTCCCAAAATGCTCTTTTTTCCCTGTCCAGTGTATACCATCTTTGCGGTCTGCGAGTATTGTATCGTGCTGTCCAACGTGGCCTTTCATGGGACGGCTAGCCTCGATATTGGTCATGGACGACTGGAGTTTATCAATCCGGCTGTGAAAGTGGCATAACTTAGGAGAGGTAATAACTTAATATACTTTGTGTATTCATTGTAATGCATAGTGACTGGTGATTTATTTGTTTCAAGTGTTTGAGAAATATTGCAACTTCTCTTTCTTGCTATATTTCAGATGATGGTGAAAAATAGATGTAACCTCTGGTTATGATATACATTTGCGCCTTTGACATGATTGATCTGGAATCTCTTACAAATGACTGCTGTATCATATCTGGTTTGAGCTGAGGAAAGGAGGAAATGTACAAGTTATGTGGTGTTGTCTATGTCATGAGAACTTTTCTTATTTCATACAATTTGAAATTCTGATTTGAGCATATTTGTCATTGTGTGGCTTGCCCTTATAAATCATACAAATTGAAGATTTTTTGTTACATGGTCTGTTGATTTGAATTGATAGTTCATTTGTATTGAAGACCATTGTACAAGTTTAAAGTACAAAGACTCCGACTTTTGGCTGTTCAGCTGTTGTTGATAGAGAGTTTCACGAATGGCATTCTTGTCCTTGTGGGGCACCCAATTCTAGAATTTATGGTCATAACATAACTCAAAATTCCATTAATTGTGAATGTGTGTAGAATATGTGTGAATATGATGATTGAGTTTTTTTTTCTAAATCAAATGAGCTAATTGATTGGTTTTTACAAACACGGTGCACAGCTGTAGATTTGCTGTTTTTTCCATGGGCTACCAATCATATATATATATATATGTCTCTTATATAGCACCAGCGATGATCTCACAATGATGACATGATGATGTACATTTGATGGCATATTTGGTATGCATTAATACATAACTTTATATGTGTATACATATATATCACAGTACAACAATTAGAATGTTATAGTAATTCACAGTGTTATGGTATCACAGTTTAACGTTTGTACATTTGTATCAATTTTTTTTTTGTGCAAAAGACAAGAAAAGAAAAAAAATTATGTGTAATATAGCAGTCAATTCAATTCAAGGTTTTTCCTGTATATGTCACAAAATCCTTTCTTAAAGAACTGCTTAGCGAACATTGTTTTGATGTTGATCAATGTGTTGTAACAGTTTGATGAAAGGTTCTGGCATTGTCATGTCATATCTTTGTTTTATTCCACAGTTTCAATGTAGTTTTGATAAAATCAAACAGTGATAACACGAGTATCAATATTGTATGGTGCTTCAAGTAACCTGGTGACAATAGCAGTGAAAATGCTGAATTATGTGCCTAATATGTATCGAAGCTGTCAAATTTATTTTTTGAGTTATAATTGTTTACCATTGGAGATATAATATGTATCATGAAATATAATTAATTGTGATACTTTTGTTGCCAAAGGTTTATTATTTTGTGTCAACCATCTGCAGTTTAAGTGGTCACAGTTGTTGAAATTAAGCCAAAATCGTAACGTTCATGTCATATGTATTGAAAATGCATGCCAAAGTATAAACAAAGATCAAGCAGAACTGCTGCACTGCTCGAAGAAGATAACGAGTGGTGAATGGTTACATTGATTTAGTACAACTATTGTAATAGTATTGTATTGCAAAGTCTTAATGTAGGATTTGTTAGAAATTTACCTATGAAAGACTTCAGAAGTTCCAGTTTTACTTATTGAATATAATTTTTTGCTCCTTTATACATGTTGCTCAATTTTAATGAACTGTTAATAAAAATAAAAATTTAATTTAGAAAAAAAAATGTGTTCTTTATTATTGTGATTTTTTAAATCAAGTCACAGAACTCATGAGATCTATGCTGGCAGCACCTCTAATTTTAAATGTGTAATATAGGAAACCTTCCTTGTCTAAGGCGGCGTATGCCAATTTGAATGTTCTGGTTTAACTTTGGTTCAAGTTGTCCAAAACATTGACACATTTGACTTGGGCAAGATGTACTTATCATGGTGGTGCAATTACCCCCCACCAGCCAACATGTACCAGGTCCAATGTGCAAGGTCTCTAGGTGCCTTAAACATAACCTGATTAGAAAACTCGAGACCCTTTCTCTGCTCTTCCAAAAAGCGTCTTGGGTCTGTGCAGGATCCAAAGCATGCGTTGCTTGTATAGCCCTAGGCTTTGCTGCTAACCTCTTTGCCAGAGGCACGACTGACTCCCTTGGCCTAATGGTTGGGAAGCCTGGTTTTTGTGCGAACACTACTGTTGGTATATGCTGATAATGTCTAAGAGCTACAGGAAAAACAAAATGTTATGCCTGTGGCAGAAAATAATTTTCATGTAATCTCCAATCAGATGTGTGTGTCAGAAATTTTGTTGTGCATCCCCATAAGTTGCCATAATTTCCATACTTAAGGGTGCATCCTCGATTATTAATTTGTATTTTGTTTAATATATGTTTCAGTATACACTGGATTTGCTCTATGTGAATACCTTGTGGTGGCTTCAAATATCGGATTCCATTGGACAGGATTAGTGCTGGAACTGGGACCAATAGATTTGATTGCTTTTTCTACAACAATGGAAAAATACCCGAGTTTGACTGTATGACATAGGATGTTATTTAGCTGGGCATATTTTAGAGATTTCCTGAGAAAAAAAAATTTACTGATGTATGAGAACTATCTATTTTACTAATGTTTATAGATTAGAGCAGTGGTTTCCAAGATTACATCATATTGTTAATACGTCAGTCTTAAAGTTCATGCAAGTGGTCCTATATGCATGCCCGCTGGAACCTTTTTGGGCTTGTAAAAACCTGGTCAAAGTATCTGAAAGGCTTTAATGTAAAATGCCTAAGCTTTGTTTTGCATTCTCCTACTTAATATTTACCATATACATATTTTACTTTTGTAGCCTGAAGAAATTACATTTGTACTGGTGTATTGCTGAACTAAAATTTACATATTAGATTTAGAGCATAGCGTGACTGTGATACATATTTACATTATTTTTGCTATTTTTTAAATAAAGTGTAATAAAAACTACAGGTAATTGGAGTTTCCTAAATGGCAGTTCATCTGTTTAGTGGCCTAATGGTTAAATAATTTAACTTGGGTTGCCCAAGTCAGCATGGGTTCAAATCTAGCCTTTGGGACTCTTTGGTTGTACTAAGTATGTGGTGATCATGGAACATGGTATGAACTATTGCTTTCTCTATTGACCATGGTACCCCATATTGGCACAGACAACATATGTTGTCTGTGATATTGGTCAAGTCTGGTGAGTGGTAATAATATTTACCCTTTTATCACTGCACTTTTTAATGATCCGAAGGATGCACCAAGCAGAGTTGATATTTGCATGGTGTGTGAGAATTTGTGGAAAATGCTGACCAATAGGAGATCGAGCATGTGAATTTCATTCAAGGACAAACTCACTTTTGGAAGTATTCACTTCTTGGCATGTTTGGTGGAGATTACTCACCAGGTGGCATTTTCTATCACTCCATTTAGCCCACTAGAGGGAGCCGGCGTCAATTTGACATGGCAATGGACACAAATAATTTGCTAATGATCTTTGATATTATTTATGCAGGTTTTAATCGCATAGTTGTTCCAAAACTAGGCCTGACATTGCATAGTCCAGCTGGTCTAATGGTGAAGGTGTTGCTTAGATCGACTGCTTTGGTGGAAGTCCTGAGTTCGAATGATAGCATGTGCTGTTCAGGGGTGGAACACCCATCTGTTGTATATTATACATATATATAAAACTTAACGAGTAACATCAAATAATGTGGCATGTCAAGAAATTTTCTATAATCATTATATTCTTTATATCTAGTTAAAATTTCGATGACCACCATGCAGAAATATTTAAGATAAGTCATGAATCTTGGCAAGAACATATATGCAATTTTCTTTTGGATGTATTAATTTTGTGTAGTCATGGGCTGTAGAATACTTTCTCTTGATTTTTTTTTTTGTGGGCAAAGTCACACAACATACACTCCCAAGATTTGTACAAGGACAATGTTTTTCATTTTTCCAACTTAAAGAATGCAGTTTCCTTTTTTATCAGTGCACTTTTTATTAAATGATCCGAATAGAAATTGTAATATAGGTTTTTTTAAAGTGCAGCTACTAACTTTAGATGGTTTATTATATGAATGTATAATGGTTTGAACTCGTTTTAATGGTTATAAAAGTAATTGGATGGAATGTCGTGGTGTTTGTCAAAGTTATACCAGTTCAACAATACACAAATCCCTAAAAGGAGTATACTAAATCCCAAAGATTTGTAAATTTTATATGTGGTATTGCTCCAAGATAATTGTGTTGTATGTAAATTTCCTATACAGTGTCATCCGCAAAGCAATACACGTTCACCGTAGTCCAGGCCACTGTCATCCGTGGTGAAATAGGCCTACCAATTAATGTATCAAATTTCATTGCATGATGATTACGATGAAAAATATATGACAATTACATGTTTTCTCAGTCTATGGAATATACACATATCAAATCATCATGATTCAAATGCGACTACCTTAGTTAGCTTACTGCCTGGTAATAATAAGTTTATTATTGCCAATAAACAGTCTTCATGTTCACTAGAATGATAGTAGTATCTAATAGATTTTGAAATATTCTATATATAATTTTTTTAAAGTTAGGACAAGCAAAATGCACATGAAAAGACCTTATTAAAGATCAATCTACAGGCCTAGCTGTCAAGTGAACCCCTCAGTAAGCTAGAAAAGTACTTTAAATCTGAGTTGACAAGTGCTTATTTAGGATATTTATGATTTTTCTACAAAATTAATCTTCTGATATTGGTAATCTTCAATTTATCTCACAGAAATTTCAACATTAATCATAGTTTGTTTACACTTTGTTGCCATTTGGCCTACAAATGCATCTAGTGTGTGACATGCCACCCAGGAATTTCTCCCTAGGTGGACTAAGACATATACATGATATATCTAAGAATCTATTCTTTAAAACTCCTATTGACAAAACCCACAGCTTGCCAGCTAGCATGTTGTTCTCACCTGTGAATAGAAAATGATATAAGTCTGGTTTTATTTCAACATGAACGATAATTTTTGTCTTAAAAGATAAGCGTGTGCCAAAAGAACGTTTGAGGTATATTTTTAAGCAAAATGTTGACTTTTAATGTGTTCACATTAATTATGTTATATTATAGTCAAGGACATATGAAAGCCCTGTTCGGAATACAAACATAAAAGCAACAGAAATATTTCTTTTGATGTTAAAAATAGAAAATAGTTGTATAGATGTAGATTAGCATTCTAAATGCGTAAATACCAAAAAGAAAATAGTTTGTTCAGCAAAATGTCAATATCCTATTTAATAAACAAAAGTCAACTTTGAATAAGTTTGGAAACATTGCCATTTATTGGCTAAAACAAGAAAGGCATGGACACACAGATAGAAGACAGACACAAAACATACACAAGCTTGCTTTTGTAGATATATGTATAATACATATATCTGGCTCCCAAACAGCGGGTGGAAAATATTCCTTTTTTTAAATTCATACATTATAAGTATGTGTTTTTGACATTGTTTTTGGTACATAAATTAGACATGTTTTAAGTACACAAAATAATGAATGTACACAAAATAATAAATGTGCATAAATAATGAATGTACAGTCATAATGAAGGAAACATTCTATAAATGTAAAAAGTGGAACCTGGTACGTAAATCTCATAAATTACTTCAGTGTAGACTATTTAATTGTAAACAACAGAGAAGTTTTCTTTAAAACTTAATTCATATTCTTAAGAATTAAGAAATTTGGCTTTTAAAGATGTACATGGTAATAATTAAGAATACTATATTGTCTGTCTCTTGCTGGTTTAAGTTTATAAAGTAGAAACTCTAAAGTTAGACATTTAATATATAATATACAATTACTTGATATGCCATTAACTATTAAATTTATATTCCTTTTTGGTTGTAATTTGGAAAATTAGCATTTTTGGAGGTTCTTAAGGCATTCTCCATTTACATGTAAATCTAAAATAAGGTCACCATGGCAATGGAACGTTTGTAGGAAGTTATTATCACAGATGTGTAAATGTATAGAACGCTGACCTCTTGCTGTAAATTCACGTGGCACGTGGGCTGTGCTACGCAGCCCTTAAAAGTAGCACAATGATGTACTGTGACTCTTGGGAAGTGAGTCAAAATAGTGATTGATTTTTTTTATTATTTTGACAAATAAACAGTATAGTTTACTCATATTGCGTATTTAGTGCAATGGAACCTCATCATAAGATCAGCTAGGTATTTTAGACAACCTCACCATTAACAAGATTAAGACCACTGGATTTTGGAACCAATTGCAACCATATGTAGTGATTATTCATAATCATGATAAATTAAGGTCACCATTTACAATGTCTTGATGTCCTTAGGATGGGGCAACGTCCAACATTGGCCCAGTGAGATTGATATATGTATCCACTTTACATAGAGATGGTGAGACGATGATTAAAGAAACAAAATACAATAGATTAAAACTGATTCGAGTTTGTTACTGGGGTTCCAATCCAGGTTCCAATCCTGAAACAGCCAGATACAGAGGTCTCATGCACCGATCTCAATAGTATTTGGTTCTTTTTCACATCTATAGGGGGGGGGGGGGGGTGGGGGGGGGGGGGGTTGGTATTGACCATGTTCTGCAGCATCAGAATTAACACACTTTTAATTAGTTTTGGTTTGCTGGGGACCAGAATATGGCGTCGTGTGGTTCGGATGCCTGACACTTTAGTGTCATGATACCTCCATTTTGGATCAAGGCACAGCCAAGGCCTGATACAGTAAATAGATCTTTTCATGCTTGGTTGTGAGAAGAATACAGTTTGGAGGATCATAACCAAAGGCATGCCTTTATTATACCAGCTTTTCTTTGGTCAACTCCTGGAACTAAAGAAAACAGAATTGCTGCAGTTTTGGGCAGGGATATTTCAATGACTCCTTTGTGGTGTAATGCGCTTTAGTCTTGCGTGATCATCAGACTGGGTGCCAACCCTGCACGTAATGTTGTTTTTACTCGCATACAATTTCTCTGCTAGGTTGGCACAGAGGTGTCATGCCACAGACCCAAGCACTGTGAAGACCTACATGATTAGCAAACCCAGAATTTGCAAAAAACAGAAAAATATCAGGAGCAATCGAAAAAAAATTGGAATGCTAAAGTAAATATCACATAATCCCATCCCTTTGTGTTGCAAATTCACCAAACTAAAAAATCACAAAACAAAATGTTTTTGCTTGAGTTTTTCAGCATAGGTTATACACTTGTCTTTTCATGCATGGTAGCAAAATGTCACACTTATGATATATTAATGTCTCACTAAACTATATTCATGCTTGAAACTAACTTTTAATTTTTATTGCTGGTCGAGCTGTCACTGTAAATATTTAAAACCTATAGTGGCGGGGGCCTTGTTGTTAATGGTCATTACAAATATATACACTAGTCTTAAAATTTATCATTTGATTCAAGAGTTATTATCGTTGTAATAATTATGTAGAATAGTCTTTTACATTTTTAGTCTGTGACATCATGAGGGTTTTGCAGCCACTGATTGGTCAATTCTGTAAACTGTGATGCTCATCTTTGACATCATGTCCACAGTTGATGCAAAGCCAGTAGGACTGGGGTGTGATGTCACAGTTTACTATGTATTCAACACACTAAAAGCCCAACGATTCTGAAGCACTGTTGTTGATCAGAAACAGCAAAAAATAATTGATTTAGTCAAACAAACTGCTAAACTGTCTTGATTATGTCAAAATGCGTTTACAATGTTGTCTTGCTTGTTTTTTTTATTATTAGGAAATGCATGAAATCTATGCAAAAACAGGAGAAAATGGCACTCTTAGAATCAAGAGAAATTTAATAGTGATTCTACGTAATTATTACAATGATAATAACGAATAAAACTTTTTGGTGTGCTCGGCTGTAGGGCAATGAATATTACCATAGAGAAATCATGTAGTGATTTATATGATATGTCATTTCCAGCAACTTAAGCCACATACAGAGACATACTGGAATGTCAAAGAATGACATGTTAAATTGCGCATCTAAAGTTTCATATTACAAATGCAGCGAAAGTGACCTTGTGACAATTCAAGCGATTGAAGATTTGAGAGACAATTCTATTTCATTATATAATGAGAGACTCTTCTATTTAAATCAACTATATACTATGTAAATAAAATTAATTCTTCTTTTTCTACATTGTATCATATTAAGTACACCATTTTTGTGTGTAATAAAAGATTATATATGTATTACAAGCATGAACATTCATGGCTGTCAAGTGACATTTTTTTGCTCCACAACATAGTGTCTGGAAACACTAGCTAAAAATTCCCCATTGAAATCGAAAATTTACGTCTAAAAACTTAGCAATGTACAACCAACTTCTTCATCATATTTCATTAAATTGCTCGTGTTATATGGACGTTCCAGACATTGTGAAAGAACACTTATGTGTATATTTCTTCCATGGTTGGTTCACCAAGCATTACCCAACTGTACCAACTCCATGCACAATTTTACTGAACACTGTCACTTGTGTAGTTTAATTGGCACTCCACACACACATTTATAGCATGTGTGATTTTTTACTCTCATTAGACAGGGTATACAATGTTGCTCAATAGCTAGTTAGATGTAGTGAAAAGAGACAAGTCTAGGGCCCCAGTTAGCAGTGCCATGAGCTAGGAGGAGGAGAGCGGTGGGGGGGGGGGGGGGAAGTCTATAGTTAACCATTAGTATGGTCATAGAATGCCAGGTAATGTTTGGTTTAAGTGTATTTTCATCATAACTTCGGGCATGGGAGACGAATCAGACAATGCAGACACTAACCTCCAACCCCCCTACACCCATATTTTGATGTTAAAAAAAAAATCCATGTACTTTTGTTTGCACGTTTTTAAATTGAATAGACAGAATGGGCGAGCGATCACGAATTCCAAAAATAGTTAACTACCATAAGAGCAGCTGCACTGGAATGCCTTAATTAAATCAGTGCTAATCTGTGCCTAATTTGATACGCAATGCTCATTGTCTGCCAGTTGGATGTCTGTCAATGTTTTTTTTGTGAAGACCAAATTTCAGAAAGATGAAGGTACTGTAATTAGATGCACTAGTATTAGACAGATGTTGCCTACTTATGTATATGGTCTAAATACAATCTTTTTGAGGATAGATAGATAGATAGATAGATAGGTGGATGGATAGATAGATAGATAGATAGATAGATATAGATAGATAGGTGGATGGATAGATAGATAGATAGATAGATAGATATAGATAGATAGGTGGATGGATAGATAGCTGGATAGATAGATAGATAGATAGATAGGTGGATGGATAGATAGATAGATAGATAGATAGATAGATAGATAGATAGATATAGATAGATAGGTGGATGGATAGATAGATAGATAGATAGATAGATATAGATAGATAGGTGGATGGATAGATAGCTGGTTAGATAGATAGATAGATAGATGGATAGATAGATAGATGGATGGATAGATAGATAGATAGATGGATAGATGATAGATAGATAGGTAGATAGATAGATAGATAGATAGATATAGATAGGTGGATGGATAGATAGATAGATAGATAGATAGATAGATAGATATAGATAGATAGGTGGATGGATAGATAGCTGGATAGATAGATAGATAGGTGGATGGATAGATAGATAGATAGATAGATAGATAGATAGATATAGATAGATAGGTGGATGGATAGATAGATAGATAGATAGATAGATATAGATAGATAGGTGGATGGATAGATAGCTGGTTAGATAGATAGATAGATAGATGGATAGATAGATAGATGGATGGATAGATAGATAGATAGATGGATAGATGATAGATAGATAGGTAGATAGATAGATAGATAGATAGATAGATATAGATAGGTGGATGGATAGATAGATAGATAGATAGATAGATAGATAGATAGATAGATAGATAGATAGATAGATAGAAAGATAGATAGATATAGATAGATAGATAGGTGGATGGATAGATAGATAGATAGGTAGGTAGATAGATAGATAGACAGATAGATAGATAGATAGGTAGATGGGTAGATAGGTAGGTAGATAGATAGATAGGTAGGTAGATAGGTAGATAGGTAGATAGATAGATAGATAGATGTTGATCCTTATATAACGTTAATGATATAAAAAGAAACAATGCGTTTTTATTTATATTATATTATTATTAACGTCTGTAAATCTGACACCTTTCTTGCCAAACTTCGATGTCACGGTAAGTATTAAAAACTTGACTATAGAGAATTTTTCCCTGACATGACATTTTTCGTGAATTCAAACCATTTCATGGGTATGATAAATTGAGCTTTCTCCCTTTTTCTTTTCTTGCATTCATAGAATATTTATGCTTCGTTCTATGAACAGAACAGCAATTCATATCTCTCAGTTAAGATATATTTCTGTAAGGTCTGTCATGAATTCCAAACGCAAAGTTTTTATTTGTATTACAGTCAAAAACTCATGAGTGATCTCCAACTCCTGCACGATCCAGTTTTGACAAAAATACAGTAATGCCAAATAATTCGACCATGGAGTATTTTAAGGGATTGTGGAATGCGTAATAAGTTGAAATCAAATAAAAGCCATTAGAAAGTGAAAATGAGGTATACATGTAACTAATGTTAGTTAAAGGCACACATGTGTCTAAAGATGAGCTTTAAAAGTATTGAAAATATTGACTGAGTAAGTAAACATGATACAAAAAAAATTAGTAGGTCACGGAATGTTAATAAAAGAAATTGAAAGTTTTGGAAAATGGAAAAAGTGTGACAATCTCCACGCGATAACATATCTTTCATTCGACCACGCCTTGTTTTCAGAATAAACTGAAAAACGTAAAGCATTGTCTGTTTACACAGTCATTGATTTATTGATTGATTGATTGATGGCTTGATTCACAGGGAACATATAGCTTAGCTTCTTGACTGATTGACTGATTGACTGACTCCTCTATTCTCTGACTACTGTAAAGTTTACTAGTACACTGAGCACAATACCCCATTGTCAACACAGGAGCTTCAATGAAGTGTGGGTCAGTGGAAGTATCGGACAAGACTGAGGTTAAGTTAGGAGATTGCCTCAGAGGACAATTTTTCACTGGGTGACATCTGTCTTTGCAGGAGTCAATGCGAAGATAGCTCCTTGTCTAAAATGGTGACATTGCCACGCGGACCATCTATTGAAACTGATATGCAGGGCAAAACAGGTTCTTCGAGTGCATTTCTTTTGTTATGAATTCACGTGGACATACGGTGTGATTTGGAGTGAGGGATGCGAGCAGTGAGGGGGGTGGGCTAATAGTAATACAGCCGGAGAGACAGACATGTCGACATAATATACACCAGGACAAACAGAAAGGCCTAACATATTGCCATTGGCCATTATGCTTGAGCAAAATGAAATTAATCCGTTTTACAGAGAAAAACAAACAATGAAACGAGATGGCGAGAGGTCGTAAAAAACGCATGACCAGTGTGATAGTTAAGTAGAGACATATGGGTTTAAGCCCTGATCAGGCAATACGTTATAATTGCTTGTTTATGCTAATCCTGGGTTCAGCTGAAGACATAACTTAAACTAACAGACAGCAATGCACACCCGATTTATAAGTAAGGTCCCTAAAAATCTGTAAATATATTCAGCACAGTATACATTAAAATATAGGCATTTGCTTATACATAGTATAAGTGTTTCTTAATAATAAGAATGCGTGCACCCCGTATTTATAACATACTACATCCATTTCTAAACAAGCTTTCGTTCAATATTTGTAATCTGGACTAAAAATATATGAACTGGTGTGTCCAATGTTTGGCTTTCCTGTGCAATTCAGTGCAGGTGATCTGTTGAGTTCCACTGCATTTGTACTTGTCCAGAGAGGATTTGGCCTCAGGCATTTTAGCTTTTCTGAAGATCAGGCATGTGACTTTTCGGACAACTGGTTCTATTCAATGAGTACTTATCATCACTCCAGTGTGTTTTATGGGGCATGCAGCTGTGCATTGAGTGAGAAATGACCCAGTGGGCAATTTTACCATGTAGTGGGGAAAAAATGCAGATATCTTGTACTGAAAGTGCAATAATAACTTTAAAATCCAATCAAAGAAATGAGAACAGGAAACTTCTCTCAGCCCAGTGCCGTCATGCCATTTTATCGTAACTTACGTAATGGCGGTGCAGGTTCTGAAGAGCTCTCATCTTATCTCATTCGTTTTAAGCCATATCACTGACCCTAGATTCAATTCTCTTTGGCTTCCCATAGTATAAAAGAAATTTATATAATTATTTTTAATGATGGTTTACTCATTAAATGATAAAAACCAACAGAAATATAGCTGAATTCAACTACTGTAAACTCGTGCCTCATAAGATGCTGATCCTCCATACCTGGGGTTCGTTATCAGGAGGGTATTAAGAACCCTTCTACATTTGTGTATATCTCAGTCATTAATGCACAGACAACCCCAGTGGATTGCATTAAGCAGGGGCACGCGCGTATAACAGTATTGGGATACACCAGAGATTCTTTTTGAAACATTTTAGTTGATAAGGACTACTCTGTCATACAGGGGCCTTGTGTTTTGTAGATTCAATTCTTATTCCTCTTAAATTGCACGGTGGATAAGGTTATCGGACAGAAAAAGCCTTGTGGCAAGAATTATCATTGGATTTAGAGGACACACTTTGTTAACTTGAATTTATCGCTGTTATTGTGATAAGGATATCTGAGGCATAGGATAACAGTAACTTCAATTTCTGCTTAATGATATTTACTAGTTTAAGCGTAATTATTTTTATTAGTAAATTTGAGATAAATTTCCAAGTCGCAAGAGCTGAATTTTCATGCCCAACTGTTTTCAAACTGCTTTTTGTTTGTGACTGAATGACATATACAAGTCGAAAGTATGTATTTGTTAATCTAATCTGTTGAAACGTAATAGATAGATAGATTCAGTACAGAGGTGATCTGTGGCACTCTGCTCCACAGACACCATTAAATCGTGTGTGGTTCAGACAGGACAATATCTGGGTGTCGTTCTACATGGGATAAAAGTATAATAACCCTTAGCAATCTAAGCTGCTAAGGATCTGGCCTGAAAAACACAGGAGTTGGGGCAGCTTAGCTACTAAGTGATATTAGGTACACAGACATATACTGAGCCGGAAGGCCTGTTATTTTGTATCTTTTTCTTAGTTGTCCTTCCTGCTATGCAAAGATATTAGGATTGCCCATAGTAGCTAAATGCTAATTACATTTCTTCTGCTCATGCAATAGATATATGCATACGTATTCATGTGCACAAAAAGCATGCCATTGTAGATAGCTTGATACTTTTTTCTTCTTTTATTTGAATGCACTTGCATCTATCACTGATGCAAAATGACATAGTACTGGATGTAAAAATGTAATAAAATCAACCAGGCATGAAGAAAATAGGAAAAATGCTTGAGTGCAATGTTTGAAGAGACTGCTAATTTCATTTGACTCAGTGATAGTATATATTCTATATAGATTCTAGATAATTTATTTAGGAGTTGTTTTAGTGTTTGAAGTGCGCTTTATTTTCAAAATGTCTAAGGACATAAAAATGGTACACAGTTTAACATAAATAAACTGGGGTATAATTCCTGCTTAAATTTTGGATTTCATATTTAGGAGAACCACCATTCTGGGATTAGATAGATGTTATAAAGATTTTGATTAACTACTGACAATATCAGGTAACTGAATTTAAATTTTCCAGTCTACTGAGCCCACTTACTGTGTTGTTAGTAAAACATTTTTCATTTGTATATATTGGAATCCATGAACTAGAACTGAAGAACTCTCGCCAGGAATCCACATTGCAATCCCAGCGTCCATTCCTGTAGACCAGTCCATTGTGTGGTCTTGTTTGCTGAATTTGCTTGGAATACGAGAAGGACTGGAACCAATTGTTGTGGGAGGCTTGCTCAGTTTCTTCCCTGCAAAGCTTAGTCGCTCACATGTGACGGCCACAACCCAACGATTTGCCACATACACGCCAAAGCAGACATTATGTCACCTGTCAAGGCTAGTGTCGCCACTGCAGCCTCATTTTTCTAGCTCTTTCTCACCTCACAACTGAATCGAAGCCTTTTCTGAGTCCAGAAGAAGTTTGGAAAAGACCATGTATTTGTAAGTATTGATTCTTATGCCTTTCTTATGGCGTCATTGTTATAGTTCTAGTGTCCTTTAGATCTTATCACCTATTGCTCAACTTCAGCTGTGCACTGCATTCATCTGTCATGAATGCATTTGTTGCCCCCATTTTGCCTGTATATTGTGTCAGCAGCAACACCATTTTCATCAGGTGTGCAGGCCACCAATTTCCCTCTACCTTCCACAGGTGTAAACAATGAATCAATAGGTGGATGCACGCGCTCCAATGCTCTGTTTGGGTCAAGCAAACTGCTCTAACCAGACCTGGATTTCAGGCCCCATGAGGTCAATATCAGATATGCATGCACAGTCTGGAGGTACTCATGGACACATCACCATGTCTTACATGTAACTACAGATAACTACAGGCACATAAACATGTCTTACATGCCTACAGCTGGATAACATGTTTGGCCAAGTGGGCACATGTCTTACACGAGTGAAAAGAAAAATATTACTCTCTATGAGGAAGGAAATATTTTGTGTTTTTACCTATTGTCACTCAAGTGGACAAAGATTGCATTTGGCCATTACCAGTTGTGGATAACTTGTACCTAGAGGTAAGCACTTTGCGGTGTACCATATACAATTACCTTCAGGCAATTTGTAAAATGATTAGTTGAAGTAGTATTATGAAAGTTTCATTGGTTGATATGTACTCGTTCGGTTATGTTATTGCGTTCTTTCATATGAATTCAGCAGTTATAAAAAAATAGGAATGAATATTGATAATGAAAGTTTTGGCTTATTGACATGATCATTTCATGTCTGTGATGTTATCACGAAAAAGAACCCCAAATTCAATGTCACTTTGAGAAATATTTCCACATAGCTATTATGCATTCACTCATGCAGAAAAAGTAGATACAGAAACTTGTGCAAAGGTTGGAAAGGAATGCAAGCAATTTGAAGCAAAATTGGGTACTGTGGCTGAACGTTCTTGTTCCTTTGCAAATTCACCGAAAAGGCCTTGAAGCTTGAAATAACTTAGAAATATGGTTTTGCTTTTGGACTGTTCACAATGCAACACAACCCAGAAATTGGTTATTAGTCTCATGTGCAGTGACTGTGTTGTATTCAATATATTCCTCATTATTGTTTGAAATTAGTATTTTTTATTTGAATATGACACTGTTATTAGAAATAAAATCAATATTCATTCAATGTTGTGTTGGGGAAAGATTTCGCTGTGAGATACCAGTAGAATATCAGAGATATCTGAGAATATGATGTATGAAAACATTACCATTGCTGTGTTTCACAAAACTGAAAAATAATGTTGTTCATTAACGATAGTTAGCCTTAAAATACAAGGTTAAAACCAAATAATTTGTAATGTTCTTTTTACCATGAAGTGGTAACTGTTATTATTATTAATGCTTCATAAATAATATCGTCATTGTATCTTACTAGTATTTGATTTATTTAGAGGCCATTTTGCATCCCAAAGGACTGTATGTCAAAATATTGTCATGGGAATTATAATCACTAATATAATTTTCATATTTGTAGTAAAACATTCCTCACTAGTCAAGTCACACTATTCAAACCAAAGCAATGTAATTCAATACTGTGCTAAATTTGATACCTGTCTATACACTATTCAATGCACAGGTTGCAAATGATATGCCAGTCATAAGTAGTGACACAGCCAGTCGCCAATACTCATCACGATATAATTGATATTGACTCCAAATAATATTGGATTTTATTGCAACCTGTTATGTTAATGAGAAGCAAGTCATGCATGACGGTCTAACATTCAATAATAGATCCTATGTTGGACAGGAGCAAACATCTATAAGAGACATTGTGGTGTGTATGTCTTCTATGTGTGGTGAGTGTGTACATCACACATGAGCACAAAATTGCACGTTTTTCATATTATAGTAAGTTGTTATAATTTCATGCTGAATGATTTCTTTATAATGCAATTCACTTCAAAAGATTTAGGTGCTGGTTTTGTGTGATGCATTAAACAACTGCTTGATTCCTTAAGAGGAAGCTATCGGCTAAAATCTAAACTTGGAAAATAATTTTTTAGTTGTATTTACGAAACTTTGCCTTGAAAGTAAGTGTTGTTGAGAGTCTTAAAAGTAGGTGATGTTTAGTTTGGTATGTTAGCTTAGTTCTGGATTATCACACACACAGGGCGTGGTCGTTCAAGTGAAATATGATTAAATATTTGGATTATTATTGTTGATATTCTCAAATACAATTGGGCACTTTTTAATACATCAGCTGTATGTTGCAGTACTTGTATTTTAAGAATTTATATTTCTTTACAAATGGTCTCAGTAATATAAATATAATATAATGGAATGTAATGTAATATCCAACATTATTAAATCCACTTTGACATTTCCCAATTGCCTGAAGGTGCTCCCTTGACGTTTATATTGAAGAAGACAAATTAAATTCTTCATTTTGTATTTTCCAACCTACTAAATTAAATTGGGCAGTAAGGAAAATGTAAACATGAACATCCTGTGTTTGTTTTTGGTCCCTGAATGAGTCTTAAAAGCAGTTTATGGGTGTCCTTAACATCTTCTAATTAACCTCAAGCTATTTAGAAATGACCTGATAAGGTGTTCTCATTAACATCAGGTTTTATATATGTCAACTGGTGTGGGCAAACGAGTATTTGTGACTTATTACTCATTGGTTTGAACAACACATTTTTGTGGTGTTTGTGGCCAAGTAATTTTTTGTGGTGTTTTTGGCCAAGTCGTTTGAAGTGCATCTATATTTGAGCATGTTATGTCTTGGGATTTTCCCTTTTCATTGTAACACCTTCAAAGAAATCTGTACTTCTCTGTGCTATAATAATTAAGAAGTGTTAAATTTTCTTTGATTACTGTTAGTCAAATGCTTTTTATACAAGAAATCTTTGTAACTTTTTCAACAAAAATTAAAAGTGGCAAAGCTAGGACAGTTTGTCTGTCTGGTTAGTCTTTTCTCTATCTTTAGTCATGGTTCTGTCTGTCCAATCAAACACCAAAACAACCACAAGGAAATGGCTTTCCTTCTTACTCATTTACCTGAGTATAATGACACTGTATTTGTTTTGGAATATAACATACAAAGCCCCTTAGGTCAAGAGAAATATAGTGCACATGTATGCTCATAGAAAACACGCAGCAATTTATATGCCCTTATGTATTTTAACCCTTGGGTGGTCACTTTAGACTGCCATTCCTTTAACATTGAGTCACAGGTTTTAAAACGTTATTTTCTGGTCCTTATTGAATTCATTGAGACTACATGGCCCTGTGGCATTGATGCATAAATCAGTGATTGGCCTAACGCATATGTAAGGTGGCTAATATCCTCATATAGTGAATTATAAGCAGTTTTGTTCAGCTGTTCATTTCGTCAATCAGTGTCTCTCTAATGGAGGTGAGGTATTGTTTTTAGCATTTATTTGACTTTCTTTTTAAGTTGTATGATATATATTAGATTGGTCACACCAGTAAATTTTGCTTAATGTCATAAGGGAAATATGAAAATAAGTTCATGCGAAGTCTCACATAGAACCTGTTTAAGACTGACAGACCGGGGAAGTTTGTTTTGCAGATATAATTCAATCACTGTTGTATATATTAATTAAGTAGATGACTGAAGAAAATAGGTTTTGAATCAATGGACGATATAATTATGACACATTGATTAGAAACTGGCATGGAGAGAGACCCATAGTTCAAAGATGTGCTTTTTAATTAATTTTTCGCAATTTAGTAATATTTATAGGAATTTTTTTTTGTCTGAAGCATACTAATATATATTAGTCAGGAGGAGAATGTTGAATCACCTAGGTATATTATCTTGAGTATTGCCAAAATATGTAATATGGTGTCACCTTTTTGACAGATGGATTGCACTGTGACCACTCAGTCAGTTGTACTGTGCATATTATGTAAGTTTGGAATCCTACTACTATACAAAAATTGGCCTTTCATGACTATTTGCCATGTACCCAATTGGTTACAAACTCAAATATATATTTCTGAATAATTAGTCGACTAAATTCAACAAGTATTAGCGGCATTTCATGGCACAAAGCTTGCTTAATTTTGCATAGAATTGGTTACTGGTGGGGCAAGTATATGTATATAAATCATTCTTATTTGAGTGAGCTAGTTGCCAAGGTGTTGAACATTGGTGTCAAGTGATGGTACTGCTTTACCTTACAAATGCTTTCACATGCCTGCCTGTTATGAGGACTGAATTGTTTATGTCAAATTGTGTGGAATATTTCTGCAAGGCCAGTTTCAACGAAAAACGCGTTGTTGATTTATAAGGCAAGTTTCACAGTCACCGTTGTGCGGCTGTATTTTATAATAATTATTATATTCAGCAACATATTTCTCATGCTGTGATAATTTTATGTATAAGTGTGTCCCAAAAATGCTGCAAGTTGCTGCAAGACTGTTGTGTCTTATATGTGCTGAATTATTGAAATAGATTAATTTTAATTTTTTGTGCATTTATTTTACAAGAGCAACAAGAATAAGCCTATCAGTCTTTTTTGAAGTTAAAATTGACAAACATTGCCAGCTGATTGTATAGACACAAATTAGAGCCTCGATTGCCATTAATACCAAGCTTTTTGCAAAATTCAATGTCCTTGATATTGTGAGATGGTCTTAGATAGTTAGACAAAAAGGGATGACAAGAACAGAGTTTGGTGCAAACATTAATAGTAAGGTGGTCTTAACATTGAGATGGTCCAATGTACAGATAGATAGATAGATAGATAGATAGATAGATAGATAGATAGATAGATAGATAGATAGATAGATAGATAGATAGATAGATAGATAGATAGATAGATAGATAGATAGATAGATATATAGATAGATAGATAGATATTTTATTTTCATCGAAATTTAAACATACATGGTTTTTGAGACATTTCATTTTGACACAAATATTTCGTTGAGGGTGTTTTATTGTGCATCCCCGCAATATTATTATACTAAATAATTAACAAAAGTTATATATAATAATAAAAATAATTAAAAAATTATCTAAAAATAATTTATTACATGTAAATTTAAAAAAGACATAAATGATATAATGATATAAATGATATAAAGAGAAGAAAAGAGAAGAAGATCATATGAATTGACAAATTTTCAGCTCTTTATAACAGTTGTCGTTGATATATCTAGTACATGAGGAGAATGTATATGAGTAAAATGGGAAAATAGGTCATAAAAGAAATATATATATATATATTTTTTTTTTGAGAATAATGTGTGCTCAGTGACCCTCTAAAATTCCTACTGGATTGTGAGAATATTTGATGACTGTTAAGCGTTGGTCTGTTAAAATCACCAGTGTAAATCATTCACACACAATATCTCTTGTGCCACGCATCAGTGTCATTGATGACCTGTCTTTAGGTCAAAGGTCAGGGAGGTCAAGTTTCTGGACATCCAGGTCACCAGTAATTGACACTCGTTAGGTGTCATATCTCACATTGTTAATGATTCACGTGCCTACAAGATATTCACAGGACAGGTATTGTGATTTATGCCAATGATTGTAACTCATGTCATGTAACATACAGTGTTATACATTTGTAGGGTCTTAGAATCTTCGCCATTTTTTGCATGTGCTCCTTTTCGGTGCACACATTCCCCAAAATCCTACTCTTTATCTTTTAATTTTGTTCTCTTCAACAAAAGAAACAACCAGTCTTAGTTGCATGGGTGTGTAATAATGTGTATGAGGCAAAATGTCTTTTAGCTATGCAAATGGAAACTGGCAGAAAAAAATACTTTAATTCAAGTTGACTGCATAATTACATTGGCTTTTTGTTAGACTTTTCTTGCCTTGGGGTAAGTCTTCTGATAGAGTTGTCTTCAATCCGTAGGTTGAGAATTTCTGTAGTATCCAACAACCCCTAAACCAACGAAGTCACCAAAATTTTAAGTATAATTCTTGAAAATTTACTGGTCACTTGTTTCCTTTTAGAATAAACTGAAAGAGGTTGCAAACATACAATATATTGGCAGTCTTTATCACAGTGTCAGTTCTCACAGAGACACATTAGTTAGTTGGATGTTCTCAGCTCTTCAATCTTTGATGACTTGGAGGTGGTGGGTGGATTTGGGCTTTATGTCCCGTATTTCTGCTTCTGTTGGGAATTGAACCCGGGAGCCAGTGGTTGGAAGCCCAGTGTGCTATACTGAGCTAGGCCCCCACCTCGATGACTTGGAGGTAAGGAGGTAAGGTGCTACTCAGCTGTTGTGTGTGGAGTAAATGACTACAGTGGCACCCTATCCGTAGCACCTCATCATTACATTTCATTTTGACAATTGGTCAATCATTTATTCTCTCCATTAGGAATATATGTGGATTAACCCTCTGTTTTTTTTTTCTTTTAATGTTGCGGAAATATACAAATATTCTCGTTTATGCGCCATTGTCAAGGTTTTTGAATTCCTTGAAAAGTAGCAAAATATGATTTAAAAATGTGTCATTTTTTCATGCTGCTTAATATAAGCATACAGGTATTGACTTTTATGCTTGTCACCTTCAATGCAATTTAACACTGAGTATGTATGTAGCAACCTTTTTTTAATCATGCAATATATATAATAGACCCCCTTAGCATGTTTGTAAATTTTGTACATTTTATGTAGGTACAGGTAGTGTGTGTGAGTCAGTGTAGACTTTTACATAAATCTGAGCATTATAAGTCTACACAGCAATAACTTATATTCATTTTTTTCTTCTCAGTTTTATGCTTTCTTATGTTCAGTGAGTGCATGTGTGTGTGTGCTCTCTGCAATAGCATGTCATGTTTTCAGTGAGCATCCAGCCGGATCTGTGAAGCATACCTGTGCAGTCATGTGTGTCCATGACCCCATCCCCCCGCTCTTCTGAAAAATTTCCCCCCTCCCCCCCCCCCCCACCCTCTACCACCACCTGAAATGTACAGCCAACTGCCTCCTTTTGGTGTAGGAGTCAGATATATGGTAAAATATGGCTGTGGGCCCTTACTGAAAAGTCTAATTTTGGTGTTCTTTAAACTGTGCTCTACCAAGTGTGATGTTGCTTACCACGCTTCACAGAGTTAGACTTTAGAAATTCCTTCGTAGGTCAAATGTTAACAACACAGTATCATAATAATTATTGTACTTGGCAACAAAGTTTCACTCAATTACAACAACTTTGTTTTTCATATATATGCTATGCTATGGACATTCCAATCTGATCATAGTAAAACGCCACATATTATAGATAAAAATCTCAGTCTTGCAACATTTCAGAATTTTTTTTTAAATTCGTTTAATTCTGCAAATTTGAAACACATTGGATACATTTAAAAAAAAATGAAAACATGGTTTTTCAAGTTGCCCTGTAATAAAAGTAAAAGTTAAAAGAAAAATAAATCTATTCAGTTGACTTGGTCAAAGGCAATCTCAAGTTCTACTGTGACAATGCAAACTGTTGCCATTTTCTTAATTTTGGGTGATATTTCATTTTTAGAGTGCTTTGCTTTTAACTTCTTATAAGGTTGTTAACCATCAAAGAAATGTTTACTGAAGGCATATAATTGCCAGGGTGTTTAGGCTAAGTGGTGTACAATTTCTCCATTATGTCTAAGCATATATCATATTTCATAGGTTCATGTACCTGCTTTTTAGGTCCATATAAGATATAAGTTATGTTCGAAGACCTTATTGGAATTTACACCAAATTCTATTGACATAGTGTTCACATAATGGAAGCACATTATGAATTTGATCTATATTATTATATTGTGTACAGCTAGAGCAATTAAGGTCACAGTATAGAGTAGGTATACATATTACTCTTGGTAATAATTCCTAGACTTCATGGTTGAAAGAACGATCATTCATCTTATAACTTCAAATGGCAAACGGTTCACTACTTCGTGCACAGGCATGGTTGGAGTTTGACTTGAGGGTAGTTTGTTTTAGGATCAGCTTCTTGAGGTATGTTTGTGCTGTTTTGTATTTCAGACTAACTGCTTCATGTTGGGTTCATGAAAACTCAGGGTTGGGATTCATAAATCTATGTTGCCTGATCCAGCTCATGCCTTTTGGTTTCTGGTTACTCAATGTGCCCACATGGGGAAATTCTTGAAGGGTCACATTTTTGCTTACCCTCTCAAACAGACACTAAAATTCCCCACTAACAGTAGTCAGCCACCTGTGTTCAATAGGCTCCTTATCTTCATTCCAATAGCATTAAAATCCCTACAAATCATCACAGTTATTTTGGCACTCCACAATTCACAGCTATCGACAAATATTCTGAGTTAGGGTTTGGTATCATTCAGCTTTTAAAGCAATTTCAACTGGCACCACTTAGTTTGTGTTATTGTTTGTTTACATACCAAGGCCCTCATAAATTCTGAATATACAGTCAAGAGTAGGTCTCTGACAAACTATATGTGGTCTACAAGTTAGCAACTGACAAGTGTGTCACATTCTGTGATTGATTATGCAATTTAATGTGCATAGAATATTGTTATTTCTTATCGTATAAATCTGATAGGGTTTACCTTTAAGAACTTTCGGATTGTGATAGCTATTATATGGGATTCGATAGCCAGTGGAAGCTTTCAAACTTCTAAAATAAGTGATAAAAAGAAAGTTCCCTTCTGGAAATACATAGGTCAATATAATGGTGATTTTTTTACAGCTCAGAACATTTTAAAGCAAATATATATTTATCCTCTCTGTGTCACGAAAGCAAACAAACCATTGTTGAATAATATTGTTTGATCATACTGTATTGCTAATAATTATTTTTTAGTAATGTATCGGTATTGTTATTCTTACTCAGATTTTGCTAAATGTTTAAAAACTATCACTGTAGTATATGAGAGAATGCCATCAATAGCTTCTCTACACTTTATAGAAAATCAGAAATACATATTCGCAAATAGATCAATATATATCATGGCAAAGTGCTTGCCACACGTTATGTTAATTGTAGTAATATTAATAACGTAGTGATCAATAACACCTACAACACGTGAACTGTTCCTTGGCAATTAAAGCAATTTAATACTGCCAGTAAGACAATGGTGCTTTATCATTGTGATGATCATCAAATCGTTTCATTGTAGTTAACGTTGACTGAATACAGTTTTATACAATTTAATAAATGAATACTAAATTGGATAATAATAATAAATTGGTATATTGTCCATTACGAAGGGATTTCTGCTGAATGGTACTTCGATTAAAAAGCCTACTCTTGTTAGAAACTTCTGAATTGTAGATTTGCTTGATATCGTGTGGTAGGTATATTTTATCCCAGAGGCAAGGAGATTGAGAAGGCACAAGCCCCAATGTTTCCAGACTGAGGCCGAGTGTCGAGCACATTAATTTGTCATTAGTTCATTAAGGGTAGGTTGAAAAAGAAAGTAAGATTAAGACAATGGTGGTTCTCATTTGCATATGTCAAGGTCACCCCAAATATGAACATATTGTATTGTGTGATTTGAGGAAACAGACCATTATGATTAGCATTGTTTACAGCAATACTTCAATGTTGCACCTGATGTGTGATATTTGTGTAGTAAGTGCTGAAAAATGTCATCATTGACCACAATATTTGTGGTGAACTAATAGCTGCATTGCTCACTGGGCCCCTCGCTCCATCACATCGTCTGGTTGTATTGGTTGTAAGGTTGGCCATTTTGTTTTTTGTAAGTAAAATTGTAAGGTTTGGTTAATTGCTGTATCTGGTGAACTATCCCCATCCTGTATACCTTTTGTCTGTTTGGGTTGCTTTACGTCTGTTTTGGAGCATTTTATGTCTAATTTGTGTGTACACGTAACAGTTGCAAGGCACATTTTGAATTTGTCTTTCTGCTGACTAATTGGGTCTTACATGTGCTATCTGCTGGTCCCCCACTGCTAGGCCATTTGTGTGGACACTGATGCTTTTAAAATAACTGAAATGTGAATGAAGAGCAGCACTTCGGAATTTCTTTGCAGGATGTGCATGAATGGCTTGGCCTAGAAAAAGGCAAAAAATCTTGAATTGAACGTGGTCAGAAAGTGCAACTGCAAAAAAAAAAAAAGAAGAAGACGAAAAGATAATGGTTACATTTGTCTGATGAGTCATCTTTAATTTAGGCTGATGTGGTTGGTTGGCCAGTTGAATGTTTGGAATTTTAGTTAAACATGCCATATATTGTTGAGTAATTTCAATGCAAAATAGTTTGCTCCGAAAGGTTAACTAATTTGAATTTTCAGTAAATATTACTTTGACACAGCCTTGAATTATAGTTATTGGGTTGGGAATAATATATTTGAATAATTAGACGTATAATCCGCATTTAATATGCTTCTGAGTATTGACCGTTGTAGTAATAACCAGTTCATAAATAGGGACAGATTGATTTACAGATGTTTTTGACAAGACCATGGACCAACGAGGCTTTGCCTTTCATATACAATGTTATTATTCAAATATTTAGCAAAATATCAGTATGAATAGGTTTAATATACTCTGTTGTTGATATGTGTAGATTTATAAATAACTAATACATGTACAGTTAGTTTCATAAAATATGGTTGACTTCAGAAAACTGTAGTGACCTATTCCTGTCTGTAGCTATAACTGGCTAAAGCCAGCCACCTCTGTCTACTCCTAGCTTATAGTCAGCTTACACCTACCACCAGTGACAAAGTATAAACCATCATAAATGTAAGAAGTTTTCTAATATATCATAAATACGTATGTGCAATAGACATGCATCTTTTCAAAACAAAATGACATATATGCTTAACTCTGAACTTATGCCCAGATGGTGCTGCATGTACTTTTAGATCCGGCTTTGAGTAGCCAGCTATAGCCAGACAGTTCCTTTTAGTGGTAGGTAGCAACGTATGGCAGAAGTTGTCTAGTTACGTCTAGATTCAATTTGACAGGCCGTTTTTAATTAAACTAACTGTTATAGAAATTCATTTATTTATTCTGGAAGTTGCTAGTTACAGTCTGATAAATATAATAAAATAAGGTAATACATCTGTCAGGTTTTTCATGTAGGCTTCATTTGGACACTGATGGTCAGTCTGTCCGGTGGACACAGGGTTCACCACAAGCTGTGCTGCATTTATGGAGTGCAATAAGATTAATTGGCGATGAGTAAGAATGTCTGCTAATTAGTGGTTCATGGACTTATGATCTTTGCATTTTTCTTTGCAGCTTGGATGCGAAGGCTGGCTGGCGAAGGATGCTGTGAATTACAAAACATTACATCACCAGGCTGCCCATGGACAGTGTCCAGTGTGAGAATGAGTGACCAACTGGAGAGAGAAGGAAAGAGGTGCAGGACTCCCTGGATGTAACTGATCTTAGTGTCACACACTGACGAAACTACCTGGATTATTTTGTATCATTTAGGCAAGAAAAGGATTAGATTGACAAAGATGGCAGTTATAAGAAAGAATAACGATATCCCTGACATTTTGCCTTTGATGAACGGCCAGGATACATCTTTATTGTACATTAATGAAGATGTGCACAAGATCAAATCCCATTACAGAGACTCCAATTTTGACTCTGTCAAGTCCAACAAGTCCCTGGCACTTTATGATCCTGATATTACGGGGTTATTGGCAGCGGATGAAGAACTGACAATCAGCCATGCAACTTATGACGTTTCGAAGGGAATAGATAACGTCAAAAGTTCTTACAATGACGTGGTAACTCCTCGGAAATTCTCCTTAAAAGAGAAGACTACCACTGGGTCATCAGGCAATTTGGCACATGGTAGTCAAGCCAAGGTCACTGCTAATGGGGATGTGAGCCACCATGCTAAAGAGTCTCAAATAGCTGTAGAGGCCAGTTCACCCCAATGGGGTACAGTGTCCTCAGTGGCCCATGCTAACCCCAATTCAATGAACAGAGACATGCAAGAAGGAAATAACAAGCAACCAATGGTGAATGGCAACGTTTCAACAGAACGCGTGGAATTAAGTACTGGAATGTCTAAGGATGATTTTGTCACGGGGTCTTCAGAAAGCAGGATGTCACCGTCCCAAAAAAACCAGTCTAATCGGAGCTCACAGAATGATAATGTTGCTACAGAAAGGACAGAGGAAACAAAGCGATCCACAGAACGCATGGAATTAAGTACTGGAATGTCTAAGGATGATTTTGTCACGGGGTCTTCAGAAAGCAGGATGTCACCGTCCCAAAAAAACCAGTCTAATCGGAGCTCACAGAATGATAATGTTGCTACAGAAAGGACAGAGGAAACAAAGCGATCCACAGAACGCATGGAATTAAGTACTGGAATGTCTAAGAATGAATTTGTCACGGGTTCTTCAGAAAGCAGGATGTCACTGTCCCAACAAAATCAGTCAAATCGGAGCTCACAGAATGATAACGTCGCTACAGAAAGGACAGAGGAAACAAAGCGATCAACAGAACGCATGGAATTAAGTACTGGAATGTCTAAGGATGATTTTGTCACGGGGTCTTCGGAAAGCAGGATGTCACTGTCCCAACAAGACCAGTCAAATCGGAGCTCACAGAATGATAACGTCGCTGCAGAAAGGACTGAGGAAACAAAGCGATCAACAACCATAAAAAAATCAGGGTCCTTTCAAATAAGGTCAGCCTTGGACAGAGACAGCTACCATTCAGAAAGCAGCTCCCAGGGCTCAAGCATAGCAGGGTCAGCTGATATAACTGTGCCAACCAATGGGGTCAACGAGGAAGCCCAGGTTACAAGTAACCAGGAAATAAGTAGACATTCTTCACGAGCCTCCAGCAAAGAAAGACAAGGTAGCAGACCCACATCTACATACAGCAATTCAGCTCCAAGTTACATGAGAGACACAAACGCATCACATGCAAAGAGGTCTTCTAGAACAAGTGAAAGGTCTCCCTCTGTATCTAGTGATAAGCCACCTATATATAGATCTACCTCGAGGACCTCAAACAATGGATTCCGACCTCCTTCAGGACAAGTTACAGCAGTAAGAACCTCAGTGTCATCCACTAAAAGGTCTAACAGTTCTGAATCACAGTCTCCACCACCTTCTCCCACAAAAGGAGGGCCATCTTCCAGGTCATCGTCGACTAGACGAAGTGAGGCCTCCGCAAGACACGCGTCACCTTCGCCAAACAGAAACAGTGTGGTGTCATCACGATCATCTTCTGTGAAAAGAGGTGACAGTTTCACACGTGAATCTCCTCCTCCTGCATCTCCTACTAAAGTCAGTGGTACTCCTCCCCGAGCACCATCCATCAAGAGGAGTGATAGCGGCAATTCAGTGCAATCCCCACCTACGTCTCTGTCAATGGTTGTCCCTCCTGTTCGGACATCTTCATTAAAGAGTAACAGTGTTTCAAGGAGCTCATCTGCTAGCAGGGAAGGTCGTCCGAGGAAGCCATCTCAAGATTACACATCACCTGTCAGAGATTCTACTGCGTCTGTAGCAGTTAGTGAAACTTCAGTTACAAGAACAACAGCAAGGAATTCAGAAGCTTCCTCTGTGTCATCAAAACCACCAAGCCGGACACCTTCAGCTGCTTCTAAGCCACCCTCTGGCTCCTCTCAGGTCTCAAGGCAATCGTCTCAGAAACGTGAATCCTTATCATCAACTTCTGCAACCCCCACAACATCCAGGACAAGTACAATAGAACGAGGTGCTGGCAATTTTGTTATGAAGCATACCCCTGGTACTGATGGCGGGCAAAGGGACTCCAGTGCAATTACACCAACTCTCAAACCAACAACATCAGAAGATTTTGAGTTAAGCGCAAATATATTGTCGTCTCAGAAGGCTCAATTAAAAACAAATGGATACAGTCCAAAGCCAAGGAATTTTGTGGATACCAATAAGACTGCATTTACACCTGGCCAAATAAAATCTCCAAAATTCCATGTTGATACATCACAATCCAGAACTGAGGTCAGAACAAACCCCTCTGTGACATCTCCAAATGACATTGTTGTGCACTCTCCAGTTTCTCCAATGGACGAGATGAGAAGCACTGTTAAATCTGGCAGAGTTGGTAAACTTATCTTGGACTTTAAGCTCACCCCACTAACGGGGCGTTTATTTGACCCAGCAAGTTTGGAGAGAAACAAAAAGCAAGCTGGGAGTCCTACAAGGAAGTTTAAATTTTCTGTCGAAGGAATTGATGTCCCAATGTCCCCAACATCAAATGAATCTCCTGCAACTACTGCTGCTGCTACTTCTGTGACATCAGTACCACCAGGCACAGTTCCTCCTCCACCTCCAATTTCTCCCGAAATGCTCAACCAAATTGCAGCAGCATCCAGCACCACCACAACTACTACAACTGTTGTAACTACTGAATCTGTTGTAACTAATGAATCTGCACCTGGCCATGGTCCCACTTCACCAGTCCCCGCCCCTCCACCTCCTCCTCCCCCTCCCCCTCCAGAGTTTAGTGATGGGACACTCATGAATTCATTGGAAAGAGAGAAGAAGAGAGGATTCACCTACATTCTTGATGATAAGGTAGTGCCAATGATGAAGAAAAGAGCAGAGGATGTAATGGCCAGTAAACCTCATGAGACTGTTGAGGAGCAAGTGCAGAGTAAGAGGTCTTCGGATATTATCCATGATCATGAAGTAACAACATTACGAGAAGCTAGGGCCAAATTAAACAAGCAAGACAGGTCACCTGGTAAACCAATGCCGGCCCCACCTGACTACTCCACTGCAACCTTAGATAATGAGGCTGTTATTAAAGTCTCCAGTGATGCTCACAAAGCAAACAGAGCTTCGCAAATATCTAGCACTAGCACGCAGAAGTCAAATGAAGGTTCACATGTGTCAACCAGCACACAAAAATCAAGCACCGACGTAAAGATGTCAGGGACTTATCAGATATCAAGCACCGAAAGCAAACGATCAAGCATTGAAATGCAGCAACCAAGTGTACAGAAAACAAATGGTGAGGAGTCGAAACGAACGAACGAAGAGGAGAAATTGAGTGTTGAAAAACAACAACCAAGTGTGAATGTAGAGAATTCTGGTGACAAAGTACAAAAGTCTAGTAATCAAGTGAGTTCAGTGACTGTTACTTCAGTGAATGTAAATTCAAGTGAGAGCCCTGAGGTGCCACAGCAAACAACAAATAGGGACGAAAAAGCAGCTGCAGCTCCCCCTGGAAGCCCTGTGAAATCACAACGCTCCCCTGACTCAGCCTACCACAGCGACGCCCAGTCCCCTGGCTTTGAATTGGGCAAAACACTAGCGCCCTCACACAACAACATAGAAACTAGCAGCAGCTCACAAGAAGTCACGGTTCAGCGAGCAGCCATTGAAAGCAGCCAGCCTGGTAAACGAGGGCCAGAGCAGTCGTCACATTCGGAGGCCAGGCAGAGCTTTCAGAGCGAGACACCTAAGCCAACTGGCCAGTCAGCCAGAGAGAGTGCCGCTGCAGTGACAGCAGGGTCGATCGCCACAAGCAGCAGAAGCCACACAGACCTAGGCCCTCCTCAGGACACCTCGTCCCCCTTGCCTGCATCCTCCTACCAGTATGATGGCTTATTAACTACACGCACACAGGAGGACATTGGCCCAGTTAGAAACACACCTAGGGACAACACTAGCAGCTCTCACGGAACATTGCACACTGAAGTAATATCTAACACCTCACATAGGCAAGTGAGAAATAACATTGAAGACGAACAGGACGGCAAATTCAGTGTACACATTCAGCCTTCTCAAGGATCACATAGGATTACAGTTGGAGGATCACAACACAGTCCGACTTATTCAAACATCTCTTACTCCCCACCACAAGACAACTACAACTCTTTGCCAAGGAGTGAGGGTAACTACAGCCAGAGACAGAGCACAACAAGCAGTCGGTACTACACAACAGTTACCCCAGGGCCCTCATCAAGACAAGGGCACCACGGTCACCCTCCTAGACACCAACACACACCCTCAGGACTATCTGGCTCCAGGGTGGTCCCTCTGAAACCAGTGAGTGTTGACATCAGCCTAGCAGACCGGTATTCGTCTAGAAGTCCGAACACCAGACATCTTCAAACAATTCATGGAATGTCAGCAATGGCAGGAGAGGTGATGCAACCATTTTCTCAAGTCAGCAGTGGCGGAGGTCGTCATTACGACTACTCTGATGGTCGGTATACTGCTGAACAGTACAACTTCAGTGCTTATGAAAAATCAACAGGCACCAGGCACTACAATGGCAATGGTCCAACACCTGACGTGGATGGCAACTCTGCCTTTAACTTTAATTCACTCAACGTCAATTCAAATGTACCTCCGAAACGCAAGTACCTGAAAGTGGATGAGAGCAGATCAAATGGAAGGGTGCCCATGTACAACGGAGACCTGGAGAGCTATGAATATCACCAGCACAGCAACAGGTCTCCAAGGTACAAGATCAACTCAGCCAGGACCACAGATGACGTGTTTGAAGATGACTCCATTCACAGTGAACCAGTTAACAGACACCAACAGAGGCATGCAATGCATTCAGCTAGAAGGATGCAGAAACATAATGCCATGTCAAGGTCCCAACCTCATCTTAATGAACTTGGACAGCCCAACTCTCTGGGAGAGCCCTTGTACGTCAGTGTCCCTCACTCACCTCCAAGATATGGCACCCTGAGGTCAGCTAGGTCCGAAACCATGTTGGCCCAGCAGTCTCCCTCTGGTGCTGATGCAACTCTACTTCTGCCCCATCTGGAGGATGCTAGGAGTAAATCACGTGCAAAGTATCCGTATCACATCACATTGAAATTGAACCAATTAGCTGGAAGCAGGCCTGGAAGCAGTCATATGTCGTTGCAAAAAAGCTCCCGAGATGGGTACTACAACAGCTGGCAAAGTGAAAGAAATCAGACCCAGAGCCTCTCTGGTCTCTATGGAAGCGGTGGTAAACGTCCCATGCACACTAGCTCTGTGAGCCTGGTCAACATAGAACTTGACCCTCGTAGCCCTACAGGACAACAGCCTGCCAGGTACAGGGAGGATGGCAGCTACTCTAGGAAAGAGAACTACTCATATCAACACCAGGATGCCCAAGTATTCAATGGGTCCTTGCCTAGCAGCCATGTGGAGAGCACACAGGTCATTAATGCAAATGTGGGAACCCCTCAGAAGATGGGGGAAAAGGAGTTCTTCTTGAATATTGACAACCTTCCAGAGAGCGAAAGGGTCAATAATAACTACATTTGGAAGACCTCGTCCAATCAGACAAATGAGAGGGTCAACAAGAAGCAGAGTAAACAAGCACAATTTTCTGGCAAGGATCCTGACTTCACTATGGCAATCAACCAAACCATGACCATGGACTATTTGCCTAAGACGAAGAAACGTGAAGAACCACGTGAAGAACCACGCAGACATAGAGTCCAACGTTATGAAGAAGAAATCGATAATTACTTATCTCCTGAAGAAGACGAAGATGAGCGATATTACAACGAGATCCCTAGGGTTGAGAGAGGATCATATCTTATCAAAAACTCTATCGACACCACAAGTGCCCCTCAACACTTCGATGTTGTGGACACTGATGACTTGGATGAGAGTTTCGCTGTCGAAGACAACACCAACCTTTTCCATAAGAAATATGTCACCCGTAGAGATAACCCAGGTTATATGAGTGATGAAGAGGAAGAGGTCTACATTGAGAAGAGGAAACAGAAACCTGCATTCACCAACATCTTTGAGAGGGTGGAGACTACTAAAGAAGAAGATATGGTAGACATACCTGTCTCCTATACCAATACCAACACCAGTTATGAGACTTCATATTCCAAACAAGGTAGGTTTCATTTTGATATTATCTCATTACTCTAGAAGGTACCAATGTAATTAGGCATAGCAATACACATTGCATACCTGTTAAGCTACTAGAAAATTAGTCTGTCCCTGTTGGCCATTTTCAATCAGTGAAATTTGTTCACAGTCATGTCTGTGGTAATATTAAGGAGTAGTGTATGTGTAAATAAATATTAAATTAGGTAAGGTATACAGTTAAAAAGAGCGTGTCTATAATTGAATGATATCGACATACATGAACAAAGTTGTACAGCTTAATCGCGAGTCTCCAATTTTGACTCACAAATTCCATCTGTTAAACATACGTTTTTGGAATAAGTCTTAGGAGAGTCTTTTGAGAACAAAAATATATTATACGATGGACTGTGAACACAAAAATATGTTATCCATATCTGTACCAGAAAGTGGAACTTAGATTTAGGTTTATGTTAGAATCTCCTGAGTACCCCCTAAACGATGTTCATACGGTTTTGCTATAGATCTATATTTCGACGACATATCTAAGCTCTGACTAAATTCTGGTAGGTGTGTTACATCCTTGGAATCCCAGCTGTTAGAGTGGTATGAAAATAGCCGTGTTTGTTGACATGTACGATAGGCATTGATTTGGCTGTCCAAGCAAGAACAATTTTCAGGTCCTTGTTTTGTGTTTTTCCTTTTATTTTCACCACAAGCCAGGTACATAGGCATCTGTGGCCTAAATTAGGCACACCTGGTACACTACTACAATGCTATGCAATACATGTGGCACATGGATCCAGTGAAGAGTAAATAACGTGCAGACCAGGTTGATAAAAACCTTGAAAGGAGATTTGAGGGGGCAAAAAATAGTCCCCAGTTTCCTGGATGAGAGATATTTATCATGTTTAGAATACCAACGTGAAGAAAACAGTGATTTAATAGCATTAGTCGAGGCTAGAATGGGCTAATATCAAGGTTTTGAATGTTTAATAAGGTGATGTGAGCCTTGACTTAAAATCCTTTCAAGTGAAACGATGATATGACATTTCACCCACACATATACACACCACACACATTCCCCTCTCTCAGACAAACAAAACCCCCTTCAGTCCTTTTTGCTTTCGTATGCAAGTCACACAAACAGTCTTAGGTCAGTTCTACCCAGTGGAGCAGCCAGCCTGCAGCACAGACCACCTCTTGTATTCCCCTAGGCTGTGAACAAAAAGACCTGCTATGGCCTAAAAGGAGAGCGAACTAAAAAAGAAACACAACGAGTAAACCAACAAATTTTACACAATTTTAAACCATAAATAACACAGCATTCTGTTACCTTTCAAAACAATGTGTACCTTCAACCCCCAGATACTTTTAATGTACTTTTTACTGCATAATAGACTTGTCCACTGAATTAAGTTTTTTCTAGAGGATAAGAGTTAGGCTGTATATATCTTACAGGTGCACCTCCTCGGTTTGCAACCCCCCTTATTACATAAGCAAAGAACAGAGAGGTCATTGTTCAGAAAGATTCGCATGTTATTTCCACATGTTTGCTCTACGATGTATATATATATGCTAAAACTAAAATCATCATGTCTAAAATGTCACACTTTCAACTTACTGAAATGCAATTATCGAATAGACAAGTAATTCAGTGAATTTGTGAATGAAATTTATAATCAAAACGTAATGCCAATGAATAAATTGATATATAAGCAATGTAACACATGTCACCTGTACAGCATTTTTTTACCTAGAGCTTCTGAATAGTCTATCCATTTGCAACGGGTCAATTTTTGATAATTCATAAACAATACTTCTCTGGCAGCTGTACAACTTTTACCATTGCATGTAATGAAATATAGTCACCAAGCGTTAAATGTTATGCTCCATTGGGCCAAATAATTGAGTAATTTTATCAGAGCAATATTATTGCAATATTGGTGTATTGTTCTGGATTGATTGTTTTGACGATTCAGTGTCTATCTGTACATGCCAACACTTCAAATCTCCTTGAAATTATTCAACATAGACATTTATTAGTACTCGAACTTTTTAAAGTGAAATTATATTGAGCGGATAATGCTTGCTGTTTTGATTCATATTAAAGGCACACCATGGGAGATAGTTTGGCCAGCTAGTTTGAGCATATGCTCCTTATTTTTGGCAGTTTTGCATTTGGATGGCAAATGCCATGATACACCTACAGAGATTGACAGTGCCAATTGCAACAGACAGAACATGTGTGGCTGATTAGTCCAGTGGTCAAGTGCAGTGTTCCTCATGTCCCAGGGTGACCCTCACTCTAGTGTTGTCACATGGTAACTCGAGGCATTTAGCCTGATAGACTTGCAGTGTGCAATTCATGACTCAAGGCTTGCTCAAAATCTGTGAAGCGTTTTGAAGTCTTTTCACTAGAAATGCCTTACTAAATTTAATAGGCAAAGCGAGGTACTCGTTCACAATGTAGTTATCATATTTCATATGCGCTTATCAAGGGTACACACATTGAAGCTATTTATGGCCTTTTCAACAGCTTTCATTTCAATGTCTAGTCTGGTGTCTATAAGAAACCTGTTACACTGTATTTCTATGGTGGCTACCAGGGAATTTGCACCCTTGCACCTGGCGTTGTTTTTGGTCGTTTTGGCTCTAATTTGGGGTAAAATAATGTCAAAACTAGTACAATGAACCAGAGAAATGTTGAAATTCCATAAAATAAACAAAAACGGCCATCAAATTTTTAGCCTAATTATTTGGTTTTATAAGTAATAGCTTAAAACTGTAAAACCTTAATTTCATAGCTTAACAAATAAATCTGATTACAGTCATATTGTTAAAGATATTACTTTTCCCATATATTCGTCCATTAATATTGCTTTTGGGTAGGTGGATCATTTATATATATATTTATATAATTACATGATATGTGGCAACATAATGTATAATATACCCATGGACAATATTAAACATGTTCACAATACATGTATGCAGCAGCACGTAGTTGTCATGTAAAGAATACATTATATTACGCAGTGTAAGGTAAATGTACACAATATGTATACATGAATCAGTGCAGTTTTTGCACTGATTCACTGTAATCATGTCTGAGTTCGGTTAAGACAGGATTTCCCACCATCTGTTTTTGTTTGACTTAAACGTCATGTCTTTAGGGATTTGGAAGTGTGCCTCATTTAGATGTCTTTAAAGTTGCCTCTCTAAACTTGCCAAACTTGGTGTTGCAACCAGAGTTATTTATGAGGTTACTGGGGGAGTTCAGGACAACCCTCCGGTCACATATTTAGGATTTCCTTGGCGGCCACATACCTATGTTTCCTTGTCATTGGAATGCAAGACCTGTGGGAGGCTCCAAACAATAATATTCTGTTAAATTCGGTTAACCTACCACCAAATACCAGTGGGAATTTCATCCGATTATTCATGATACTGCAAACATTATGGCTGAAAATATTTTTGAAGGTGTTATGCACACATGAGTGCCTTTCTATGTGCTGGTGAAGACCAAGTGTAAGCATGATCTGTGAAAACGCAGCACAACCCACAGAATATGCAGATTAGTATCTGCAATACAATAGGAGCTATATAATGCTATGACTTGATATAAACACCGCGCCCAAGAAATTAAAACTATCTCATTGCCTTCGGTGGCAGTAAAATGTGGACATTGAACTCTGTAGTGTTGACTGTAAACTTTGTTATAATACAACTATGAAATATTATTCATATTTCGATTCTCGAGTGCATTATGCCTTTTGCTGGCCGTCCATACGCTTATGTATGAATTCCCGAAGTGTGAACCTATTGGCAGTGATTTGTACACCATAAATGTGCAACATGGTGTGTGGCCTTCCACATTATCATCTCATCATTACGTTGGTCTTCGTCTGAATATTGGTCACCAAACTTTTAATTTGCAAAAAAGACTGCATGTATATTATTGGATAGGCAGAAGTATGCGTTTCAGCTAATATTATCAGGCTGGGCGCCATGTATAAAATATAAGCCCCTTGATTCCTGTTTTAGTCAATAATTTCGCTGATATTTGCAGACTTTCTCACATTTTTAGTTTTCAAGGCATGATGTTTTTCTGTCTTTTAATGATAACTTTCATTTTTTTTTTCACACGGGAGAAATTAATGTACTTTTTACACAAACTGATGCTTAAGACATATCAGGAACATCTTCCATTTATATGACCCAGTTGCCAAATTTGCAGTAGCTAAAATTCCTACTCAAACAGTTGGTCTATGTACCATGTAGGCAGACGCAGTCAACCATAGATTTGAAATGTGCAAAAGGCTGAAAAAAACGGTGACCTTATAGTGCAAGAGCTGATCTAGATCCCCACCAACTTTGAAATATGCATTTGCATTTAGATATGCCTGAAGACTGTCTGAACCAGCCACAGTAAACAAACACTATGTTTACATTGTCAGTTTGTTTTGCTCTGACCTAATTTGGACGATTTTTCGAATACAAGTCAATTCAATTTCATGGACCTATATGACAAAAATAATTCACATTATCTTAAAACCAAGATAAATACAGCTTTTTGGTGCATATTACCTGTAACAAACGATTGCTAAAGTTAAAACAAATTGTGGTAGTAATACTAATTATGAAGGAAACTAAACCGGACAAAATCTTGAAAGTGTGTGTTAATGGGCACATACAGTTAGTTTCATGAGATATGGTCAACTCTAGCTGTCTGTAGCGACCTGTACCTGGCTGTGGTCTAAACATGCTAAAGCCAGCTGGTTCTGTCCCCTTCTGTAGCTAATGATCAGCTTACATCTATCACCAGATAAATATAAACCTTAATAAATGTAAGAAATTAATCTAATATATCATAAATATGTATTTTTAGATCCGGTTTTGAGTAGCCAGCTATGACAGCTTTGTCTAGTTTCAATTTGACGGGCCGTTTTTAATGAACTAACTGTAGTATACCGCTGAAATATTGATAACCAAGTATATTATCGTAGTAATGGCAGAGCATGTGACCAAAGATTGATTTGACTTGTGCATATCGGTAGGTGAAAAATGTATTTGCTTTTATTGAACTGCTACACTTTCTCGTTGTATACATGTACGTGTAAACTAGCAGATGCCTACTGTGTGTGTGCCTGAATATTATTGGCATGTCTCGTGGATGGAAGTCTTGTTTGGTTAGTTACACAAGATTGTGTGTGGATATTTATATCTCAAATAAACACTTTTACCTCACCCTCACATCAATATCCCCAGACGTAGTTCTAAATATTATGGATTGCGAACCTTAAAAAGAACATTTTTCAATACATCCGCTGTCTTGTGCAGGTATGTAAGCCGTTGTACAAAACTGCTTGAAGAATAAAGACCTCTATATTTGCCAAGCATGAAGAAATTCCATACACTGTAGTCTTGGTGAAGAAACAGGAGGGGAAATGGTTCGACTCTTACGTCATTCTTGGAGTGACCCAAGTATTTCCACAAGTAGAAATATTTGGGCTTTGTATCTCAGCTTAGCATGAATAGCTTAAGAAGTGGCGTGCATGACTATAGCTTAGATGAAAGCATAAAATACCTTTGGGCTCTGTCCCTAATGGTGATAGACACCAGCAAGGCGTTTGACAGTCTTTAGTGTTGAGTTGTTGGATATGTCGATGACATGAACCAATTCTATTGCCCAAGGCAGGAGATGACAATCCTGCTCAGTAGAAACTTAGAATCTCGATCTCGTCTCATTACTATCGTCTTGATTACCAGCCTTACCACCATAATATGCCTCATTGAAAAGTCCACACTAAGACCAATGTTGAATTAATGATGAAATGGCCGTGTATGACTATCTTTTTAGGAAACTGTAATAAATAGTGGCAAAAACTATGATATTCTGCTATTCGAATTTTTATTGTCTGTGTGAACTATGCTACTTTGCTACAATGCTAATAATATTATTAGCATGAGTGCAGACCCATATTGAGATTGTGTGCACCCCAGTGGAGTTCCCCTTCGGTGTGAACACCTTTCTCTGCCAAGTTGCTAGCGTGACTGCTTGTGGTAATATCTGGCCAACGAACTAGAGAGTCCTTCCAACATCCAAGTTGCTCTCCAATAGTATTTGCAGTTTATTGCACATTGTTACACTGTTTATACAACACAGTCAGTCAGTAACATTTCAAAAAGGGAAGAAAAGAGAAACAAAATAGACCTTGAAGGCAGAAGATAATGAAAACCAACAAGATTAGCATTGTCGTAAAATATAGCTAGAAAGCTTTATAGGATGGGAAATATTCACACAATTGAAAATAAATTAAAAGCATATAATAAGAAAACATTGGATGGATAAAGTAAAATCTAATTTTTTACTTAGGAAAAAGCTTAGATGCAGCAAATCCAAGAATATATCCCAACAGGGCTACTGAGCAATATGGTATTTATATTGTTTCAAGCACACTGTGCAATACATGTATGTGGGCGTCCTGGCCATTGACACTCATAATGTCTTAACAGTTTAGAGGCATGAAAAGTAGTCTGCATCACCTGAAAATGTAGTTGCTTTCTTTGCTCACTTTCAAAAGTCAATTTACACTTTCTAATAACATGTGGGAGTCCAATTTTGCGAACCCAAGTTATTCTGTGTGCTTGATTTTAAACTCACAAAGGTAAACCAGTGTTATAAGGATGCATAATCTATGTTGCATTATCACGAAAATGTTGACATTTATGTCATCTAATTTTATATATGTTAGTTTACACATTTTTTTGTTTATTTTTATTTGAGTATCATCCGTAATGAAATCTTCAATGTATGACAATGTTGGTCACTGCGGATGATACTGTACCATAAATATATGCAGCAACTCAGTAAAATTTTGCTGAAGTATGCTGTTCCCTTCTCTGCGACATTAGGATACTTGAAATGTATCTTTTGATCAAAAAGAGCAAAGGAGCATGTCAGTATCAAGTTATTTTTAATGCATGGTTTGTTGAATTTTTATTAATCTGAAAGAAAGATTTACGATCAAGTCGTGTCCCCTAGATGACATTAAAATTGGAAAAGGTTTTAGTAGGAACATTTCCAAGTTAAATTTCTTTATTTCTTATTTAGCAATAAACATGACTATACGTCTGCAGTGTTTTTCACCTAGCATGCTATGAGACCATTGGAGCACACTTGCTCCACTGTTGCAAAACATATTAGTCCTGCAATACGTGTAGAGTGATACAGTAGTACTTACTTGAGGTTATTATCATATATTAAGTGTATTACACTCAAGTTGTTTTGCTTGGTGACGCTTGAGAAGATAGACAAAAAAAAAGTCGGACAGCAACTTTTCTGTCTGTGCCAAATCACTGATGCAAATCACATGCATAACGTCTGTAGAAGCCACAGGACATTTTTTGAAGATACAGATTTCTTGTATTCAAACTATGAGAAAATTCATGTTATATAATTAAGTAGCTTTTCAAAATTTAGTTCTAACATCATGATAAAAAAAGTTCTATATTTGCGCTTGAAAACATGGACCTTTTTTCACTTCAACCCAAACTAAGTCCTTCAATCTTTATCATGGATGTTCTTATTGTGTGGTGATCTAACTTTTTTTAAGTTACTGAAAAGCTTTTCAGTTCTTGCTCGGTCAGCCATAAAGCATAGCTGAAGTCTTCTTTTAAATGAGATGAAAAACTCTGATGTTATTTAGAATATCTGCAAGACTTGAAACACTTAAACAAAATCAGAATAATAGGGTGTCTGTTACTTTTTAATGAAATTGTTGTCCTTGAACTGAGTCCTCATTTCCACAGGCAACTATGATCGAGCCAAGAAAACAGCAGGTAAAGTTATACCAACAGACGACATGTCACTAATATCAATTGATCTTGCTTCCTTCCAAAGCTTTTCGCTCACAACATCAACCCCCCTGTGTCTGGTTTTGGTCTGCTTTTTAAAAGACATCGAATTCATGTTAATTCTGAATTTTCCTTGTAATTGCTTTCAACAATTTAATAGAATTCAACATATTGAAATTTTAATACAAATTTTATTTCAAACCTCCAATCCTTTTAGTAATATATATATATATATATATATATATATATATTTATTTCATACACTGCATTCAGGTATAGACACATATTACAAATTACTCAGATAAATTCAAATAGTACAGAGAAAATATAAAAAGTGGCATTTATCAAGTGGTGACAAATCTAATGGATTGTAAATCAAAATGTCTCTCACAGCCTGAACTGTGCCCTGTTCTTCAAGTGGTAAATAATAGGATTTTAATACCAACAGAACGATTTCCTTAAGAGTGTCAGAGTATCTTCCGATAGTCTGTCAATGGTTAATGCAGGCAACATCATTTTAATTACAGGTATCATTGTGTGTAATTATCCAAGGAGAATTTGACTTTTTTTCTAAATAAAGGCAGAAGTATATTAAAAAATTGTTGACCGCTTTGCTTTACTATGCCATAAGTAACAGCCTTCTGAGCAATATGTATATGGTGTAATGAAGTCAATGCATGTGCTTTCACGGTGCCAACAAAATTTAATGAAATATGGCTTTCAGTGTTGTGTTGTTGTTTAAAGGTAAGTACGGTAGTAATGAATAAATAACTGTTTGTAAGAAGAATTGATTAAAGTTTATTGTGATTCTATTTCAGCCAAGAAACCAACACAGAGAATGGACCGGACCGATTACGAAGAAAGAGTTACGACTTCTCAAAACCAAAGGTCTGACCAAAGGTCTGGTCAAAGGTCTGACCAAAGGTCTGGTCAAAGGTCTGATCAAAGGTCTGACCAAAGGTCTGAGCAATGGTCTGAGCAATGGTCTGAGCAAAAGTCTGAGCCTCGAATGCAGTCGTCAACCACTGAAAGAGTGGAAATTACAGAATTTGATTTGGAACGATTACTTAAAGGAGCCCCTGCAGGTAGTGTGAAGCAAACAATAAATGTAGAAAGGGAAGAAGAAGAGATTCTTGGACCTCTACCAATTACTCATGCAGATGATGAAGAGTCTGCCGCTGATGGCCTTCTCAATTTCGACACAGTTTCTGAGAAGGTCGAGCTCGGTATAGTCCATGGCAAAGCACAACTGACTGTCAAAGTACGTTGCGAGCGGGTAGTTCCAATCCGGGGAGTGGATGACATGTTTAAGAAATCCTCGGTAATTGTCACACGTCTCATTGACATTGACATGGAGGCAACAAGGGAGCGCAGACATCTATTGGAAAACATCATGGCTGGTTCTTCAAAGCGCACACTAAATCAGAGCACCGGTCAAGTCAGACATTCTGGTGGCCAGAAGACCCTGAACACAAAGGATACATTCCAGCTGTACAAGACCTTCATGGCGATGGCAGAAGCAGAAGAAGGACAGGACACAAAGGGACAGATGCATGTGGAGAAGCGCTTGGAAGACGAGCGAGGACTGCCTGACCATGCTGAGTTTGACATCAGAATGGAAGATGTTGATGAGCGTGTTTTCGGAGAACCGGTAGAGATGGAATTCGACACCGATGATCTTGAAAGACGTTTGGAATCGCAAATGATGACAAATGGAATTACTAATGGTACTCGTTTGGAAGCCATGCCCAATGGTCGTGGCCATGTTATCAAAGGACAAGATCCAGACACTATCAGCTACCGCTCAGCAGCCTCAGATAACTCTGGTATTATCTATTAAGTTTCAGTGACAAAAACTGTGTCTTCTAACCTTTCACTGTGAGTTGCACTTGGTATGTTACTTCTGGGATAATTACTTTAGTATTATTCCACTTTCAGTATGAAATTGTGCTTTATGACCCATGCATGTTGATGTAAGTGTGAAGACATGAATTCATCATCATTATACTTGGATATATAGATGACCCTACCATTCGTGATATTTTTTACTAATAATATGTACTGTATTTATATCTTCATTTTATGTCCATATGAAACTAATATCTTGTATAACAAATGACCTGATTGTATGGATTACGTGTGGTCAGTATAATTATATACGCAATATGTAAAAATGTTGGTTTAATGTCCATGTTTTGACTTCGGCTTCTTGTGGTAATTGTTTGGTACAGTGACTCAGCCATGATTTTTCATCGAATACCATTCATACAAAACAAATTTGTTTGTGTTATATTGTTAACCTTATTTTAGTGAGAAAGCAATTGTTTGTTTTGATGTAAAAAGATGTATATATATGGATTTTTGTTCTTTATAAAATTGTCTATACGTTTAATGTTATTCGTGAACACAGCATAACTGGTGCTAATCATTTTCCTGCATATCATTTATCAATGTTGTAAACACTGCTTAATCATACTAGCGTATATTTTTGTACTTTTTTGAATGGGGAAACGCGTCAATTGTCAAAGAAATACAAAGTTTCCACAGGAGCAAGTTTCACATAGAGAGGGACATATTTTGCGAAGACTGGCTGTTTTTGTGGAACATAATTGTGATGACAAATCAGAACAGTGTTATCAATAATTAAGCAAGTGCTCAATCAAAATGTATTTATGCAGTGAAATACATTACAGTGCATATATAGATACAAAGTATTTGTATAAAATGATTTCTTGATATTTTCTGTATTATCAGACATAAATTTAATTCCCTGTGTTTTTGTTTGCCTGATTGCAATACTTTTATATACAATTAATGTACATAATAAAGTGATTTTTAATAAATTAATACCAAAATGGACAAAAATGAGTTTTGTATTTATTATACTTGAATTTACCATGGTGCTGTCTATAGTTCACCAGTCTGTCAAGCTTGACAAAATTGCATTATTTTGACATTAACTAATATAATTCTAGCGTGCTGATTAAAAATCTGAAGTTGAAATTTATAAAGCAGCCAAAACATCTGTAAAATATTTCGAGGTTCCCCATTGAGAAACCAGCCATGTGGTCTGTATGGCTGACAACTTGATTTAATAAAAAAAACTATTATATTTTGACTTCTTGCTGAATCAACATTTAAGCACAGCTTAAAATGACAATGCATTTTATAATGAAGTCTTATTGTCAACTGGAAAGCAATCTGACAGTTCATTGCCTGATTTAAACATTAATTTTGGCGTGGATCAAGTTAAACAAATTATGGTGTCGGGATTGAAGGTATCCTGAATGAAGCATAAAAGAATCTACTGACTCTAAAAAACGAGGGCATTCGGAAAGTACTGACCATTTTTTCATACAGACAGTTGAAATTTATATAGAATGATATTGGCACAAAATAGAATTTAGGTAACATACATATATGCAAAATACCTGTTCATTCTGATAAAATAAAACCCTTTTCTGTTGCCATGGAAACAAGTCTTTACGTATGTGAAACAATAATTATATAGTGAAATATTATTATGTTATTTACCTACACATCACAAATTATCACCAAAGGATTTGGACGCATATCAGGGACTTGCAACAAGTATCTTTCACCTTCAGCTGGCCTTTAATGTATGGAATAACCAAAGATTATTATATACCAGGTCATATCCTCTGTTTCTTTCATTTTTGCTTTTACCTGTTAGTTCTTTCCCAAAGATTGCAAGTAAGTAACTGAAATATGACAAATATCAATATTCAACATGATATATATTTTTTTATAAATATTACCTGTGATTTACAGTGTGAACTGTAACAGTTATTTCGACAATTGCGACACCTGGTCCGCATACCTCGAAGACTTGTTTCCATGGCAACAGAAAAAGGGTTTTACCTAATCAGAATGAGCAGATATTGTGCATATATGAAATATAAATTACCGAAAATAGTACCGAAATAAAAGTCATTTTAAAATATTACCAAAATAAAAGTCATTTTATTTTGTGTAAAAATAATCTATGATAATAACAACTGTCTACATATATGAAAAAATAGTCAGAACTTTCTGAATATCTTTCCTAGATGTGCCAGAATAATGCCTTCCCTGTCGAAATTAGGTATAATTATACCGTGTCCAAAAATTCTTTGAAAGACTCAAGAGTAGAGCTCTTGTCTATTATATACATAAGCTATATAGTGGTCTCCTAAATGCAAGGTTAATCAAGGTCATGGAACAGCACAATCTATCGGGATTTCGGTCTTGTGTGGATCACATCTACTCACTGACTACCATATTTAAGGCAAAAATTTGTCTTTTTAAATAATAAAGATAACGTTTTCAATAAGCTGTGTCGAAACAATGAAATATCATATATACCTGGCACAATTTCTCAGTTACAATACAGTTGGTTGAGACTGTTAGGTATAACAATGCTATAACACCATAAGAAGCATTCAAACTTTTTGGATGTTTTTATTAGGCAGTGAAACTCATATCTTAAATTCTTAAATTCATTGCCTGGTTTATTTTTTACCAATTTCAATACACTGCCGTGCAAAAGTTTGGAAACGCATTGGATTTTACAATGAAACTATCAGCTAGATTTCTGCCCAGGTCGTAAAAGACATATGCAATCATTAAAAATCTTTTAGAGGAATAATTTATGAAATCAATAAAAGATACATATAATCAATATATTTTATAACATTATACAATCACATTCATGCTAAATCACTTTATTCAGGCAATTTGATTATTTGTTTATAATTTGTTTTATAGTCTCAGCTATTTTTGGACAGGGAGTTCTTTTTGTTCAAACGTTCTCTTCCAGCCATAAAGTGGTTATATTGGAGAAATTTCATTTGATATTATTGGCACTTTTCAGATAAACACAGCTTTACCTTATGTCCTGAATTCAAGAAAATGCTATACTTTACACTTCTTATGATTAGTTAGTAATATTTGGCGATCTGTTTGAAAACTTTCATTTTTGTTTACTCATTGACTAATCATTTAACAAAAATTTTTTGAATTACATGCTCTACAAATTTACGTCTGAAAATAAGATTAAAATATTGATGCGTTTTCACCAATTTATCACTCTACTAAAAGTCTCACTATGATTCAGCTGGCTGGTTGATATTTCATGATTTTTTATGGAATGTTAGCCAGGATTAATTTCAGCAAATTCAGTGATTATCTGGTGAAAGTATGTGAAAATGATAAAAAAAATATATTCACTATTTCATACCACAACTGCAAAATGGCATGCAGTTGGGTTCGTATGTGCACAGGTTATGTAACATTACATAACAACTGAAAAGCAGCTTTAACCTACTACTCACTGTAATTTATCTAAATATTTCTGCTGATTAGATGTACCATTTATATCCTGGGCAGAAACCTAGCTAACATGTTCACCTGCAAAATCCAATGCGTTTCCAAACTTAGTTCACACTATCATGGATAAGACCTACGAGTGATCACAGACGTCAAAAAAGGGCTCACTCATGGCTCTGTTAATCATGTATAAATTCTTTCGATGAGCGTTCAAAGGACGTTCATCGAGCACTCGCTAAAGGCCCCTTCACACTTAGCCGGATTAGACGACGGAGTGTCCCGGAGTAAAATTTCTTTCACTCCGTGGGGTTCCAGGATCAAAGAGCTGAAAATATCAAACAAAAAATAAATGTTTGGCGGTGTGTACACGAGGGCAATACGGTGGCAACAAGGAGCAACACGGAGTTAACACGACTGTCCCATGAGAGTGCGGAGTGAACCGGATTTTCACGGTGCCTTTGCGGATATAACCGGTCTTTACACCGTGTTCATTTCCGCTATTACCGGAGTTTGCCGGAGCTATATTCCGGGACACTCCGTCGTCCAATCCGGCTAAGTGTGAAGGAGCCTTAATGTCCGTCAACCGCTGGTCGAACGCCCGTCAACTGCTCGCCGAATATCAGTCGCCAAGCATCCATTAGGCATTCATGAGGCATTCGGTAGGCATCAGTGAGGCATCCGTAAGTCACTCATAGATAGCCCATGCGAGTGGTTCAAGAGTGAATGGGGAGAGGGCTACGGATGGGCAAGGATGGCCACAGACATACGTAAAATGCTTGCTGAGTGACTCCCGAGCAATTCCCGTAAATAAAAACAATTCGCTCGTAGAATTTCCGCCAATGTCCGCCAACATGTTTAAAACATTTTGCCCTCTCCACGGATGGTCAAGGATGTTTTAGCACTAACAGGAGCATCCTACAGATTAGCACGAGTATATGTGATAGTGTGAACGCCACTTTAGTGGGAGTTAGATTCAATTGCCCTTTCAGACATATTTCACAAAAGCATACAAATTTGATAAAACTTAAGAATATCAGATTAAGTAACTTGAATGGAGTCATTAACAGAATTGATCTCATGTATTAATATTGTTGCCAATGATTAATCCTGTGACCTCCAAAGCTCAAGGTGACCTCAATATAACTCATGTTACCATGTCACAATTAAAATGGAATTTGAACCTGTGACTACCAAAATGAAGATCGTCCAGCCCCAAACTCATCCAAGCCAAGAAAGAACTACTGCCACTTTATTCTCCACTGCATGGCGCTGCAGGTTTATCATTATCCAGTAGAGGCGCTGTGGAGGCATTTCTCAGAAATTGCTAATTTTATCCACTCGCAGATATCGGATTGTCCTACAGCTACTTTTGGGTAAATTCAGGAGATCAGGAGACACCATTATTCTCAAGGGACAGAATGGTTACTGCAACACCTCCGACTCAAACGGTAAAGTTAATTTTCTTTTCATATGTCATGCACACAAGTGATGTGCTTTTTTACACCTATATCAAGCGAGCTTTAAGAAGTGTTAATAGAGATTTCTCTTTTTATTTGTTTCCAAATGTGCCTGTTATTCATACAGTTAAATAACCTAATATTTGTTTTCATTATTGCCTTATTGGGGATTGAAGTGCATTCACAAGATCTATATATATGTAATATATAATATAATATTTTTTGGGAATGCATTGGACCCACTGGAAGGCGCACGGAAGCTTAAACTTTAATTCAGTAAGCACACCACACCCAGCATGTAGATCTAAACATTTTTACAAACAGAAAAAAAGTACCTTTAATGATGAAAATAAGGAAAACTATTTATATGTTGCGTAAGGGCGACGGAACAAAACTTTCATGTAACTGGCCACTGGGTGTTTCTGGGAAATGCCAACCACCAGCAACCATGCAGAAAGATAGCTATTTAACATATTGTTGCCTTAAAAGCATGACATGGGCTAAGACAGAACATGCAGAAGTGACTCATCATGAATTGATATAGACCTATATGGTTATCTATATGTATCTGAGTGGCACATGCATATATGTGCATTGAAAAACAGGGGACTCTTTTAAAAATAACTGAGAATATGCCAGATCGATGTCACCATTTATATATACAATACGTAATCATAAAATGAAATTCCTCCATGATATTATTGCTCTTTCCTCAGATTGAATTTTCTGTTACAACCAAATTTCTTTGGGAAATTGACCGGACTAGGGATGAGATTTTTGCGGCAGAATGAGATGGCAGTGATAATTTAAATCATCCAATATTATGTTCATAACTTTATTTTGTATTCTGTTTCTTGCAGGTCCTATTTTCTGTGGTACCTTGACCAACCAGATTTGAAATATGGACGATGCGACCAGTGAATCTCCCAACAGTTAGTATCAGTTGGCTTTTCATTTAAGTTAATAGCCTGGTTTAGGAAGATACCTGCTGCCTATGTTGACCTATGTAATAGTTATTGTTGTAATGTAGAACGTAGGCTGCTACAGCAACACACCCTCGGCAAATTTGAGAAATTTAAATAACAGTCTTAGTGTTGACTTTTGACTATAGACCTGTGAATTTATATTCATAAATCAAGAGGTTGCCAAAATGTGAAATGTATTGCACTATAACTTTCAATGCACCATTGCATACATAGTGATTAGTGAAGTTCCTACAGATAGTATAAATGGCAATGCAATTGGGTCTAAAACTTGATAAATTAATTCTTTTTTTTTTTTGGCCATAGGACTTAAGATGTTTTTCTTTTTGACATGATTGAAACAATGCATATATTTGTCTTCCTTGAATAATATGGAGCAACTTTGCATCAGGACCATAAGTCAAAAGTGCCCTGGGTTTATTTTTCCAGGGTATTTATTAAATCTTAACAGTTTCCCCAAAATCAATGGACTCACCCATGTAAGTCTGATTTCCCAGAAATTAGCATGGTTCATTTTGGTCTTAGGTGTGAAAGCTTATCATGCTTATGGAGGTTTTCCACGAATACCTGTTTGAGGTCCATCATGTAAATGCCTAGCAACTCAATAGAAGCCTAATATCTACTTACATTATTTCATTTCTGAAGGTAATGTGATTTGACAACATCACAGTGAAATCATGTGCTGATCTTGCTGCTGTGATTTCAGTGTGAGCTAACTGAGTCTCTAGTTGGCCATTTATGTGTTTACACAAATTAGTATTACAGGCCAGATAATAACAGAAACTATAAATAGAACTGGTGCTTTATTGTGATCCTTGATTAACCCACCACAGATGGCGTCGCAAGCCCATTGATTACAGGCCAGCTAATAACAGAAACTACTGCTTTATTGTGATCCTTGATTCACCATCAGGAGCAATATGGCCTTCATGGTGTGATGATTAGCATGCCTGCTTTCTAAAACATAAATTTTTTTGAATACTGGACTAGTATGGGCATTATATTTAGTTTTTCCAATAACTTGTATGGCTTTCTTTTGTATAGTTAATGGCTGTAGGCCATTCTTTACTCTCCTCTTTTGAAGCGTTTTCGTGTTATGCTTCCGCTTTGCCAATTTTCGAATGGCAAAGTCAATTTTACATGTTAATCCAATGAACCAGCTTCGTGTCTCTACTCTAGCATGTATATAGCATATATGCAGAATATGTACAGTCCTGTCAGCGTTACCAATCTGTAGTGGGGGCCTTCCACGTCTTTGTTACCGATTCTTGGCTAATCCATCCAGTATATTTCTTAAAATCATCGTTTTCTGTCCACGCTGATTGCTTCGACTGCTTCCTGCCATCTTCGTTTCTTGGCTGCGTGTGTTTCCGCCATGTACGCCATTGGCTGGGTCCTGCCTAAGCGGTAATAGCTATACAGATAGATAGATTTGTAAGTGCAGCCCTCTAAGGCTAGTTCCAACTACACTATTTTTGACATATTATGGAAAAGTTTTTGGATGTCGGTGCAGTAGTGTCAGAGTTCTGCGCTAGGAAGAACAAAAAAAATAATAAAGTAGTGTCATTAGCATCCTGTAAAACATCAGATATAATTTCTTTGATATGACATGGTACAATATGAAATCTTTATTGGCATGTTTAATAGAGAAAAACAAAATGCACAAAGAATAAATGACCCAGCCCAAGTGGGCTTATTTGTTGCTCATAATATAATTATCGTGCTTTAGCGGATCATACAGAGATGAAAGTCTCATTTTCATACAACATTTTTCTTAACATGACAATCTTTAATGTCATTTAGGTGGTTTTCTGCTATCTGACTAGGGCCATAAATTAGTTAAGGCACCCATTATGAACAACATCCCAGCTGAATGTCATTTGGATGAGATAAATAGTCCTCTGTGCTCGATGTCAATGCTGAGGCAAATAAAAGACCCAACCTGCAGTAAATGTATAACATGGATGTACTCCTCTCACCTCATCAGTCAAGCCTTGTGAATGGCAAGAAATAGCCTTAGAAGGCTTTACTTGCCAAATCTATCTATCTGTGTAGCTATCTAGCTATGTTTCTATCTGCATTGCACAAGAAGATCTATATTTTGAAAAAACCTTTGGTAACCTTGAACTTTAACCTTCCACAACCTGCATCACATTATTTCAGCAGATACTCAGTTAAGTGTCATCTTCCGGAGACTCTAATTATGAAGTCATAAGCAAGTAATTTTCATAAGCTTTTATATGATAAGCTGTTTGTGTGGTTTTCTGCTATGTTACACCAATTAGTTAATATCTATGCCCTGCATGAATGAAAGAATAATTGTTATAAATTTCCATATTTGGAATAAACTAGGTGAACTTGACTTTTGACCCCCTCTACATAGGTCATTATGATATGCTAATTGAGGAACATTGTAGCACTGTTCAAATTCTAACTTGGAATGCAATCTTTCATAACATGGATCAAGTTATTTCAGATTTTTCTGGTAAATGTCATCTCCCTCAAAACAGCTTAAATTTGTAATTAAATTTTTTTTAACTCATGTATAAGTTGGTTAAGTCATGCAGGGCATAGATATTAACTAGGTGGCCATAGCAGCATTTGGTTGCCATGGATACCAAAATTGTGGTGTCATAAGAAATTACTTTTCATTAGCTTTCATATGATATGCCATTTGTGCAGTTTTCTGTTACATGGAGCTAGATGTTACATATAATATATCCCTGGAATTACAGAAAATTTGTTAAATTTCCATATTTGGCACACGTTTATTGGCGACCTTGGCCTTTGACAAGTAGGTCATCACCCTATGTAAATCAATTAATTAAGTGCTGTTAAAACTTTTTAGTTGAAACAAAATCTTTTAAATAATGGGCCAAGTTTTTTTAGAATTTGTCTGGTAAATATCACCTGCCTCAGCACAGTATGCATTGGTAACTAGGCAGCCATAACAGCGTGTGGTTCCCATGGATACCAAAAGCATGGTGTCATTGGAAAGTACGCTTCATAAGCTTTCATACAGTATGATATGTCATTTGAGTTCTCTTTTACATGGTGCTGTAAAGTAATATATTCTTGGAATGACAGAAAAATTGCCAGATTTCCAGATTTGGAATAATTCTATTGACTTTTGACCTCCAAGTTCTTTACCAAATTTGGATTCCTATGCTCTTTGCTATAAATTCTATAGCATTTAGTGAAGCTGTGAATTATAGAAATCTTGTTGTTTCACAATTTCTGTGTTAGATTTTCGTTTCCAGGGCAACCATTCTCCATAACAGGAAGTTTTTGGAGGTGGGTCCACATCCAAAAATTATGGTATTGACCCCTTCTAGCATTGTGCAAAGTTTCAGAGCTGTATCACAAAGTGAACGATTTTTCAGCTTAGAACCCTGACTATAGGATTGTGTACTTATTACTTGCCCAAGTTATTGAATACATTTAAAAAGTAAAAAAAAATCAATCAATTGATTAATCAAACAATCAATCAAGTAGTATGAAAATGCAATTCTAGTGCTGACATGAAATCCTGAGATGTTTTTTGCAGGTGATGAAGATGAATTTGGCATTATTAGGCCCTCGCTAATAAAGCAGTTGCGATCCATTTTGGACCAGTATCCTGATGATGGACAAATCTTGAAGGTAATTCAAGTAAAATAGAAAATTATGGTTGAATTATTATTTTAATTCTAACTGTATATATTTTATGCAACAATGTGTGCGAATTAAATAATATATTGAAATTTGTCATATATATGGTATATATTTACATTTATATTATTATATATGTATATCAATGGAAATCTCCAGGCATTGTTCTTGTTATATGAGGACTAGTTTGATAGCTTTGAATGAGTTTGCTCTTAATTACTAAATTTATTGTGTAGGAACTGATTCAAAATGCGGAGGATGCTAAAGCCACTAAGGTCTGCTTCTTGTATGACGAAACACAATATGGAACTGATCCAGAAAAACTGGCGCATCCTGAACTTGGTTTACATCAGGTGGGTGCTCAGTCTGTATATCGATCGTATAGATTTACAAAGCTCTCCAATTTTCAGACAATAAATGATTATGAAATATGTTACAGGGTCCAGCGCTTTATGCATTTAACGATGCCGTATTTGCCGCAAATGACTGGAAAGGCATACGGATGCTGCAAGACAGTGTCAAAACCAAAGATCCCATGAAAGTTGGTAGATTTGGCCTTGGATTCAAGTCTGTCTTCCACTTGACAGGTAAACAAATAAATATTTTATTACTCTTAGGTGGTTATGACCATCGATTATGTGCGGCTCTGCAAGCTCCATCAATTTTTTGTTTCAGATATGCCAAGTGTATTAAGTGATAAGTGGCTTGGCTTCATTGATCCCCATGAGAAATACTTCAAGTTTGAAGGAGATCGGACAACTGGGACAAGATATAAGCTCAGTGATGATCATTCTAATTTTCCACATCAGTTTGAGCCATTCCAAAATGTCTTTGATTGTGATCAAGAAATCTTCAGGGAAGGACGCTATAAAGGAACCATATTCCGCTTTCCCCTTCGTCAGCAGGAATCAGCCCTGTCAGATACATTGTACACGCCACAGAAAATGTCTGATCTTTTATCATCATTTCAGCGAGATGCGCATCTCATCCTACTTTTCCTGAAACATGTTGAAAGTGTGGAATTATGTGTGAGACGAAAGGGATCACCAATCCAGACTGTTTTCAAGGTTCAGATTCAAGATAGCTGTAAACTTGACGTCCGAGCAGCAAGACAGGCGTTCTTGGCCAAGCTATCAGCCACATCTTGGCTGGAAGAGCCAGCACAATTGATCTTTCCCATTCATTTAGAAACAATAAAATATGAACATGGTAAGATGGCACTGAAGGAAGACTGTACTTTGCTGATAAGCGAGTACTTTGCTGGCGGGGATGCCATTACAGAAACACTGAAAGGTCTGTGCTGTGACCAGAAGCGAAGAAATATACCGCTTGTGGGGGTTGCATATCTTCTGAAAGTTATGAAGTCTACATCAAGTAAAAGGAAATCTTCTGTTGATGCTGACCACTGTGGTCCAGCTGGACCATTGCACAAAATGGTAAAAATTTACAAAACTGACAAGGGAGCAAAGGGTACAGAGGTAGCTCAGTTTGAGCCAGATGGTCATGTATTTTGTTCTCTACCTTTACCAGTTGAACAAAGAAGTTGCACTGGTCTACCAGTCCATGTGAATGGTTATTTCAGCATCAGTCAAGACAGGCGGCATTTGAAATGGCCCAGTCAAGGACAAGACATTCACAGTGACAAGGAGATATTGTGGAACCAGTGTTTGTTGCAAGAATTGATTCCAAAAGCTTACTTGAATTTAATACTGCAGACTGTGCAATTATGCAAAGAAGACAGGCTGGGCATTACCCCACAGCATGTTCTGCAAGCTTTGCCTGACAAAAATGAAGTGGAGGCTCGTGAAAGGTGGCTAGCGATCCTGGAACCGTTTTACACACAGTTGTTGAAACACAATGTACTTTACAGCCCTGTAGATGGAGGTCAATGGACCCAAATCTCAGAATGTGTGATTGATCGTCTGGAAGAACCCCCTGAAATCTGTTCTGCAGCACGAAAAATACTTCTGAGCATTGCTGTTAAAGTTGTCAGGTTACCCCGGCATGTGATACAGGCACTTGATACTTATTCTACGCAACAACTGAAGACGATCACACCTCAGTCAACAAGGAATTATGTAATTGCTTTCATCAGTGCCCATGGTAAAAAACTGTCTGATGAGATGAAGACCTGTTTGACAGCTGAAGAGAAGAGAGCTTTGTGTGAGTTCCTTGGGAAGGCTGATGATTGTTTGCTGCCTGCTCAGATCAAGCTACTATCATCCTTACCACTGTTTGAGACAATCCCTTATGGAAAGAATAGGATCACAGACTTCACTGCTGTCAATGATATATCAAACGCTGCACCCCTTTCACTACCGATAGAGAATGTTGAGACACCACTGCTTGACCTCAGGAGAGTTTGCTTCAAAAACCTGGCAAAAACCCTGGGTGTGAAGGTTTTATCCCATGCAGACTTTATCACAGATGTGGTTTTCTTGGAACTCAAAAATAACCAAGAAGTGGAAAAGCTAGAACAGACCATGGATTATGTCATGAACAACTTTAAACAACTTAAACAAGAAAAAGCCGACTTCATTGGCCATGTGCAAGGCTTTCCATTCCTGCTTAATGAAAATGGAGAACATGTGTCAGTGCTTGAACTTTTTGATCCAGAAGATGCATTTTTGAAATCATTCTTTTATGCTGAAGACAAGTTTCCAAAAGGCAACTTTGCAGATGGCCAACATCTTTCATTCCTTCGACAGATTGGATTGAAGCCAAGGTCAGGCATTCAGCCAAGAGATGTTGTGTCATCAGCTTTAAAAGTACACAATTTGAGAGATTCCAACACTTTCAACTTGAGGGGAAAATCTAGTGCACTCATTGAACACGTCCATGAAAATGGAAATGTTTTGTTGGCTTCTGTTCAAGGCAAACAAGTAAAAGACTGGTTGACTGACATTTGTTGGATGCATTGTTTGAAGAACAAACCTGATATTTTCCCAGCTGGTCTTGATTTCTATGGTGGACAGTTGTTTTTGGATCCCAGAAGTCTTTTGCCACAAGAAGCAGTACCTCTAGCTGGCCTTGTAACACCCATTTGTGAAAGTCCTTATGGTGGACCTGTTCTGAAGGCTCTTGGCTTTTCTGTAATACCCAGTGTTACACAGGTGTTGCTACAGATGAAGATGATTACAGAGGCATACCATCCAAGTGAGAAAGCAAGGTTTTTGCATCTCGTGAAGTCGATATATAAACATTTGGAGAATGTAGGAGTATCAGATGTTCAGAAGGCTTTGTCTGATCTCAAAGTGAGCAAATGGGTGTGGAATGGAGATGGCTTCGATGCCATTGACAAAGTTATTTCTTGCCAAACACCAATGGATTTCAGACCATACTTGTTCCCCCTGCCAGAAGAATTGAAGATGTTTGAGACCATGTTCTGCAAACTTGGCATGCATGAAAACTGTTGTGAAAAAACGTTAGTCGCTGTTTTGCAACATATCAAGGATGCGCATTCATCCGAAAATGCTGCAGTGCCAGCATTGCGAGTCCGAGACCTTCAAATGTCAGTCAACATCTTAAATTTACTGAAAGATCAACTGGATCCTGAGGATGAGATCGTTCGAGACCAGATAGTTATACCTGTGAGAGTAAGTCTGGAATATTATATATTTAATTATATACTGTATCTGATAGAACTATGACCTGTGTTGTGGTAATTGATGGTTGGAGAGCTGATAATCATAATTAAATTATTTATCATCACTTACTGATGCTCTACATCAGTAGCTTTGACTTAGGAATTCTCACTATGAACATAGATTACTGAGCCCGTGATGATTATTGAGCATTGTGCTGAATAAAGACAATATAACTCTAAACATTGGTGTTAAAAATTGAATCAAACAGAAATGCAAGCCCTCACGTTAACTTTCATTTTTCAGAAAAATGATGAAACAGCCCTGTGTCTGATGCCAATTGAGGAATGTACCTACTGTGATTTGGAATGGCTGCAACACGGTAATCAATCCATTGCTTGTGACGAAACAGAAGATGTTGCCTTAATTCATCCTAGTGTCCCACTTAGCACTGCTGAAGCTCTTAATGTTCCAACCTTGATGAATCGCATGTTGCAAGCAGATGAGTTACCTGTAACTGGATTTGGGCAAGGTGAGACACTTACAAACAGAATTAGGTCATTGCTAGAAGATTACACTGATGGATATTCCATTGTAAAAGAACTTGTCCAAAATGCTGATGATGCAGGTGCCACAGTTGTTAAATTTATGTATGATGAAAGAAGCAATATTGATTGTGAAATACTTCTGTTAAATGAAGGAATGAAGGAATGTCAGGGGCCAGCATTTTGGGCCTACAATAATGCACTGTTTTCAGAGAAGGACTTTGAAAATATTACAAAACTTGGTGGTGCTACAAAAGAAAAGGAGACTGACAAGATAGGGAAATTTGGTTTAGGGTTCAATGCGGTCTACAATGTCACTGATGTGCCAAGTTTCATCAGTGGCAGGTACCTTGTCATATTTGATCCCCAGACTAAGCATCTTGGCAGAGCTATCAGGGACAGGTCCAAGCCAGGGATCAGAATAGACTTGAAGAAAAATAGGACTTTGGTCAGAAAATTGCCTCATCAGTTCCATCCATACAGAAATGTATTTGACTGTAGCATTGATGCAGATGTTCCCAAAGAGTATGCAGGAACTTTGTTTCGATTACCTCTTAGAACTGCTCGGCAAGCCAGTTGCAGTGAGATATCCAATCAATCTTATGACAAGCATGAGATGATGAAGTTGCTGTCCCTATTCCTGAAAGAATCAGATTCTCTGCTGCTTTTCACTCAACACGTCAATCGCATTGAATTGCATCACATGCCCTCAACAGATTGTGAGCCGGTTATGTTGTTTACAGTAGAGAAAGAAAAGAAGAACACAATAACACCACTTGTTATCAACCCATGTGTTGAATTTGATGTTCTGACTAAGTGCAACAAGCATTTTAGAGATGTTGGACATCATTGTGAGCCTAAGGTTAATGATGTAATGGAAACCTCAATGGTGGTACAAATGAAAACAACTGTTACAAAGAATGGATGCTTATATTTCTCTGATTCAACAGAGAGCAGCATAAAGACTTGGATGATCAGTTTCATTTTTAACATGACATGTAACTCGGAAGCACCAGAAAGGGTGTTTAACTCTGGTTTCTGTCCGTATGGTGCTGCTGCCATTCCTCTGAAAAGTTGTGGCGATGACTTTATCCCAGATCCTTTGAGTATGCAGAGCAACGAAGGTTCATTGTACTGCCACCTGCCATTGCCCATTACAACTAACTTACCTGTTCACATCAATGGATCATTTGCTGTTCGGTCAAACCGCAGGCAGTTGCATGAGTTGACTGCTGATGATAAGAATTCATGGAAGGCAGACTGGAACAACTTCTTATTGAAGAATGCCATTTGTCCGGCTTACACTTTGTTGTTGCAAGACCTGCTTCGTGTCAACAAGGCAACTAGGGTTGAATATGTTCACCTGTGGCCAGCTTTGCATTCAGCACATACCAAACTGGATCCTCTTGTTGAAGCGTTTTATGTGGACAAGTTTAGGATGTTAGTTATGGTGCGCGATGGTCAGAAACATGTCACTTTGTCAGAGGCTGCTATTTTTAAGAAGTCTTTATCATCCAATTTGAAACACAAAGCACTTGCTGTTCAGGTATTTGAACAGTCTTCTAAGCTCAGTGTTATCAATATTGCTGAAGAAATTCTTGAGACTATGTGCAGGGTGAACCACATTGCTGTTGAGCCACAAATGTTTGATGATGCAAGATTTCTACTTGAAATTTTCTTTCCTCATGTGTCTCAAATAGACCATGCACTCAGGGATGAAGTACTTGTCTGGGCACTGAAATTAGAAAATGAAGAAATCAAGGCTACTGTTAGAAAAACAGCCTGCATACCAGCGAGTCCAAAAGGAAACATACTTAAAAAGCCGTCCGAATTAATTTATCCTGACAGCAAAGCTGTCAAACTGTACAATAGCTCTGAGGGAAAATTTGTTCATCTGACAGGTTGTAAAAACATCACAAGGTTGGTTGAGCAACTGGGGATGAAAAGTGATTTTCTTGCCTGGGAAGATCTTATTGAAAGAGGACATTCCATTGAAAAGCTTTTCATGGAAAATCCAGATGCAGCACATGACAGGGCCAAGATCTTTTTGCGGTACATGGATTCGAAACTGCAAAAAGAAAGCTATGGAGAGAGAAATGAAATTGACAGTGACCTTAAACAAGCATCCAAAAGTCTGTGCCAAAGGAAGATTTTGCCGCTTGCTGTTCCACCAGGTGATAACCTCTTAAAATGGGCAAATGAAGACCTCCCAGGTAATCTCCTTGTATCTGCTGTTGAAGCTTATTTATCATCAGAAGCCTCTCTGCTCTCTTCATGTTGTCCTCTGGTCAACGAAACTCTGATACCAAACAATGTCCAGGAATTTTTAGAGTTACAAGGGAAACCAATTACTGTTGACCAGGTTCTCAGGCAGCTGGAATCGGTTCTTAGTTTGGATCCATTTGATCTCAGAACAAAGAGTTCAGGTTACTACAGAAATCTGCAAACACACATAGAAAAGATTTATTCTTTCCTCAATGACGAATGCGGGAGAGACAAAGCCAGCAAAGAATGCAGAATGATTTATGGTGCTTTTGGCCAAAGAGCATGCATACTTATTGATAGAAGGTTTATGAGACCGTGTGACTTAGCATTTGATGATGAAGTAGGGGCTGTTTCCTCCTTCTTGTACTCATTGCCAGATGACTACCATCAGTGGAAGACCATGCTGGAAGTTCTAGGAGTTAAAGAAAAATTTGAACCTGCTGACTATGTTGTTCAGTTGGAACAATTACAAGCACGCAAGGCTGGACATCCGGTTGGTGGAATGGAACATTTTAGCTGCATGGGACTTTTAACAGGACTATGGCGTTGCATGGAGAGAACTGAACAATCCACCCAAGAAGTTGTGGAGAATTGTGGTGAAATCTATGCTCCAGATGCAGCTGGAATCTTGATGCCATCATCCAAACTGTTTTACAATGACTGCCCATGGAGAAATGCACAACAAGACACGCATTTGGCTCATTCTGACATATCTTATTCCATGGCAAAGATTTTAGGTTTGAAAACTCTGAGGTGGGAAATTATGAAGGATCATGTCACCGGTATTCCTTTTGGACAAACTGCTAAAATCACCACGACACTGAGGAGAATTGTTGATTACTATCCCCTTGATCATGAAATACTGAAAGAATTAATCCAAAATGCGGATGATGCCACTGCGACAAAAATACATTTTGTACTTGATCACAGAACACATGGCACTGAACAGTTGTTCGATGAGAGTTGGAAACCTCTACAAGGTCCTGCATTATGTGTGTACAACAACAGACCATTTACTTCTCGCGATCTAGAGGGCATACAAGAGTTAGGAGAAGGGAGCAAAAGAAAAGACCCTTGTAAAACTGGAAAATATGGTATTGGCTTCAGTTCAGTGTACCATTTGACAGATGTGCCATCAATTATGACTAACAATGCTGACACCGGACATGTGCTATGTGTCTTTGATCCTCATTGCTGCTATGTTCCAGGAGCATCAATAATGGCGCCGGGCCAGATGTACAGAGACCTCGAGTCCTTGAGATCAAAGTTTCCTGATGTTTTCACTGGGTACCTGGAAAATGATTTTAATCTTCACAACAGCACAATGTTTAGATTTCCATTGAGAACTAGTGAAATGGCTAAAAAATCTGAGATATCAACCAGGCATATCTCTGCCACACAGGTTAAAGAAATGATGGACAAACTGAGAGGTGAAGCATTACCGATGATGTTATTCCTCAATTACTTGGAAAACCTCGAATTCTCTGTGGTCAATAAAGGTACAAAAAAGCTGTCTCTGCAATATGCTGTCCAGGCCCATCTCAGTGAGGATGATAAATTGAAACGTCAAGCCTTCCATCAAAAATGTCTAGAAATCGGCAAACAATTGAAATCTCGTGAAATTGCCATTGAAGATGTAAAGCAAGAGAAGGTCGAATACACGGTTCTTCTGGATGATAACAAAGGACGAAAGGAAAAATGGCGGGTCACCCAGGTAATTGGGTTCTCTAACCCAAATTGTGTACCTAATGAAATTAGGGAAGCCTACAAAGAGGGTAAGTTGGTCCTCTTACCGAAAGGGGGTGTTGCCTCCCTATTGGACACGAGTCAGATGACACACCGTCCCTATGTGGCCTCCGATCAGACTCCACACAGACCAAGTGGGTATATCCTTGGCAAAGCATACTGCAGTCTTCCAACGTCCTCCCTATTGGACACGAATCAAAAGACACACCACCCCTATGTGACCTCAGATCAGACTCCACACAGACCCATTGGGTATATCCTTGGCAAAGCATACTGCAGTCTTCCAACACCCATTGAAACACAACTGCCAGTTCACATAAATGGACAATTTGCCATGAGTTTTGAAAACAGAAGACACATTTGGTTAACTTCTGGGGCAGATACGCCAATTAAGTTGGACTGGAACCATATGTTATGTAAAGAAGTAATTTCAACTGCATATGTTGAAATGCTGAAAAGTATTCGGGAGGATGTTCTTGGACTTTCTCGGCTCCGTGACAGCTTGCTTTCCAGAAAAACTATCGAACAAGCCTTGATTTTCTATGAACATTTCTTCCCAGAATACGAAGAGAAATCAGAAGATTGGAGTAGTTTGGTGACTGCAGTGTATTCTCTCATTGCATCTACGAAGGCCCAACTATTCCCATGTATCAGAGAATGTAACTCCTTTGATCATATTGCCGAGACAACTCGATCAATCCAATGGGTTTCTCTTGTCAATGATGGAAGCTGCAAGGCCTTGTTTTGCTTGAGGGGAGTTCCTCTGAAATCGGATAAAGAAATTGGTTTTAATTTTGGGGCACCGTTCATGCAAACTGTAGAAAGTGAAAAGATTTGTTTGAAAGAAATCTTACGAAAATGCCATTTTATCATAATTGAAATTAACAAGGGCCTAATGGATACCATCAAAAAAGGTGGATTTGATATAGATCTTGCATCACCTGAGAAAGTCATGGCAATTTTCAAATCATACAATAAAGAAGAAGCGTTGTGTGACATTGGGGCAACTTTGCCAATCCCCATTGGACAAACAAATATAAGAGACTTAGAATCCCTGATTGAGATTCTAAAGTACTGTAAGACGTCTGCAAGCTCTATCGGGATTTTTGAAGGCACACCTCTGTTCTTGACAAATGATTGCAATCTACACGTGTTTGATTCAAAAACACCAGCTTACAAGAAAGGTTGCTGCAGATTGATTGCACAGTCATGTGGCGATGTATTTGTGCATGAAAACATCGAAATTGTATTAAATAACCTAGACCGAAATGAACAGATTCTGAAAACATTTACCATTGAAGCTCTCCTAAATGTCATGCCAAGGCTATTTGCTACAGAGTACCAGGTAAGTGAATCATTGCCTTTGAAACCCAAAGACAGTCAATATGTCATGGAAGTTTGGGACTTTGTATCACATCAGGCTTCGGGAAAGTGCCAAAGAAGGTGCTACCAGAAGAAGCGCCACAGGAAGTATGAAAGCATTGAGGACTATGAGCAGAGATTGGCCTGTGTGGCAAAATCATTGACTGAATCCCTCAAAAGCTGGTGTATTTTGCCAGTAACTACAAAGGCTGGGGAAGTCTCTCTCTATAAAGTCAGTAGAGCAGGGGAAGCTGTGGACCGAATGGGCAAAGATTCTTGGTCTTCAAAACTCATGAATGCTCTTGACAAACTTGACATTCCAAAGTTAGCCAATGATGTATTTTCGAGTACACATGTTATCAGGAAGCTCTTGGCCGGATTTGATCAACCAGTTCAGATTCTGTCTGCTGTATTCAAAGTTTATGATGAGTGCAAGACTGCTCCTGACCTCAGTAAAACAGAAATGAGAATGTTCTTAGAATACTTTGGAGAAAAGGTGTCCACCTTGCAGTATTATGGTCATGCAGATGTTGTAAGGCAGCTGAGAACAATTCCTTTCTATGAAACGATCTGTGGTGATTTTATCCCCTTGACTAATTGCGCAGTGTATCTCCTGCCAGCAGACGTGCTGATACGTGAAATGGATGTGTGGCAAAATAAAAGTGGAAATGTATTCCTGGGAAATCAAGAGAAACTGATATCACTGTTTAGTTTCATAGACTGTGCCCGTCTTGGTGTAATTAAACTGTACAGTGAGTTCATTTTACAACACTTTGATTATTTGACAAGGGATGCACAGGTGGCTCATCTGAAACATTTGTTTGATACATACCTGAATGATGATGCTTACAAGAAAGATGTTCTGTCAGAGAGAGAGAAAAATGAGCTTCTTTTGTGCATGAAAAATCTCAGTGTCATTGCAGATGAGAAAGGAGAATTACATCCGGCATCCTACTTTTATGACCCTGACATTACCCTGTTTACCATCATGATAGAGAAAGACAAACTGGCACCTTTAGACGTGCACTTATCACGGCAGATATGGTTGTCAATGTTGAGAAGAATTGGCCTCATCCAACAGGTCACTCCTGAAATGTGTTTTGAGTTTGCCAGGCAAATTGCTTTTGAAAGTCAAAGTATTCGCAAGACACTTGCTTCGCAGAGGTCAAAAGTATTAGTCCGGCATCTGTTGTCTCTGGAGTCTGACAACAAGAATGAAATTCTTCAACGAGTGTGCACAATACCTTTCATTGCTACTGAACGTATACCACAGGAACTTGCTGAGCTGTATTTCCAGTATGGTGATATTGGTGAAAATTCATATGAATTACCATATATTAGCTTCAAAGGAAGTTATTCACAGGTGCATGTTGATATCATCTGGACATGTGCTAGTGTCCTTCCACAATGGGCTGATCCTTTTGCAAAACCTGATGGTGAGGAGCTTGCCCAAATGCTAGGGGTGGATATAACGCCTTCAATTGAACTTGTTGCTCACAATTTCAATACAATCTGCACATCATGTCGTGAAGGACAAGATTTGAATAGCGCTGTTCTCAAGAGGGTATGCAAGAAGTCCTATGAATTTATGCAGCAGTATGGCTTAGATGACGAACAGCCAAAGAGTGCCTTGCAAGATTTGAGGGATGCTCCCTGCATTGCAGTTGGAGGATCAGAAAATTTTGCCAAACCATGCCAAACAACAATTGACATGTTAGACACGGATGAAATCCGACCTTACTTCTTTAAGATTCCTTATGACTATGGGGATTACAAGCCTCTTTTTGTGGCCCTTGGTGCCTCTGAATCACCCCGATTTGGTCAGTATGCCAAGGTGCTGGATGCATTGCACATAGAAACCGCAGAAGAGCAGCTGATCCCCAGTGAAATGCAGCTGGTTTGCAAAGCCTTGAAAGGTCTGTTCACATCACTGGAAAAAGAATCAGGAAATCCTGTCGGGCCAACAGTTGAATCTCTGTCACTATTAGGGGAAAAATCCTGTCTGTACGAGTCAAAACGGCTGATCTTTAATGATGCACCATGGCTCTATGACAGAGTCAAATCTAACAAGATACAGTTTCTTGTTAATCTAAAAGAATGCGGCCTGAAGGAGGATCCCAAGGAACTGCTCTCTCGGTTGCCATCACAATACAAACCAAGAATGCTGAGTACCTGTGTCAAGGAAGTATTGGTAGATGACAGCAAGAAATGTCTCGTTCCAACTGAACTCACTCAGAAGTTACAAAAACAACTTCATGGGGATGTATTTAGATCGGCCATTGTAAGGTTAGCTCATCATCAAGCACACAAAACAGGTCAGAAACTTAATGAGCAGACCTTGTCTGGAGCTCTTGACAATTTGTCCACCATGAAGATCCTTGGAGTTGAAGATATCCACACACATCTGCTACACCGAAACCACATTGTTAAAGGAAGTCGTATGCAAAAGAAATGCTGTGTTGAGAAAATTGTTGATCCGCTTGGTACAGAAGTGCATTATGTGTACTTGAAGAACGATACTGAATTTGGTAACAATATTCTCATTCCTTTCGTAGAAGCCTTAAATTCTGTGTTGAATGGCATTTTGAAAGATTCTGCAATGTTCTTACTGCCAATTTTAAGCAGTAATGTGGATGTAGATGTCAAAGCTTGTCTTGACGAGCATGATGTTTTCCCATTTTCTTCAGTGACTCGAGATCCTATTTTACCAAGTGCTGGTACAATCGTGCCTGATAAATTCCATCATCATCTTGTTGATGCTGGGACATCTTCTTTGCAAATTGGGAATTATGTGGCAGTCAAAGCTGAGGGGGACCAGTATATCTATGGTAAGGTGCGTGAGGTTCATGAAAATGGCATGTGCCGCCTTAACACCGGAAAAGACGGTGATGAGGAGATCATGATCCAGTCTTTGAAAACACTTGCTCGGAGTCGTAAATGCTAGTAGGTTCATGAGATATTTTGGACAAGTTAGTAGTGTAGTTAATAATTTAAACTGCATCATTGATGTTGTGAAAACAGTAGTAGTTGAAAAAGAATGATTATTTCCATGTTATTACAGTATAGATGTGTAATATTATTGTACTTGAATATATAATATTTACTGCATTAGAACTATTTTATTCTGATCAATGTTTATTTGATGTCTGATGGTTAAATCACATCCGTGACAGTTGCACTTTATTTAAAATGTAATTTTATTTTGTGTATTCTTTGTGTAACTTGTTTGGCATAATTTGATTGTACTCTAATTTCATGAAATGAACATGCTGATTTAACTAGACTGACCTATCTGTTGAACATGTTATGTGATTGGATTAATGTTTCAGTGTGACATATACACACTTTGTTCATATGCAAGTATAGATATTTCTGTTAGTTTTTTATGTGTTGATGCACTTATTTTGTATCCAAGAATACTATTTTGTTCTTCTTTCTGGACGGTCTGAGATAACTTCTTGTGAACGACTAATTTATGGCACTGAGATTTGTAATTGTTCTTTGACCATAGACCTTGTCTTTGATATTATTTGTAAGATATTGATTAATTTGAATTATGTGATATTTGTTCAGTCCAATTGTGTAAAGTTAGAATTTTGACTCATTTATGCTGATGTGATAGACTCGATATGTGATTTACCCATGACTTGATTTGTTAGTTTTTGAGAGTTTTATTTGTTCACACTGGTGTTGAGCAATGGAACATACCTTATGCTGCTTGTCAGTGTTAACAATCTCAGCTCGCTGTTATGAACAAATTGTCAATGACAAATTTTGTACAGCTCTCTAAAGCTGTGGTTTTTTTTTCTTCTGAGATTGATAATTGTTGTTTTAGAACATCACCCTTGTGTACACCTTTGTGATTGTTCGTAACAAATATCTGAAGTTTAGTTATATCATGTGACAATATTTGTAATTGCATCATGTCGTATAGATGTTGATATAATGTCGTATATATGCATTTATTTCATATCCAAGATTACTGTATATGTTGATACTGACCAGTAGTAACATTAACATTTATTTTATATCCAAGATTACTGTATATGTTGATACTGACCAGTAGTAACATTTATTTCATATCCAAGATTACTGTATATGTTGATACTGACCAGTAGTACCATTAACATTTATTTTATATCCAAGATTACTGTATATGTTGATACTGACCAGTAGTAACATTAACATTTATTTCATATCCAAGATTACTGTATATGTTGATACTGACCAGTAGTAACATTAACATTTATTTTATATCCAAGATTACTGTATATTCTAATGTTTATTCCAATTGGTAATTGTAGTCCATGTATTTTGCATTGTTGTACCAAGTGAATGAATTTACCTATTATAAATCATATGATGATGTGTCCCCTGATTAATTGCATGAAACAAGCTTATACAGTGTGTACACCTATTTCATACCCTTGATTATCATAATACAAATATTTCTGTAACAATGTTCAACCTAAGATTGCTGTTAATTATATATTTTGTGTGTGTGTGGGGGGGGGGGGGGGGGGGTGGTGGACAAACCTTTATAGATCTAAAGCTGTGTATTCTGAGACAGATTAATTGTTTAGCCATAAGTCTTGTTTATGCCTTAGAGATAATTGTTGGGCTCTAAAGATTTCTATGTTGCTGTCGCTCTGGATGTTTATACCAAAAGGCCATTATAGTGGATTCAAACGTGTTTGCCTGACGGCAGAAACTGTATGTTTTGTTTGATGTTAGTTATGAAAACATTTAAATGTTTATAAGTTTGTTTTGCATATTTGATTGTATTTAGTTCTAAATCATTATAAGTTTCACTATAAAGTGATAGTTGTATTAATATTAATTGTGGAATAAACGAATTACCGGTATATCCTATGTTTGTTATTTATCAAAAGGGCATTTTTAGAAGGAAAAAATGGTGTTGATGGTGGAATAGGGCTTTACGTCCTGTATTTCTGCACCTGATGGGCTAATTTGGAGAAGCAGTGACCATGGCTATGAGATGAAAAATGAAACTGCCACCCAACTAGGCTTAACCCGGAATACACCCCGGTTGGAAGCCCAGTACACTACCATGTTGAGGGACTGCCTTTACCGATGGGAATCCTGGATTCACATGACGTCCTCTTGAGTTTAGTTTTCAAGTCTTTGAAACTGGCTGAAAGCGCATTTGACCAAGGCAAGGTTACTGTAAAATGGCTTTGATATTTTTGTAAGTGGATCAAATCAATCTCACCAGAATGTTTGTATGCTGCAGAGCAGCCCATGTTTATTAGATGCACTTATACGTTTCAAAGCAAAGTGAATAATTGTGAAAAATTCAAACAGGTTGCAACGTTAATGAATATAAAGAAAAAATTTGGCACTGTTTACAATAGTTTTGATTAAGACATGACATGTTAGTATTATTAATTCAATATTTTAAATGTTGAAGTGTAGTAGTTCAAAATATTGCACAGAACATAATATAATATATATATATAGCCATTTAAAACAGAAGGGCAACATTATGGCATCAGGACAATATACAATATCTTTGAAAGCTTGATACAATACTTGAGGTATGGCAGTCAAATAGGTAAATTCACGCAGGATTACAATTTAAGGTAAATGTGACATTTACATTTAAAAAAACCTGTCTAATTAATTAACATTTATATATATACATAAGGCGTTTACAGTAGGGTCATAACACTCATCAATATTAAAAACATGCAGTTCCATATTTCATCCTTTGCTAATGTAGACCTTTATGGCATCGTGGATAAATCGATACTGGTTCTGAAATACAAGATACTTTTTTTGATCAAGTGAACACCATGTAAGAGAGATTGATGTATAATTACTTAACACGAGATATTCCAAGTTAACTTCTGATTTATTTTGTTATCTTGTAGTTCTGTCATTTGTATAGGCATGTACATCAAGATATAATTTATGCACCACTTGTACATTTTCTAGGTGGCTAATTTTATCTAATCTATTTAGACTTATCAACATGCGAAACATACCAAAGATTTGATGAATTGAGTTCGCCTCGTTCGTGCAGTTTGAACGCATTGGAAAATATCCACCCTTTTTTCAGCTTTCAACATTTTGATTGCATTGCTCAAAACGCAATACAATCCGCTACGTTCATAGCCAGTTCTGAAAAATATAAATCAGACTTATGTACTTATTATTTATTTGCTCCGTCTGGATGTTCTTTTTGCTGTTTACTTCTGTTGTTCTTCATGCATGTCCGTCCCAGTTGACTTTTTATTAAATCAGTCAGTCAGTCAGTCATTCTCTTTGCTTCTTTCTCTTTTGATGCCTTTTGCATGCTCTGCATAGATACATTCAGTTAGTTTCATTAAAAACGGCCTGTCAATTTAATCTAGACCAAGCTAGACAACTTCTGTTATATGCTACCTGCCTCTAAACAGAACCATCTGGCCTAAGCTGGCTACTCAAAGCCGGATCTAAAAGTACATATTTATGATATATTAGATAAATTTCTTAAATTTGCCAAGGTTTATATGTTTTTTCAGTAAGCCGACTATAAGCTAAGAGTAGACAAAAGTTGCTAGTTATAGCTACAGCCAGGAATAGGTGGCTACAGCTGTCTAGAGTCGACCATATTTTATGAAACTAATGTATATCATTAATTAGTAGCTTGTCCATCATGTGCTATCTGTTATGTCTAGCCGAGTCTGTCTCTGTCATCCCTCTTTTGTCTGTCTGTCTGTCCCTATCATTTAATACATATCTTTCTCCTTACTTGCACTGAACGACTATGGGATAAATTTCATCCACGTTCTTTTCCATGCCTTGAACAATTGCGTGGAGCTTGAGGAGGTCAGAGACTGGACCGACGTCATCTGTTCTCCAGTCCAGCAGTAGCAATGTAACATCCAGAGCCTGTTGGGAAAAAATGCTTTTTTATTTTCAATTGATTCTGACATGATGCCACAGTTGTGTTTGCATTAATTGTCATGCTTCTATTCCTGAAGAAACTCAAGCCAAACAAGATCTTATTGTAAACGCCTATCTGACATAATGAAGCTTACTTTATATTTCAAGCGGATCACCACGCACATTCAAAAAAAAAGTGAATCGCAAGATGATTCTCGCCATCCGTTATATGTTAGCAAATAACTACAATTGAACCACTTAATAACAAACACACCTATAACGAAAATCTGGTTATAACAAGGTTTTTTTCGAGGAACACGTTTTTTGTCTGTCTACTGCTTGCTGTCTTATACAGAGAAAATACTCGGGTCAATAAACAACCAGCCATGCAAAAACTTACCTCACGATACTTCTTTACTTCCAGTTGGTATTTTGTGATGTAAGATGTCACTTCGCCCACATGGGTGCATCTGACATTGAATGGGCCATAGGCAATGGACTCATCTTCTTCAGCTGGCCAGTAGAAGTCCTGAAGTTTTTAAATCGGAAGACGTTAACCAGTAAATACCTCTCGACTTACATATTATACAATTAAACATATGAAATCTAAGTCAATTAGGAGTTTAGAAGACATGTTTATAAATTATATTTGTTACTAACAAATTTTGTACTAATATGGGTCTCAATTGCATGAGCTGACTATTAAGTATTGTACTGCAGCATAATATGCTGAAATCCGTACACATGAAATATGGATACAGCTAATATTGGTTTTCCAACCTAAAGGCATCTATACTCGAATGCATGTACAAGTATTAACATATTTGATTTGTTATATGTTGGTTAAGTTACTGCAAAGACCCCACGTTAAGAATTGAACTTTTTTTATAGCATGAAATTGATTTAGCCTATCCTAATTACTTCTTCTCGACAGTCCAAGGCAAGAACAACTGATGAACCGAAGTCATGCACCATGCACCAGAGGTCGCTACGAGTCGACTGCAGGGGTAACTGAGTCACTAAAAAGGCATTTTCCTTGGTATAACACTAAAAAAATAAAAATAAAGAAATGAAATCGTGTGATTTGCAGAATTCAATTTACCCAATAACACAATTTTGTTCATTAAAGAGAAGTAGTAGTATGGTAATACATACATCAAGTACCACTGCATTAATGTACCCAGTACCTCCAGTATAAGTAGTTTCTAAACCAGGACGATGGTGGTTACCTAATATAAGAGCGATATTTGAGACATTAATTGCAATGGATGAAGTAAAAGTAACGCTATTCTACTACAATAGAATTATATATTATAAGTATCAAGCAATAGGTTTTAAATTTATTGCAATATTTTAAATTCAAAGTACAAACTGCAAGAAGTTTTTTAAGTATAAAATAATCATAAGAGACTCAAGAATATTTTATTTAGACCATATATGTAAGTGTGAATTACATAAATACATCTGTCTGATGGTACAAATATATAAATCATCATATACACTGCCGTACAAAAGTTTGGAAATGCAAAGGATTTTGCAAGTAAACATGTTAGTTATATTTCTGCACAGGACATATTGGGTACATGTAATCAGCAGAAATATTTAGATGCGATAAATTATATTAAAGTTTAAAGCTGCTTTGCAATTGTTATGTAATGTTACATAACCTGTGCACATACAAACCCGACTACATGCCATTTTGCAGGAGTGGTTTGAAATAGAAATATTTTCATCATTTTCATTAACTTTCACCAGATATTCACTGAATTTGCTGAAATTAATCCTGGCTAACATTCCATTAAAAAATCATGAAATATCAAGCAGCCAGCTAAAACTTAGTGAGAATTTTAGTGGAGTGATAAATTGGTGAAAACACATTAATATCTTAATCTTATTTTCAAAAGTCAATTTTTAGAAAATGTAATTCAAGAAATTATGGTTAAATGATAAGTCAATGAATAAACAGAAAGAAAAATTTTGGATAGCCAAATTTTACTGTCTAATCGGAGAAATTTCATTTGATTTTATTGGCACTTTTCTGATTAACACAGCTTTACCTCATGTCCTAAATTCAAGAAAATGCTATATAACCACTTTATGGATGGAAGAGTACGTCTGAATAAAAATAATTCTCTGTCCAACAATAGCTGAGACTATAAAACAAATTATAAAAAAATTATCAAATTGCCTGATTAAAGTTATTTATCATGAATATGATTGTATAATGTTATGTAATAATTTGATTATCTGTATCTTTTGTTGATTTCATAAAATTATTCCTCTGAAAAATTTTGTGAAGATTACTATATAGCTGATATTTTCATCGCAAAATCCAATGCGCTTCCAAACCTTTGCATTGCAGTCTACTATATGGTCAAGGAGGCAGTGTTAAAAAATAAAAATAAACTAATTCTCAAGGCTTGCAAAACAAGGGAAAGAGAAGAAAAGAGAAAATTGTTTAAGATGATATGATAAATAATGATGAGCAAGGTAGGATGGCTGAATGATGAATGTGTGGGAATATGAAGATATTTTCCATTTAATTAAAATCTGTCGATACATGTGTAAATTTACAGATGACCTGTATATGTTGGGTTAGGGGGAGGTATAAATGGTTCATAAGAGGTCTAATTCCTTAGAAATAATTGATAAGGAGTCTTTAAAATATTTATAGATTCAATTGAAGGTAGAATTATCAGTTATACTAAGTCAGACTTACGAGGTACAACAGCCTCAGACCTGTTCTTGGCTCTGTTTTCATCACTCAAACCATCAGACATCTCATCCCTCTTAAAGTGCAATTTGGTCGTCTCCAACATCTTGAAAAAAAACACAAAAAAAACGAAAGAAATATGAATCAAGGTGTGAAGCAAAATGGCATATTATTTGGGTTGGATAGGCAGTCTAATGGATACAGGCCAGCCCTGCTTGAGGTCCTTGCCTCCTGGGTTCCCAACTCGGTCTAAGTATTCTTCATGTACTCGGTATCTGTGCTGTGGTAAGTCATATGAACTCCTTAAACCTCAGGCCAGCAGCATTGAGACAATACTGACTGTAAGCTTAGGGGACCACCTGTCAGAAAAAGATTTTGACGAAATGGCACTTTTATCAGTAAACCATCAATTCAATTAATGTGTGGTTGAATTGAATTACTTTTATTCATGCTCAAAACAGTGATTGTATGATTAGATACAATCCAGCACCGGTGTTAGGTGTACTTTTTATGGATCATATACAGTAGAGATCCATACAGTCAGATAATTAGTAAATTTAATATGGTCAAACGCCACATTTATTGATAGATAATTAATTCATATATGCATAAGTGGGCAATTTCTGCCGAAAGACGGTGCTTGTCCGGTGCGTAGCACCGGTCTTTCTGTTAACTGACGCAAAGCGTCAAGGGATAACGTAAAAAATTGATCGTTGAATAAGCGTCGCAACGCCGTTACAACGCTTGTTCAGTGCTTTTTACGAAAATAGTACCTTCTGCAGTGGGTGGAATTCCACGGTGAAGTTGTTAATTTCATGACGTTAGTAGAGCTTAAGTCAAAAGAAATCGTCTGAACTAATTTCACAGTGAGTGGCTTCTTATAAGAAAGAAATAAGGCGTAGTAATCGCACTACTTTGTATGCAGACGACGCGCAGAAGCATTTCCCTTCCCGATTCTGGGGGAGCGGCAAATCGGTTATGAGAAAGGCCGGTGCTTCGCACCGGATCATAGCGCCGCCTTTCGGAAGAAAACACATAAGTGGGAGCTTTTCATGCTGTCACATGCATTGAATACATTACCTTGTACTGCTCCTCTAATTTGCTGTACCCATCGGTTGTGATTTGTCGAATACTTTGGAAATAGACCATGAACCTGTCCACGGGAACGTTGGTTATTTCTAGGGTCAGCATATGGTTTAACACAAGGTGCAGAAATGTGTACTGTGTCTGAAAAGCACAGTAAGATATGATTATTATTTTTTGCCTCTTTCTATCTAAGCATTATACATCAAACAGATTGGTGTATATTCTCCGCTCAGGCTGCTCAGCTGCCGTAAGCCAATCAGCAGAATGCATGGTCATCCAGCATGGGTGTATGTTGTAGAGCAGCAGAGTATATTGGATGACAGCTGTGTATGTTGTACAATGTATGCTGGTGCTTTCTGTTGCACTGAGGTGTATATTGTACAATGTACAGCTTCATGATGTAAGAAATGGTAGATTATATGTCGTCCAACATTGAGTTTTGTGGGATTTGAAAAATAACTCTATATATATATATATATATATATATATATACATATATATATATATACAAGGCCAAATGTGCCACATGCGTTTTCCATTAGAAGGATAAATGCATAAATCGTACAAAAAATAAAAAGTAACTTCCTACGTTCTTCAAAATAGATACTAATCTAGTTTCGAACCCTTTCCAAATTGTATCAAATTTCAATTCATATTTTAGTTCTATTAGACCAAATTTGGCTTCCGAAATCGAATTTCAGAAAACCTTGACTTCCAAAGTTATTTAAAAGAACCTGTTCTAGCAAATTTTCACTTTCAGAATGTAAAGGAAGAACAGGTCAATATCATAATAAATAGGCTACCTGGTAAAACTAGGATTTGACCACCTATCAATGAATTTCATAAAAAAATATAAAAAACAGCATAGTCTAATTACAAATATAATAAATCAGTCACTTATGAAAGGAATTTTCCCAAGCCATTTATAGTTGCTACTAAAAAGGTCCCAGTTTACAAAAGAGATGATGCAATGCAAATTCAAAATTACCGCCCCATTTCAGTTTTACCTGCTCTATCTAAACTTTTCGAAAAGTTAATGTTTAATCAACTACACAATCATTTTATATCCTCAATTTATACTATGAGAGCCAGCATTTATCCAAACGCATGGAAAACGCACGTGGCACAATTGGCTATGTATATATATATATGATTTATTCATACACAATATATATGGCATAGATGGCTATGTACAGTATAAAAAGGTAAAAGCAAAAGAAAAAGTGAATAGGTATAAGTTAAAATTGTCCTGTGTTACATATTACATTTTTTATAAGCATGCTTACAGATGTTTGAACAATGTTGACTCTCTGCTTCCGAAGGGAGTACACACAACTCATGACGTCAACTTTGCTTTCTGTTCTTGCTTGCTCAAGAAGAAAATCCAAAGCCAGGAAAGTCCCAGTCCTGCCAACTCCTGCCCTGTTGACAAATTACAAGAAAGTTATTACAAAAAAGAAAGATGATAGAGAGATAAAGAGATAGAGAGATAGATAGAGAGAGATAGACAGATAGATATATAGATAGATCGATAGAGAGATAGAGAGATAGAGAGACATATAGAGAGATAGATAGATAGATAGATAGACAGAGTGATAGACAGATAGATAGATAGATAGATAGATAGATAGATTGATAGATTGATTGATTGATTGATTGATAGATCGATAGATTAATAGATAGATAGATAGATAGATAGATAGATAGATCGATAGATAGATAGATCGATAGATAGATAGACCATTTTTGTAACATTGAATTCAATACATAACATAGATAACCAACATCCAGAGGTCTTGCTTACCTTAGAACTAAAAAAAGTGAGTGACTGGCTTAAACTGAATAAATTATCTATAAACACCCACAAAAGCAAATGCATGATATTTCGGCCAATAAACTGACTTGTTCATCCTCAACAATTAAGCATTGGCAGTATCCAAATTCATTATGTGCAGTACTCCAACTTTCTTGGCATACTTTTATATATAAAACTGAGTTGGATTTCCCATATAGATTCTATAAGTAAGAAAAACCATATGCATCATGAATAGACTCAAACATATTTCTATGGTAGTCTAGTCAATTCCTATCTTAATTATGGTATACTCTTATAAAGTCTTGGGGCTCCATAGGCTTCTCAATTCTGCTCCAAGCTTCATGTGCACTAGCCAATGGCCAGTCTAAACCAAACTGGACTCCAAATGTCAAAAGTCAAGCTCTGAGTACTTCATTCACATTCCAAGTTCAGAGCATCCACATTTCTCCAAGGTGTATTCAAATCAAAACAAGAAAGACAATATTGCTATGCTCCTTTCCAACTTCTAGGGCAGGTAAAAACTAATTTATTAATCAACAAAAATTCCTTATGTATTTTCCAGTGGCCACTCCCCTTCCTTGGGGATGGCATCACTCATCCAATCATACACATATTCAAATCACTTGGCCTGAGGCCCACTAATCAACCACCAATCTAGGGATCCAAAAGTCCCCATGTGACTTTGGCTTGCACCCCAATCTAACCCCCCCCCCCCCCCCCCTCTCAGTGAACAATCTTACCTTGGGGATAATCCCCTTACATAACACACTGTACATGGATCTTAATCATGATGGGAAACATCAACAAATGCATTTCACTTTAAACCCTCCAGAACACATAGCTATCACCGAACACATATACAGAAAAAGGCAATTAGAGTGATTTCCGTTAGCAAATATAATGCTCATACTGATCCTATTTTCAAGAATTTAAATATATGGAAAATTTAAGATATTGCTATGAGAAAACTCCATAAATTCTACCAACGTCATATCATAAATAAGCTACCTGACTACTTCACTATCATAGACTTCAATATTCAACAACAACAGTCAAGTCACCAATATAACACAAGACATCATAGATTTATGATTCCCAAAATACATCAAAAATTTGCTGAAAATACTGTACGCTATCAGCTTCCTTTACTTCTCGATAAAAATGTTGTTGAAAGTATTTAAGATAAAGTTTTGACACATACTGAGTATGGTTTCTCCCATTATACAAAAAAGTACCTGATTGGTCAATATGTAGAAAGATGCAACATACCTAATTGTTATATTTGCCAAACTACAAACTGGTGCAAACGAATCATATCCACCTCCCCCTAACCCAACATATACAGGTCATCTGTAAATTTACACATGTATCGAAAGATTTTAATTAAATTGAAACTATATTCATATGCCCACAGTGCCACACATTCATAATTCAGCCATCCTATATTGCTCATCATTATTTATCATATCATCTTAAAATTTGTTCTCTCTTCTTCTCTTTCCCTTGTTTTGCAAGCCTTGAGAAATAGTTTATTTTATTTTTTACTATGTACTGATCAAATTAAAAAATCCAATATCCTTATCCATTGCAATATAGCTGATGCCTAAGAGAAACACAAGGGGGCAGTGATCATAGCGTTGTTACCACAACTCAGTCACTGCCTCCTTGACCATATAGTATATGATGATTTATATTTTTGTACTATCAGACAGATGTATTTATGTAGATGTATGGTCTAAATAAAATATTCTTGAGTTGATTCTTTCGCAGCACATTTACACATGTGTACTGTTAATATTTTCACTGGGTCATCTTATCATGTACATAAAGCAAATCAGTGATGCAGAGATGTTAATACATAGCCAACATTAGAACAATTGAGAGACATAACACAAGAATGTTGTGACAAAACAAGCAGACAGAGTCATACACAATGGCAGCATGACAGACTGACAGACATCCAAAAGACAGTCTCATTTTCGTAATCAATTGTGTGTAAGTAGAATGTGTTGCTACAAATTTATGAGTAAAGAAAATAATACTTCCGGGAATGTGCACAATACTATGCAGGCGCGTACACTTCCTTGAATCCTATCTTATAGTGTCAATTTCCTGGAAGTGACAAAATAAGATAGGGTATTGTGCATATTCCCGGTAGTATTATTATCTTTACTCATAAATTTGAAGTGACAAAAAAAGTGTCCATTTTGTTGAATTGTTCAATAATTTGTACGTAATAACGTCTTCATTGAAGGCCGTACAATCTCCACCCCCCCCCCCCCCGGACATAACAAAATCGAGTAGAAACGAACTACAGTGAGCACCTTGCATTTAAGGCCACTTTGGGAGATGTCTTTATCTACAAATGACTTATAAAGGTATGTACTTTGAGGATTTGTTGTTGAAGTCAATTTATACTGGACCTACAGTTAATTTTATAGACTTGGAAACTGCACCAGAGTATGTCATGTGAATTAAGGTTTCCATTGGTCAAGGCAGCCCCTCAGGGTGGATAAAATCTGCCAGAACCAAATTATAAAGAGATCTTTATAGTCAAATTTTAGACGTTAAAAATGTCCAGCATTGACAGAAACTGCTCTCAGCTTTACAATACAATTTAAACACACTTCTAATGATTTACTTTAAAAAAAAAAAAGAATATGGGTAACATGTATTGCACCTTTACCTTTAGCATACAATACAAACTTGTTAAGTGTGGCTGACTTAATCCTCATGCAGCCAGTAGACACTAGAAACCATAACTATCTGGAACTATTCAAACCTATCTCTAGATATCCTTTGCATGGCTCTACACACTATGTCTATTTCTGAGCAGTACAAGTAGTACATCAAGACATTTTGATCAATGGTTCCAAGTTCAAGAAATCTCTGTAAACCAGTAATATGGCCCAGCATTTTTGGATTTTATGTATTATTTAACTAACTGAACATTTTTGTTTAAAGGACTGTAAGAACTGTATGTATATGATGATATATGCCTGTTCATACAGTACATTATCAGGGTCTCTACACTGTCATCTCTCCCCCCTCCCCACACGTGCATCAATACAGGATGTACATTCCAAATATAAACCCACCACGTCACTGAATCAACAAAAAACCCATACTTAAAGCATGAATGCTAGTCCCGGAGACAGTCTCTTCTCACACTTCAACACAATCACTCGAATAAACAAAATGATGGACATAATTTCAGTTGCAGTAGGATTGGTTGCTGGTGCTTTTGGGGTTCTTGTTTTGAAGTAAGTATCCTTACGTATATTTATATATTAGACCTACTTTGAAACTTTATTTAGCAGTTTATAGTAATTTTTTCTGATTTTATTACTAAAAAAAGGTTTGATGTAGGCTTACAAACTCCTAAGGAAGTCTATTATCATTGCGATGTACTATTTAAATCTCTTCACCATATAGCTTGAAGTAGATTTCATGCTCTTATTTTCGTCTTACTTTTTTTTTTAAGTAGATTTCATGCTCTTATTTTCGTCTTACTTTTTTTAAAGTAGATTTCATGCTCTTATTTTCATCTTACTTTTTTTAAAAGTAGATTTCATGCTCTTATTTTCATCTTACTTTTTTTAAAAGTAGATTTCATGCTCTTATTTTCGTCTTTCTTTTTTTTTGCAGGCAGTATTTCAAAGGCGGAGTGTTCAAGTCGAATGTGCGCATAGATGGCAAAGTTGTGCTGATAACTGGTGCCAACAGTGGCATAGGAAAACAAACTGCTACAGATTTGGCTAGGAGGGGTATACATTTTTCTCCTTGAATTTATCTTAAAAATATAAATTTGTTCTTCCGGACTGAATTTGCAATGGTTAATTTTGTCTTAATTTTGTAAATAAGGTGGGATACCCATGACCCAAAGAACTCTTTCTTGGAACAGTTTGAGAACTTCCTGATTAATATTCAATGTACTGTGGGTTTTCCCACTGACTAGCAGTATATATACCGCTTCAAGTGATTTTATTATGAAATAGGTGTTTTCTAAAAAAAACAATTAAACAGCTAGTTGTTGCCGCTATCGAGATAATCTTCCCCCCCCCCCCTCAAAGCCTGAGGTACTGGCTGGGAATGAGGTCAATTAAATTAAATTGACCATAAATAAGAAAATAACAAAAACAAGAGAGAAAAAGAAGAAGAAAAAATTTCAACTCAAAGTTACCGCCTAATTTTTGACAATATAGATCACATACACAATAAGAGCTTATTACTTCCTTCTAAATTGTTTAATTCGTGTCAATATTTTCCTTATAATGGTATCAGCTGTAAGAAAGTTGGGGATTATATAATTTATTCCTGTCCATTTCTAAGTGTTGTTGGGATTTTAAAACAAAGTGTTCTGAACAGACGTGTATCCTTTTAGAGGGGTATCCCTACAACAGAGATATATTGCGTATATTTTAAACCCTCAGCGAATGTAGTTCGAAAAGGGTTTTTGTTATCATCAATGTCTATCCGATGGGCGGACGGTATTATAGTATTTAAACTTTATAAACTTTATTTTGATATTCACTTCATCCTAATTACAAAATAATGGAAAATCCAAAAAAAAATGCTAAATATTTTGTTAAATTGTGCTTTCCGAGCAGAACTTTACCATTAATGCACTCACCCTAACAAAATTGTATATGTTATTACTCTATATAGCTTAGCTGTGAATTTTGATTGTCACATTGACATATCTGAGCTGTGTTTTAAAATATTTAGAGAAAAAAATAAAATAAAAAAACACATAAAAGTTTTTGTTTCCAGAGCAGGACTCACACACTACTGCACCTACATGCGTACAAAACTTAGTAAGAATATGTCTAAAATAGTGTAGAGATACCTTTTTCGGGTTTCATGACCATTTATGACAGATAATTATATTTAATAAGGAAAATATGAAAATTTGGATAGGTACTGTTTCAAACCCTCATATCAATGACTCTATGATCCTTCTAGATTATAGTATTTTCACTTTTAAGCTTCTTTTTGACATTTGTTTCATCATTCTTTTTTGTTCATAATATTGGAAAATCTGAAAAAAATGCTAAAAATTGTGTTGCTTCCTTCATATTCCTTAGCATCCCATACTTAGCAATGACAGCCATAAATGTTGTACAATTCATGTGCATGGGAGTCAAGTGAAAGTAATATATAGATCAGCATGCAACTAATTATTATAAAATTGCTAATTATAAACAAAAACAAGTGAATGGGTTGAGCATGGCAAATCAGCAACCCAACAATTCAGTGAATGAAGGGAACATGGTAATTGATAATATATAGTTCCTTCAGTTGCCAGCTAAATTTAAACAGCGAGCAAAAAATATTTTGTCTTATAAAGGCAATAAAATGGGTGTGTTGAGTATCATTGCATACGAAATAATCCTTTAAGATTTTGTATTTTTTGTATTTAGACTTTATTTATTTAAAAACAAGTAAATAAAAACCTTGAAGGTTTATTTTGTATGAAATTATACCCAACATCTTTATGTGACATAACATTATTGCTGAATTTCATATATATATTCCTTAGGATCATACTATTTTGGACATATAAATGATAATCTTAGTTGTAGATTATTTAAGGGAACATGCTATTGTGTTGATATTTCTAGTGAACTGAATACTCCTTATTGTGCATAAAATCTTTAAAACAGAACAATTAAATAGCAAGAAAAGAATAGAGAATACTTTTATGCTCACTTGGCTTTACTCTGAACATAATGGATTGCTGTTAATACAGGGTTCCAACAGGTTTACCTACATAAGACGTAAGATATTTGTAGGACATTATGATATCATGCGCACATGAAAAATAAGGCCACTAATATAGTAATATACACCAATATATTTAATTTCATCGTAAAAAAAAAAACAATCAGGGTATTGGCTATTAAGCAATGAAATGAACACAGTTCTCGTGTATTTAAAGAAAATTCATAATTGCTATTCATTTATATTTACCATATCGTATAAATATTACAATGTACATGTTAATATCCAAGTATATTTGCATCAAAATAGGACAATGTAAGACTTAGTGGACAAAAGTAAGACTTAATACGGGCCTTAATTTTTACAAAAATAAAGTATGACTTTTTCAGACTTTCCCATGGGAACACTGTATTATTTTACACTTGACAGAATATAATGAACAAATGAAGAAATTCAAGAGTTAAAAAAAGAGGACATCTTGGACTCTAATAAGCGTCGCACACACTATATAAACACTCAAGAAATAATATTTTTGTAAAACATAGCCAATATATGTCAGTGTGGCTATCACAAGGCACCACTAGGCCATATAGAGTGTTACTGTATAAAATTTCATTAGGGTAAGTGCATGAGTGTTGGAGTTCAGGTCTAGAAACAAAAGTGTGTGTTAGAGTTCTGCTCTGGAAATGAAAGGGTAACGCCCGCCCTCCTGCCTGTCGGACAAACACATAACAATTTTAATGATGCCTGTGTGCTGAGGGTTTAGCTGCAGCGCAGCCTATTTTTTACTTAACAAGATGTTGCTGTATGTGTTTTATTTGTGTATGTCTGTCTCTGTTGTTGAAATAAAACTGAGTCTGAGTCTATGACCAAAACTTATCTTATTAAATAAAACAAATTTATATCTAATTACAGGTGGCAAGATAATCATGGCATGCAGAGATGCAAAAAGGGCTGGGATTGCAGCAAGAGAAATCAGCAAGACAGCCGATGTTAGAGATGACATGGTGACTGTAGAAACATTGGACTTGAACTCTTTCAAATCTGTCAGGGCTTTTGCTGAGAGAATAAATTCCAGTAAGCATGCAACAATTCTGAGTGGTACTTGGTGGGTGGTTGGGTGGAATAGGGCTTTACGTCCTGTATTTCTGCACCTGATGGGCTAATTAAGACAGGCAGGGACCATGGCAATGAGATGAAGGATGAAACAGCCATCCAACTTAGGCTCGGCTGGGAATCGCAAGCAGGACCTCGGAGTCGGATCTAAATGCTACATTTAATTAAAAAATATATATATAGCATAAGATATTGGACATTGACAACATTGCCAAATATCAAGCCAAATTCAGTTGTATAAGCTAATGCTATATAATGGGGGTGTCTATTGGCAACGACTTTACATTATTATACTATGTAACTAATCAATTACTGATATAAAATGAAATTAAATTACATTCTGTTTATATTTTCATTGTTTTGTGTAGAGGAAAAGCAGATTCATGATCTTTTATTTATATATATATTTTATTAATATATATATATATTTTTTGATTGTTTTGTGCAGAGGAAAAGCAGATTGATATCCTGATAAACAACGCAGGTGTCATGTGGACGCCTTACACAAAGACTGAGGATGGAAATGAGATGCAGTTCCAAGTCAACCATTTGGGTAGATATTGACACTTTTGTATTTTATTCAAAATACATAATATTTTCCGTATAAAAGGCTTATTTCTTTCGTTATAGTTTATTCAAACCAATAGTATGCTCATAAAGAAGAGTAAAGTTGGGAATTGTCATCACCTACTTTTTTTTTCAGGTAATTTTTTATTGACAAATCTCTTGCTGGACAAGCTTAAAGCTGCGCCAAAAGCCAGGGTTGTCACTGTTTCTTCGTTAGCTCATGACCATGGGACCATCAAACTGGATGACCTCAAAAGTGAAAAGTCTTATGGGCGAGATGTAGCCTATGCACAGAGCAAATTGGCAAACATCTTATTCACCAAATCACTTGCAAAGAGACTGAAAGGTAGGGAATCCGTCTTGCTATAATTTAAAGTAGAAACGTTGATGTCACAAAAGATTATTTAAAAAAAAAGCCTATCTAATTATTGACAATTTTCAAATAGGCATCAAGAGTATGCTTTCTGTGAAAGTTGAAAACATGCAAGTTCAGAGTCAGCTAATTAGTGCACACATCAGATACTTCAGGCTGTACAATGCCAGTTGTGTAACAACCTGTAAATATGTTTAAGGGATATCATACACTTTAAACGAAAAATTGCCAGAATGACTACGAATGTTTTATACATTTTACCCACAATAGTCAGACTGTGTAGCTCCAGTATCTCTAAGATGACTAGAGCTGTGTTTACATGCATAAAGTGCTCAAAATATTGCAAACCATTGTAGCGATATACAAACAATTGATCCTATGTCAAATGCCATTCCAAATTTGGCACTGTCGGGTCAACATTACTTTAGTCTGTTCCGACGTCAGGCCAACGGCAACAAAAGTGACAGATATCAGCTGGATTTGGAATGCAATCAGTATCTGCCCGGGATGTAGTGTCTAGTCATAAGTGTTATGAACATTAGAATAACATGCTCTGTGCCGAAATATAAATATTTGGCATGTTAGTTTCGGTCTAAATCATTCCGACATTGGCCATTGGTGATTGTCATCGCACCGGTGTCTAGCTGATGTTTATGGGGTGTCTAGCCGGTGTCTAGCCGGTGTCTAGCCGGTATCTAGCCGGTGTCTAGCCGGTGTCTAGCCGGTATAGCATGTTATCTGGGATGGATAGGGTAGCTCAGTTCATTTGATTATTGCCTTTGAATGGGTAGATTCGTCCTGTGATTTCAAACACATGCTAAACACAGTTAGCAATGAGCCAAAATTGGCTGGATGGTGTCGATGACATAATAGGCTAACATTGAATTGACAACTCTGACATAAGGGAAACATTGGGCCAATGCCGCATTTTATCTTGGAACTGCACATCATTATTCGCTCAATCCAGATATACGCTTTTAACGGTTTTACTTTATCTACATAAGTGGGTGCCAAAATGAATAAATAATGACATTCCGGCTTTCAGGCACCTCTGTCACTGCTTACTGTTTGCACCCAGGAATAGTGGCTACAGAACTGGTGAGATACGTTCCACACCTGGACTACAAGATTGTTTATTATGCAATTCGCCTTTTGGTTTGGCCTTTCTTCAAGAAGTCACAAGAAGGAGCACAAACATCTCTGTACTGTGCAGTAGAACCCTCTGTGGCTAATGAAAGTGGAAAATATTACAGGTAATGTCTTTATGATTAAACATAAAAAATTAAGGCAATGTTTTACCTAAGCTTCAAAGTACAACGAAACACCAACTTTTAGCTCACCTCGCTATTAGGACCACTTTTTAATTAAGATCATTAAGTATTAACTAGCTATATTATCTGCTACTAAGTGTTATTAAAATAATCAATTTATTTTCTTGTATTTCTCTTCTTAATATTAATTGTAAAATGGATAAAACATACTAAGGCTTACTGACGAAATGTTTAAATTAAACCAATTAAAACTACCACTTCAATACATTCAGGAAACTAAGGGTATTTTTTACTGTATTTAATGAACGGAGGTGTGAGGATATTAAAATGAATTGTAGTTTTTTCGGATGTTTATACATAGTTTAAATAGTATGGCAGCCCACATATAAATGGGACTTCTAAGCAAGCGGAAGGTAGTGGGATCCTGTGTAAATAACAGCTTTTAATTAAAGTTAAATGATAAAGAACATTAAAAAAAAAACCGGAGAAAGCATTTCCCAGGCCAGTTTATTGTTAGATATATCATCCAAACACATGTACATTTTTATTGATTTAATGTACATTTATTATTGAACTTTTTGAGGTTGTGTTTTTAAAATTATCGTATTTATATATTATTTATTCCTTTATATTAGTTTGTTTGTGTTCTGCTGGCCTGATAGCATGCAAAATCTGACTAATATTGAGACAGATTAATGCTAACGTTGAACCATATAATAATAACCATTGAACCATATAATAACCGTTGAACCATATAATAACCGTTGAACCATATAATAACTGTTGAACCATATAATAATAACCATTGAAACATATGATAATAAATATTGAATATATTAATTTTATTGAACCATATAATAACCGTTGAACCATATAATAACTGTTGAACCATATAATAACCGATGAACCATATAATAATAACCATTGAAACATATGATAATAAATATTGAATATAATAATTTCGTTGAACCATATAATAACCGTTGAACCATATAATAATAACTGTTGAACCATATAATAATAACTGTTGAACCATATAATAATAACCGTTGAACCATATAATAATAACTTCACTTTAACATTAAGCCGATGTGGCATGTCTGTGAATTCCTCTAAAGATCACAATTTTTCTTACTTTTTCCAGTGACTGTGCGGAGAAAATTCCTGCACCACAAGCCCTTGATGAGGAAGTTGCAGAAAAACTTTGGGCTGCCAGTGAAAAACTTGTTGGCTTATAAATGACAAATTTCGAATAAATTTACAGCTGTATCTATATGCTTCAATTTTTGTGTCGCAGAAATTTACAATTTATGTACTCGGCGGGCCATATGATGGTGATACCATCACGTTACCCAGCTCTAAGTCATTCTATTATATTATATTTATAATTGATGTCAATCAAGCTTAATAAATTATTTCTGAACCTCTCACTCTAGTTCCATCCCTGTGGGTGCAAAATGCTAAGACCCATTGAAAAGGTATCTTCCAACCTCCTCGATGTGTGATGACGAACTCACAACTTTCAAGAAGGCAGAGAACACCTTTACAACTACACCTCCTGACCTTCTAGGGACCGTTGGAGTCATAATATATAGTCAGCCAGCTTCTGGTACCGCCAATTTCAGACTTGGAAACCACTGAAATCTAATATAGTATTGGAAGCTAAATGCCAGAGGACGTCATGTGAGTCCAGGACTCTCATTGGTTGAGGCAATGCCATGGGATTCTAGCGTTCGCATGACGTCCTCTGGATATTGGCTTCCAAATCTATGAAATTGGCTGTAGCGGTAGTATGGTCCAGCAGAAGTGTGTGTGTCCAGCTTAGTCTACATTCTTTTGTGCCAACCTTTTTTTTTTTAATTCTTTCGAAAGACTCAACATTTTGATATATAGAAAGAGAGTGCAGAAATGAGTCTGAGAATGAATAAAGCCTGACTCGAATTAACAAAAGTGATAATTGAAAGTATAGTTATGAAGCATGCACATTCTGCCAATTATAAAACAAGAGGATCCTACTTACGAACAGTGCACAACGCAGGGCCCAAGATTGGAATCAAAACTTCTCTGGACATCTTCATAGAAGTTTACTATAGTTGAAGGAGCCTCGGGAACTCCATGATCTGGCCAGTCTGTATATTGGAATTGCAGCACTGTTCTGTGAAGGTCGAACTGCAAGATGAAATATATAATATGCCAGACGTGTTTGTTAATTAAGGAAATTGTTCAATGATAAAATGCCACTATTGTCTTGGTTATCCCAAATGGCAAAGCATGGCATCTCATTCTGGTTATGTCAGCATGGCAAATTAATTGAGTAGACTTTCCTCTAGATGGCAGCAGTACCCAAATTTTCCATTTGTACAGCCACATGTTTTGAATGTAAACCACACAAAACTGTGAATGCCTGACTAAATTCCACTCCAACACAGGTGTTACATAGGCAATATAACTATTGTAACTTGATGAGACCTCCTGAGTACGCCAGGTAAGTCATTTTGCAAAATGTATGTTGATATTAATATACCGACTTAGGTGGAACCAGACCTGACAGCCATATGTGTCCAATTACTGTAGTTGAAGGTAAAGTTGGAAGAGACATGCAGTGGTGGGTGGGTGGATTAGGGCTTTATGTCCTGTATTTCTGTATCTGATAGGCTAATTAGGACAGGCAGGGACCATGGCATCTGGGATTCAGTAACTTTGCAGTTATTACAATAGAAGGATGGTAAAAATTGTTAAATAATTGAATCATTTGCTCTTTTTTGACAATACTGATGTAGACCGTGTTAGTGTTGTTTTTATAAACAAATCAGGCAGACAGTTGGAATGATATATTTGATTTCAAGCAGACATTTCAGCAGAAATCTAATGTGATATCTTGTGCACAAGTCGTTTACATATTATTACTATGTAAGGATAATTTTAGCAGTTACATTGAATATCATGTATTACTTAAATGTGGTCACCAAGATACATTTAGATATAATATTCACAATAAAGTACCAGGTAGCCTAATGGCCAAAATTTTAAAATGTTGATGATATTCATTTTCTTAAAAGAAACTAGTTTTACCCCACATTTAGGTAGGGTAGAACGTGCTATAGACTTTCAAAACAAAATCTGAGACATGCGACGTACCCTCTGGACATGGAAATTTCTGATGCAATAAAAAGGGTATTTCGTTTCGTGGCGAAGTGTCACTTTAATGCTGCCATATTCCACAGAGCCATCATCTGGTGCTGGCCAGTAGTTTGCACACTCATTCTGTAAAAGTACAATAAACTTGCTGCCAATGCAGGAGAAAACAAGGAACTGAAATCTAAGTCTTATTTTAGCGGAACTTAATAATACCCTAGTTTCAGCTAATTCAGTAAGCATCACCACAACTGGAACGTTCTCTTGCCAAACCATTCGCCAGAAATCTATGACTGTTTCATCTTTAGGACCTGCAATGATAGGAATCATAACAGTAAGTAAGAAATTAAGTAATGCTGAAAAATATTATTAGATTATTACCCCTGTCAGTTCCTGTCAAGGCGATACACAAGTACACTGAGTCATGCAAAGAAACAGAGATACATTGAACATTTTCAGGCATAACAGATAGGCAGCACACATTTAATGGTTCTTAATTTTGAAGAAGTATCGATCGGTCTGCATGATCAAAATATCTGTATATTCAGTGCATTTGTGTTTAAAGAAAAAATATGGAATTTGCAGTTTGTATTAAAGAAAGTATGAAACGCGAAAACGAGTGATTTGATTCTATTTTTCCATCCGTGTACTTTCTGTTCTAATTGTACGGTACCTTGTGCAGCAATAAATGTCCTGCGTCCATGGTAGTTCTGAAGAAAAGGAACGTTTTGTTTGGCAATGCTATATTGGTACCTTAATACAAATGATATAAATATAAAAACATGATATGACAGGTAACCCCCCCCCCCCCCCCATATATTCTGTATGACTTAGGGAATGATACATAAATATAGCTTACTTCAAGGAACCATCATTGTGGCTGCAAACATTAAAACAAACTTTTTATATATTTGTAATACTGGCCAAGTCAAACCCCCTTTCCACACATTTTCTGGCAATGCCACTGACACTCAGTATTTCAAATTTCTATTTTTTTTTCTGCTAACCTTGACGTTTGATGCGTTGATGTAATCTGTTTGACCATCCTCATTAAGTACGACTCTTGTGTCATCATCTATAATATTGATATTGACATTATTCATACATACTTACATACAATGCTGTTCAAACCAAACACTACAGATTTGTTTTACTCATCAGTCCCATAACCTTAAAAAATTTAAGTAAGGTTCAATTGAAACAACCGCAACTTGACAGTTGATTCCCATTGCAATTTACAATCTTTTTGAGAACTTTCTAATTTCTTCATGTAGCTTTTACATTCTTGTTGGTTTAGGGTAAGGTCCATTAAGGCTCTTTGTGTCGTAAATAAATATTGTTTTCGATCATTGTACACGATAGATAACATGGAAATTATAGAAATAATGTGGAACTCTAAAATTAGGACACCATTGGAATCACTGGAGAGTAAATAAAAAAATCACGCGAACACTTGCATGGAATGATGTTCTTAAATCTGTTTTTGGACATCAGGTTTTCTGGCCTTCGTCCTATGTCAGACTTGTTGTAAGGACCAGTTGGGATTGTCTGTTGATTAAAAAGGCAATAGGTCAGTAATTAATTGCATATCTATTCGTAAACTGTTATCATTAGGTGCCATGTACAGTTGATAACAATGCCCTGATAGGCCTATATAATCCATGTCCACATGCCTGGTGTAACCACAGTATCTCTTCTACTTATTTCTCAGTTTATTCTTTCACACAATGCAAGTTATCTGGTTTTTAAATGGTATAGCATTCCAGAATACAGAGGCCTCTTTAGCAAAAAAAAAGAAGGTTTGTGATGCAGTACCTTGTACTCCTCTTTAAAGTAATGTCTGCGTTGCATATTCTGAGTGACATAATCATTCAAATTTGACTTCAAAATAGGCTTGGAATACTTCGTGTCTACAATGCTGGCTCCACCTGAGTCAAAGTGTATGAGAAAATTCAGCATTAATAGAAAACAAAAAATCATAAAAGAATAAATTGGGACACCACACCAACTCATTAAGGGGCGTTCACACTATCACGTATAAGACCTATGTATGACCACGTACGTGCTCATTCGTGGCTCTGTTAATCACGTATTACTTCTTTCTACAAGCATACGTAGGGCAATCGTAGATCGCTCACCGGACGTCTGTAAGACGCTCGCCAACAGTCCGTCAAACGTTCGCCAAACCTCCGCAGCAGGCATCCATGAGGCACACTTGAGGCATCCCTGAGGCACTTGTCCGCTGAGCGTTCTACGAGTGGACTCAAGTGAATGGTGAGTATATACTAATGGACAGTGGCTATATATGGCTACATGTGGCTACTTATACCTTCTTTCTACAAGCGTACATGGGGACAATTGTAGATTGCTCGCCGGATGTCTGTCAAACCCTCGCCAAACATTCGCATCAGGCATCTATGAGGCATACTTGAGGCATCTGTGAGGCACTCGTAGATCCCTCGTAGATCGCCCATGCGAGTGATTCAAGGTTGGGCGAGGATAGGCACGGAAGACCATGGGCATGCGACGGACATCCGCTGAGAGTTCTACGAGCGTTCTGTGAGTAGACTCAAGTGAATGGCGAGTATATACGGATGGACAGTGGCTACATATGGCTACATATTATGGCTACGTATGGCTACGTATGGCCATGTATGGCTATGTATGGTTACGTATGGCCACATACGTATGTACGTAGAATGTACGTAGAACATACGTAGGACGCTCGCCGACGGACCCAGAGGCAAGTTACGTAACTAATATAAACAATCATTCGTAGAATGTCCAAAGCTGCCAAAGTTTTAAACATAAATATTTTTGGCCTCTCCACCTTTGTCCATGAGTGGTCAAGCGCAACCAGGAGTGATCTACGAAGTATATGTAAAACGCTCGGCGAGTGAATCACGTATGGACAAGAGTAAAAAGAGTAAAAAAAAAATTCCATCCACCGTCATATGTAGCTCTTATACGTGATAGTGTGAACGCCCTTTAGATATTCAAATTTCGTTCACTATTTACCTCCACGAAAACAAGTCGAACCATAGCATGAATTTTCTTCTCCTGACTGCCCTGCCGCATATCTCCGTGACCTATTGAAAACAAACCAATTCCAGAGCTAGGATTAGTACATACAGTCGTTAAAGTAAATTGAAATTATATGGACACAATTTGATTTCGCAACAGATAATCATAGTCTTCAGGTTACCTTCTCACAGTGTAGGTGATGAAAATTATGACGACAATCAGTAACAAGGCACTGATCACTGTGCCTATTATGATCCTTGTGTCTGGAACAAAACAAACAAATCTACTGGCATTGGCTGCTGCATAGAAATCCATAATCATATTAAAAACTAATGTTTAGTCAGTTTTCTATAAATTTCAACAATATGACTTGAAGTTGAGAAAGGAGCAGAAGGAACTTATGGCAATACAAATTCACAAACCATCAATCACAATTTTTCGTGAGTTCGGAGCTGAGTCGTTGGTTCTGTTTCTTTTTGCAGGTTCACTTGTTATGGTATTTCCCATTGAGGAGGCTTCAGATGTGGTTGATGATGTTGTTGATGATGTTGTTGATGATGTTGACATGGATGTTTGGAAGGATGTTGTTGTTGATGTTGTGCTGGTTTCTGTTGTTGTGGAAGGAGCAGTTTGAGTAGATGATGTTGATTCCACTGATGACATCATCTTATTAGATGTGTTGTCAGAGGAAGTTGCAGTTGTTGTTGTGTTAGCTGTCGTACCAGTTGTCATGCCAGTTGTTGTACCGGTTGTTGTACCAGTTGTCGTACCAGTTGTACCAGTCGTCATACCAGTTGTCGTACCAGTTGTACCAGTTGTCATACCAGTTGTTGTACCAGTTGTTGTACCAGTTGTCATACCAGTTGTTGGTGTTTCTGTTCCTACAGCTGTAATTGTGGTCATTGTTGTTGAAGTTAGTGTTGCTTTTGTTGTGGTTGTGCTTGTCACTGATGTTGTAGTTGTTGTCATTGACGATGATTTTGTGGGCGGTGTTGCTGTTGATGTTGGGATCTGTGTTACAACATTCGGTTCTGCAGATTGTCCTGAAACAAATCTTGCCTCCCCAGCATCCCCAGCATCCCCAGCACCCCCAGCATCCCCAGCATCCCCAGCACCCCCAGCTTGTGGATCTGCTGTGGTTTGTTTTAATGTGGTTGTTGTTGACTGCGAAGTACTTGCTATTGATGTAGAAATTATTGGTATTGTAGCTCCTGGAAGAAAACGTAACTTGATGAATGATTTAAAGATTGCAAATTTAGATTTTGTCCCAAACCACTTACACTACTTACTTGCGAAATACAATCTATAAAACGTATTGTTGGGAATGGTGTCGTTGCATCGACTTTCTGGAAGTGGTTTTGGGCTTTCTGTCCACGGTGACTTATACAGGCAATAACAAGTTCCATCTTCCTGCAAAGTATAAAAAAAAGCTTCACTGCCTTCAATCAAGTTTATTGCAAAGATAATGACCATGGAATGTGAAGGTTTATAGGAAAGGAGAAGTTTTACATAATTGATTTTTTGTCACATGTATTATTACACCTTCCCCACCCCCTCAGAGACGTCAATTTAATCATTCAGACATTCAAACATATGTGAAGCATAAGTCTGCACTTGTTTTAGTGGTGGAGTTATTATAGTTTAAAGAACTGCTAAAAAAAAGTGGCATATGACCTTGACAAATGGGTCAAGTCACTGATATTGTGTCAACGTAAATGTCTTACCCCAAGGTTCAAACTCATCATGATTGATTTTAGAAAAATCGGGAAAATAAAGTGCAAAAATACAGGTGTATAAACTAGATATAAAAAAGACAAGGCCTTAATTCATTATTATGGATGAAGCCGAATTCTGTGGAAATTCCTAGAATGCACATCTCCTTGCAGACCAAAGGACATTATAACTGATTGGCCATCCAAGCCCCTCGTGAAATAATGTAGGGAGGTATTCCATGATTATATCACATGTATAAGAATTTACCAGAGTATCAATGAATGCGACCATTCATCATCCATCAATCAGTCAAGTTTGCTAATATGCATGTGGTAATATGTCGATGTGGGGACGTGTGATATTATACTGTCACAATTGTGTGCAATTTGAAAGTTATCCAGTTACCTTTATCATTAGGTAGTTGAAGTCTATAGACTCGCAGACTGATGGACAGTCTACAGCTCCTGAAGGCAGTTTATATGCTTTTGAAATGTCAAATTCTGGGTAGCATCCGATATATCTGACATCTGTATTAGGTGCTAAAAACAAAACAAAGGGACATGAGGTCACATATATGCAGATAGGATGTACCATTAAAGATTCATAAGGAAGTCTTCTACATAAAGGGCAACGAAGATTAGTACCAATCTCGAGTCCTGACTGGTACAAGCTGAGATGCGTCTCTCCACCACAAACTTCCTCAGGCATTAGGGTGCAAGTCATGTTGCAACGGATTGACCTATCATCGTCTGCATAAGGCATGTTGATGCACTGACACTCTTGTCCCCTCTGAAATATATAATAAAATAAAAATAAAAACAATTTCAGCTTTACTGTATACGAGAATTAATTAACATTATATATACACATGACAATTGCTTTCGCTGGGCAGTAAATCGAATATTTCTAAGGTTTGATATGGCAGAATGACCAGCCCCAATTATTCTACATATAAGGTGATTTTACTGGAAATACTCTACATTATTCCTTAACTACATGTGAAGATTCAAGGGTCCCGAGCAGAGACAGATAACAACTGCACGTCAATGAAAAGTAATATTTTAACACCTTAAATACGTGTATGTAGACCTATATCTGCTATTGCCGCTTTAGCTATTTGGATTTATTACTACATATTTAGACGAGAGTATCCAACTCTAGTCCTGTCAGAAGCTGAACTTTGGAATTGTTAAAATGCTTATACTGTGATAGCCAGAACCGACCTACATGGCATTAGATGCGATGTAGGGTCGGAACGCGTTGTATAGGAATTCTTGGAAGTTGACATTTACGAAATTTTTTCCTCAATAAACACGTTAGCATACCTTATTTTGTCGTTATGTACAGGAGTACGACTCTGTTAACTATCGACTTGTATGCAGATTTTACTTAAAAAGCCAGTGAAAACATCCTTTTCAAGAGCATTTTCAAATTCGCGTTCGCAGGTTCATGCTTTTGTGGTAAATATACACAAGAGGGCGCATCAGTGCGATTCGGCGCTGATAGCTCTTTACACAGACCGGTTTTCGTCCACTCGGAATCTGACAGTAGAACGCTCAAGAAGTACATCAACAAGCACAAAAATCTCTGTATTAATTTACTAAACTTTCGCCATTGCAATGCCCCTAGCAATCACAGAAATGAGGACTTGCAAGCGTTATTCTGGTTGCCACTAGGGGCGTTGAAACGTCGCCGGAGCCCTCTTGTGAGTTTTGGCAGAACTAGACGGCCATGTTTTTCATAATGCTCTCATGTAATCAAGTGAACATGAAATCAAAAATAGTGCAGAAATCGATGATAATGGGAAGAAATAAACCATATCTGCGTGCGATACAATAGAAAAAAGGTATGTCTAACGCTACAGTGGGTGTATGTTGTGTGACAAACGTTTACTAAAAGGCTAGTTCCCACTCAAGCCAAAAAGTCAATATTTTTTCATCCAGAACCTTGTAACCCTGTCCTGTGGACAGGGGACTTGTAGCTAATACTGTGATAGAATTTTTGATAAACAAAATGAGTAATGGCAAAAAGAGCCCAAATTTGTATAATGCCCCGAAAATATCAATTTTGTTAATATTCAAAACTACTGTATATAATATATGTATTGTATAATGGTACACACTAAAGTTTTCCTACCCTTAGCGATGCATAAAGATAATCGTTATATTTGCAAACGTCTCTGCATGATTTCACGGAATGATTGTCATAGTTTCCAGGCGGTTTCCAAGTTGCTCCCACGTCTTTATAGCAGCCAACAAAAGCATTATCTTTGGGTTCTGAAAAAAAGAAAATTCTCACATTTCAATTTTGTGGCATGTTGGACTGCGATATAACAACTTGTATAGGAATTCTTGGAATTTGATATTTATGTGACCGATTTCTCAATAAATACAGTAGCATACCTTATTGTGTCATTATGTACAAGAGGACTGCTCTGTTTACTATTGTCTAGCACTCAGATGTGGTTAATTTCTTCCAATTTTAATCAATTTCTGTTCTTTTTTCGAATTCACGTTTCACATTGATAATGCATCATAGCCATGGCAGCCTAGTTCCGCCAAAACTCACTAGAGGGCTCCGGCGATGTCACGGATTGATAAGCTTTTGAGTTGGCGTTATAAATTGATGTTTATTTGTTATATTCGCACACTAGAACACTGAAAATATTTGGAAAATGATATTTTTACTATTTAACTGTCAAATTGAAGAAACTGTGGTCTGAACAGAGCTATGGCAAAATTAAATTTTTTATCCACACGGGGCATTCAAGTTAGTGCCTCTAGTGAGTTTTGGCGGAACTAGGTGGCCATTGCTGTCATGTATAATCAAGGAAACATGAGTTCAAAAATAGTGCAGAAATCTATGATAATTGGAAATATCAACCATATCTGACCGCGTACAATAGTAAAAAAGGTATGTCTAAACCTAGAGCAGGTGTATTTTGTGTGACAAACATTACTAAAAGGCTAGTTCCCACACAAGTGGAAATTCCATATTTTTTCGAGTATGACGTTGTAACCCTGTCCTGTGGACAATGGCTGTCGTCGAGTCAGTAGTATGATATCGAAGGCCGGCAAGAGTACAAAAGTACACGATTTAGTACAAAACTTGTTTAAGAGTGCAAGAGAACAAATATGATAAACATATATAACATATGATCGAGGCAAAGTTTTCAGTCAACAGTTGAATTACCTGCTTTGTACACTGTTACTTCGTCATGCCGGCTTGTGCAATTTCTCCATGGTCCAGTTTTATTAGAACACAAACAATTATTTTCCTGTCATTAAACGAACATAAGAACATTATATATTATCAGCCAATATTTATCAAGATCTGATTATATGAAATTTAAAGCCAGAGTATTATGATTTCTTCATATTTGTAATTACCAACTAATTATGATATGCAAGGTGGTTATTTTGATACATTTTTTACTCAATTTAATTTGGAGTTAAATAAATATTTCCACGTACATTGTTTATCCCTGCATAGTTGTATCGCCAGGTAAAGCACTTGTGAATACACATTTCTTTTAAGGGATAAGATATGACACTATCTTTGTGCAGCCAAACATCAAGACTTGGTTCACTGAAAACTTTCGTATAGTCGTAGAGATCACATCCAAGATCATCTGTAAATTAAAACTAGAGAATATATTAATGCCATTACACTCCAGTCACCCAACGGAACTCTGAAAGCAGATAGGATTACAGAACTCATGTTTACAGTTCAAGGTGGCCCCTAACACGACCCAATGAGGTTCTTTGGGGTCCCCTGGCAAGTATAATACTTACATAATCTATCCAATAATTCTAAATCTATTATGTCAAAATGACAAAAATCATCCTGTAGTTTTATATCAAACTGTGAATTGCCAAATAAATTATTTTCAATTAAATTCTTTTGCAAGGTAGACGGAGCTGCTAGGCCATTAAAATCACCCTGTAACCAGCAACTATAAATCTTGCAGGAAAAAAACTAGTTATCAACCAAAATGATAATTCTACGAAAAAGAAGAAAGTCAAAACAACCGCAACTGTTACTAAATTGAACCATCAAAACATTTGGTTAATTCAACCAAACACAGGTGTGTAACCAACATTTTGCATGGTAAGGTTAAAACCACCAGTCTACGTCAGCCTTTTACCGTACTACACGATTGTCAGCCTGTTTTTTCGCTCTTAATATTTGAAGTTAAATGAATTAATTTCAAAATAAAAACTTGTTTAAACAACCTTATAATTCTCAAGAAGCCATTACTGCAGAGGATTTTTTAAAAGGAAAAAGTGCAGTATAGCGGACCCAGATTTATGACCATTTAACGAGCCTCATTGCCAGGCTCATGACGTAAAAATGCTTCAAATCTATTTATGACGTCACAAACTAATGTAGTTATGATGGCGGTTTCATCTTCACGGTAAAAACAGCGTTTATTTTTGCTTTTTCTTGGGGGCTCCTGCCCCCAAACCCCTGCTTATCTACACCAAATGTTATTTATATTGTGCTAGAACTTAAGAAATTTTTGATGATAAATTTTAATTTTTAATGGTGCCAAATATGGGCATAAATTTGGGTCCGCTATACTGCACTAAACCCCATGATATTAAAATGTTTATAGTGGTGGGATTTATAGGTTAAATTTGTTCACAGAATATGTTGTAATTTATAAGCTATAACTTCATACACTAAAATGCCAGTCACAGTAAAATTATACACTTATTCATATCATCTCTTACTTGTTTGTCATACCTTGGAGGAATTAGTCTCTAATTCCTCCAAGGTCATACATAAAATGCCGAAGACAGTGGAATTTACACACTAAATTAATATCCTCTTGTGGAATTTCTTAAATTCAAATAATGAATACCAGACTCGGTGGTATTGTTGAACTCATATCTTAACTCTTCATTATTTGTATACAACGTTTTGGGCATTATTTCGTAAATAAAGATATAAATAAATGCACATGCCATTGTATTACTTCATGGCTGAATTGCTGTCCAAAATACATTTCTGCTTAAAAATATGAATAAGGAAGATAAGCATATATGTAACTGAATAAATTCCCCATACATTCAGAACTATAAAACAAGTCAACCATATTTTATTGTAGTTTATGAATTATCTACTTCACTACCATTTGCTATTTGACAAAGATTTTCCAGTATACCCATTTCCCCCCTACATTCATTAATACGGATTTAACTGCTTAATTTAGGTAAGAACATTCACTTTTTGTCATTAAATTCCATACATTTTGTCCTTATATTGAATCTAAATATAACTAAATTGCGTGTTCCAGGGTAGTGCAAAAGACTTAAAGTACATTCTTTAAAAATAAGGAAACATTTTTTATATGGTTACCTACCTGAGAGTACATTTCCAATGGATGCCAATAAAACTATTGCAGTCCACATGTTGGGTGTCTGGTTGTGATTCTTGTTGTATTATGATATGTTAAACAACTACATCCATGTAAAATTGGGTATCTAAATAATTGTAATTGTTATATAGAAATGTTTATACGGGCTGCTTGAAGTTTGTGAGTCAGAACGACCTCAAAAAGAAACGTCCAAAGAGAAGCAGCCATTTACTCGCTATTTCTTGCATGACAACAAATATGCAATAGTCCCTAATGGCTGAGCAAGTACTGTCCAATTTGTGTGTTTTTGCAATTATGTTCTTCACGTGCCCTGAGGCATTGTATTTGATATTCCAAATGATTATTATATCAGGTATGTATTGCAGTGTAATTATTGTATACAAATCCTTTGTAATGAAAACTATATGTTCATTGTTTTCTAATCATAATTATGTGTCATTATATGCAGCCAGACATCATCAACATATAATGCTATTTGTAGGACTTCCACTAGCCCTGAGAAATGTAGACGTTCAAATTCCACAGTAATTAATCATCGCTGTCAGATGCAGAAAATTGTACAGAGTCATGTATCTCCGCTGCTGTGATGATAAAATCAAAATGATCTGCTGACAATGCACTATCCCACTGCATAGAAGTGATTACAAAATCTTTTATCTATAAAACACGTGCTTTTAGTGTATTTCGCCGATGAATTTGTTTGTAAAAGTGAAGGTTAAAACATGCCAGACAATCTAGGCCCAGCTAGATATGGTCCGCCTGCTTTTGAAACGCTTGGATGACATTAGGTATAGTGGGTCATCAGTCTTTGTAAAGTCATGTCAGCATGCCAATACTATCCCGCAGGCATCATGCAGGGCCTATATGTACTGCAGGCATCACTGCAGGCGTAGTCAAAAAAGTCACGTTACTGTAATAGCAGAGTTTAATGGCCAACACAACATGCCATGTTGTCTAATGCTTTGGCAATATCCATTTGAAGTGCTTTGTGTTATGCACGGGCTGGGCACGACACACTATTATGTATGAACAAATATGGAATGCATTGCTGCCTACCCAGATAGCATTCCAAATCGTTTCAATGTCGGCGCGATGTTGTATCATGGAGTCACTAGAGACTCCATGGTTGTATCGACATTGGCCTTTATGGAAACGATGCTGGGCCGATTTGGAATGTTATTTGGGTATGGGCATGCAGGCAAGGATACGATTTCTTTATATGTAAGAATTAATGGCCAATAATCAATTACTAATTCCAATAGTTTGTGGTGTTCTATTTACCGTTCAGTAGATGTAACCTTGGCAAGCCGACCCAGAGTGGTCCTTAACTTCTTGAGAGTAATCATGCAGCCTCGAACACGGGGGTCAACTGCAGTGGCTTAATTACAAGAGTTAAGAGCTCACACCAGTGCCATGACATCCTATATGTCTATTGTCCAGTAAAAATACAGGTATCAAGGATTCAAATGATAGTTCTAATAGTATTTTCTACTGATGTGAAATATATACTTCCTCATCTAGATGCCTTAATTACCAATCTAGGATACTGTGCAAATATATATATATGGTCATGCTTGAAATTCTAGAACAGTAATATTATTCTCAATTGCATTGTTTTTATAGCAACAAGTCACCATTGTACTGGGGGAGTTTATAGCAATTTAGAACCTAAGTACCTGATGTTATTGCAGATAATAATTCTGCTTGTAAACATTCTTCGGTTGAGTCATACACTTGATTTTTTGAAAAGTTTTCTGCAGGTTTTTTAATATTGTGTTGAATAAAACTACCACCGCTCCGTAATTCAAGAAATATGACATTTGCAAACTGAAAAAAGAAACAAGAATAAAACATATTCAAATGAATTTAGGAACAGGGAAGTATCTGAACAGTTTCTGACTCATGATTGATGTTGATTATTCGTGATCTATGTTGCTGTTTTTTCTCTTCTGTGGAGTTGGTTCTTCTTAAATTAGAATCAATGCATTCATGCCCACTTCATACAATTGTTAGATTTACTCTCCAGTGACTAATATTATGCAGTATGAAAGTCAAAACCAGTCAGGCACAGAAAGGCTGTATGACAAGCCTAACAAAAGGAATTTGATATTCATGTGAAGTTTACTACTTTATCATCAGGTCCCATGACCAGGCTGATGACCAAGTGATTAGTGTGTGCAGCTAGACTATATTTTTGAAGAGGAAAAAATGCCGTTAGCTATGCGTTTCATATGGTTCTATATTATGGTTCTATATATATATATATAAAGGATACAAATTACTAAAACAAAATAGGTTTATAACAACATATAAATATATAGTCTTCATCACATTCATTATGCATAGACTATAATTGGATTTAATTTGCTTTAAGATGTTAATCAAAGCCTAATCAAGGCAGGGATGCTATGTATCAATTTGGTAATACCTTAATTTGCTCAACAGTTTTTGAATGTTTGCAGCTAATGGTTACTTCACAGAGCACCCGTTTAGAAGATCAGGCCTTTCCTTAAGTTTTTTGATTGCCCAAATATATTTTTTTTAGGGTAGTCTGAAAAACTAAAATTTGAACCAGAGGGCGTTAGTCAGGTTTGCCTGGGTCACATTGCCAGTTGATGGTTAGTGACCCTTTGTCCACCTCATATTCACGTTAAACAGACATGTTCAGGCTGTATTAGAGTAGTATTCAAAATGTCCACCTGTTTTACGGTCTTATTTTGCCACAAATGACATGGGGGAGCACGGAATGGAAAGAAATAATAATAAGTTTGCTATGTTCTCCATTGTAATTTCTGCTGCTTCTTTGTAACCATATGGCAAAATACTATCATTGCAAAGATAAGGAACTTGAAGTTAATTTGTCCAGAGATGTGTTTGTACATATGGGTTAGAAGCTTTGACCTTATGGTGACATTTATGCGTAAAAATTAGACTAACAAACAAGTGGACATTTATTTTGGATTATACTTGTATTGGTTTGTGTATTTTCCCAAGAGGGAGCCACCTTCTAGCCAACTACAATCAATAGAGGCTTTCACACCTTAGAAGGAGCAACACCTGTTTCTACAAGCTTCATATATTTCTTCTACATAAAAAAGTAAGTTAAATTAATTTACTATTCATTGCAGCGACTGGTTCTAATGTAGTAATCATATCGTATTATCTTATTATGGTACTCATACATTTATAGCTACATTTACAATTGGACAGCCAATATCTCATTTTAAATTGGCTAAATTACTCATATTCACTGTGTATTAATGTTAAACTTGCAGTCACTGTGGCTGATGTGACATGTGGCTCTGGGCAGCCTGTCTGTACATTATTGATGTTGAGGTCCAGAAGGCATTGGGATGGTGAGTTTATTTCATGTATCGAATTATCATGTTTTTGTCTTCTATGACAATAATATTAATTTACAATTTTATCTTAGATATTTACAATGTGTTCAATTTTCCAGGGAACTCGTGCATCATCATAACTGTCTACAATCGGAATAAAGAGCATTTTAGTACCAACACCTTCGTTTGTTTGGCTTGATACCAATACAATACCAAAGACATTCCTGCTAGTTCAGATTATAGGTACTAGGTGCAGCACTAGCTTCTATCCCATCCTCTTTCCTGGCGTTTTAAAATTTAAAACCCAGGCAAGGTAGATAGATATCCGTCATTTGTTACATGAAATGAGGGTTTTTGTTGTTTTTCTTTTATTTCAGTGAAAATTTTAACAATAATTATTACTTGTATAGGCTTTCCAAAACCTTTTCCTGATTTTCTTGTGACTCCATGCAAGATACTAAGATGCTTGTTCCTTGGTTGTAGTGTTATTTATTTTGATTGTTTAATCAATATGATCAATTAATTGGTTTACTGACTAACTGACTGACTCAACCCAATATAAAGAATGTTTTGCAATTCAAATGCTCTCAGTTTCTTTCTGCATATCATGAGGAATAAATTGGGAAGATGAGAAGTATATATATTGTTAGTTTTTCCCCCTTTTTTCATTTCAAGCCCACCATATTGATATCTTAATACCTATCACGGATTAGAACTTGAATTGTATGTATTTGTGGGTATAATATTGTCAAAAAATGTACTTATATACTAGGCTTATACCGAAATAGGAATATGAAAGTGTTGCTTTGTTAGTTCAACACATCTCCAACTTTAGATTTTCATGTTCATTGCACTCATATAAGTGCAATTGAACAAAAGGAAAAAAACTCACAAAATCAGCATAAAAATTGTAATTTTATTTAGGAAGCAACGTAGAAAGTTTTTTCACAGATTTGTTTGTAAACAACGCACGTGCAAGTCACACTATAAGCTTGTAAATATTCCTCCGCGACCACTTAACAAACACGAAAAATTAAGTCCCCTAATAAAATGACATAACTATTTAGGCACAATTATTAATTCGAAAGCAACAATAACTTGGACTAGCACCAAATATGATTCCAAAAGCTGCCACAGCGCGATTGGTGGCTACGGACACATTTTGACCAATCTGAACTCTTGCAAACAATAGCAAAAGAAAATTTATTTAATGTCTATGTTCAGCTTTTTTGTTGGTCTAGTGTAATTGTAAAACGTGATATTTTTTCATAAAAATATTATTTTATATAGATTAGCCAAGAGATGATATTTATAAAAAGGGAAATCCTCAATATTTGGCTATAAATTATATTTTATTGTTTTTGAGATCAAAGAAAGACCTCGATGTATGAAGTCATAGGGCCTATAAATAGATATCTAATGTAAAGAAAGTCGATGAAATTTAATTGTATTGGGACAACCCATAAACTTAAGTAGCATCACTGAAATCACTGAGAGACACATTAAAAAGAAAACAAAAGACATTTAACGGCAAATTAAAGAAGATCATAATACTTTGGACAGAAAATTACATCCTAACTGCAGCACAAGACCAACATGCAAAGCAGAACTGAAAATCGAGCAAATCAACAAAAATACCTTAAGAAGTTTGTATGTACACTGTTTTAAATCTAATTGCCAGATATATAAGTCACTCGTTTCTTTCAAGTATGAAATTTCAAAGTTCTGCAAATTGATTGTTTTGCAATATGTACAATGCACTTTGGTGATTGGATAATTACTAAAATATCTCACAATTCATTCTCTTTGACTCAAAAATAGAGAGAATATAAAAATATTATAGAGAAATTAAACAAGAAAAATAGAACTAAACAACTCTCTAATACCGTCTTCCAGCACTAGGGAGCGCAACTAACAGCGCTTTCATGTAGGAAGCAGCCGCTAGGGCAGCGTAAGGTTGCCAGTCCTTGTTTTTCTGTCCATCCACATAGTCAGCGATTCCTCTGATCATCAAGTAACTTGATTTTCTGTTCCCTTCAATAGATTCAAGGACGGGTGCAAATTCTGTGTCGTAGGCTTTGATGTTGTTCTTCATTGCGAAATCCATCCTGATCTTAAAGTTCCGAGCAATGTATCGACCTCCAGCGACAGGGCCATATCGAATTCGAGGTTTATTTTCCTCTCTGTGTCTGTCGTACGATGCTGGAGGACGGGGGTGTTCGACTTGGACCATCTCGTTGTCAACCAGGGCGTAGAGTTTGTCATTCTTGGCAGCCGGTCGGTAGAAGTTGGACTCCTCAGCATGCAAGACCTCTTTGCCTTCTTCGATGTATTTCTCCCAAGGACGGCTTGAATCCACGTCTCGGAGTTTCTTCACGTAACTGTACAAAGTGTCATTTCTCGGGGACCAGTATCGGGGGTCGTAACTGAACTTGTCTTGTCCTTGGGTCTCAAATCGGTCGCACTGGGTGTAGATGAATCCATTCTTGCCTTGTGGAACTGTGACTACGATGTCTCCTAAACGTACGTGTTGATCGAAATTTTGGAAATGAGGTACACCGCCTGCCACTCCCACAACAATGATGTGCTCTATCTTGGCAAAGATTCCTGAAATACAAATGCATGAGTTTTAACCTTTCAATGCCACTATTGGAATCTCACTTCATTGCAGTTCCTTCTCTCATATTCTCAAGTTTTGTACAGACCTAATAACCTGGTGACTGTGTTGCCCATGGCAATGGTGGCTTGTTTGCTGCTTCCAACCCTGGAGAGTTTGGTTGAGACCACCTGGTGGGCGCCTATTCTGCCTATTGTGTAAACTTGAGATTCTCCTGGAAAAAAGTAATGAAGGGTTTTATACATTTGGTAACACCTTTATCTGAACATTCAAAGCTGTCACAACTACTTTAGCAAATGCCCACATCACATAGACACAGGACAATTTAAAATTTACAAATATTCACATTTTCGAGTAAACGATAACAGACACACAAATGAAATAATCAATAGATTTAATTATAAAACGGTAGGAAAACAGATCACATGCTTTCTTAAAGCCTTTACAGAATGGGTAGGTTATCACTTAATCAGAGTTTTCGTTGTCTCGCCCTCTGGTGGTGTTCAAAATTATTCAGTGGCGACGCCTGGTGTTAGTGAGATGTATAGTATTATTCAGTGTTCAAAAGATGTATTATTGATGAAACAGAACTCAACATCAGTGGATACAGTTTGCAATGAAACAACTATTATAGGTAAAGAAAACAAATTCACTCAAAACCAGAAAAAGAATAAAAACCTGTACGACTATAACTACTTAAGCATTGGCAAATAAAAAGGCAGTATGTATAGCCATTCAGCATATCAAGGATATAATATAATAATATAATAGGGATACATTCGACAAACATTTCACATTGCTTTATAATTACATCCAAAAGACCTTAGAACACACCGTTGTAATCTGTTCACGTCTTGTCCCTTTTGATAGCACAATTTTGTAAAAAGATCAAAGTCTGACATTTAGTCCTTCTCAATATTTTCCACGAAACATGTCTAAACAATATCACAAAAGGTTATTGTATACTATATACTATCTGAGCTTCTGGAAATTAGTTCACTTTTTCCTTATTCGACAGTCACTAAAGGGAACTGACAGTCACTGTTAAATATGTAAATGATATCCTACACAAAAAATCATACTATTGGAAAAGGCAAATGTAGGGTAGGGATAAAACCATATCATGTATAGTTTATCTATTTTAAAATCGAAAAATAGATCCAATATGGCAGATAGAGGATTTTAGTGGTTTAAGGGATTTTATGGATTTAAGGGATTTCAGGGAAAAAAGACTCCAATCCAACACTTCAAACTCATGCATAGTTACTGCATTGACAACCATGGCTTCGATTTTCACCTTGTCTGCGTTTTTCTGCAATAATTTATCCGCAACAACCAATAAATGTGATGGCAATAGCGTTGCATTGAGCAGAGGGTGCTTGACAGTACAGTTTTTGTTTACTTCTATTTTCACCAAAGTCAGACATTCTTAAGGCAATTTGTTCCGTGCTAATATTTCATGCATTTATGCCAAAAAAGCCCCTTACTGAACATTCTAGGATGATTTAAGATTGCTTTCACCAATTTTTGTGTTGAGTAAACTTCCAAAAAACCAACCAAGCCAAAAAAACAACTTTGATTTAGGATGATACTTTCCTCTTAGAAAATTATTCCAAATATCTCCGGAGGAGGCTTCCCCTCCCCCCTTTATATTTATTTTAAAAAAAATTCTTTCATTTGGCTTTTACCCTGCATTTCAAGCACCCTCGTTTAGTGCCATAGAAAAGACACCTTACCCACAGATGGCAAAAACTCATCCTCGAAATCTACAAGAATCTGCTCATCACCTTCAGAGCATTACAACAGAGATTTAAACAAGAGGCAAAATTTCTATGTATACTTACTCTCCTCTGACACAGCTACAATAGCAGCATGCATGTGAGAATTTTGGCATAATACAGTGATTTATCAGAAAAGCTATTCGTGTGTGATCTTGTTTACCAAAAGAATAATAATTTAATTATTGTAATTATATTTAAGCAGCTTCAGTATTTGACTGATAGATTTACAAGCTTTTAAATCTCATGCATGCGAAAAAGAAATCAACAGTAATTACTCTGTCATCTATTTTCATTATACATTTATAGAAAGCTTGGCATCTTAAATATACAATTATCAGTCATCATGAATAAAATGCTATTGATAAGCTTACTTATGAATGTGATAAATCTATCATTTGTGATCCGCTTCAGATTCAAAGCATCTTAATTTAAGCTTTGTTTGTCACATGCAGCACTTAATTAAATACATAATTGTAATTATAAACTATTCATTAGACTCACCATCCAGCTTGTAATGCACATACGATGTCTTGAAGTCCATCATTGCATCAACAGCCAGTTTTTCACAATAAGCTCCAGTAATGATGGCCACGGTGGGAACATCCCGTCCAACCAAGTTGGGAACTTCATCCACCATCTTGACATCTGAAGAATCAAACAGCACTGGTATTGCTCATTAATGTTACAATTCATTACATCTATAACATGAATTCATATAATTACAGATACGTATAACAATCAATCAGCTTAGGAGGTATTTATACTTTTCTTATAACAAATTATATTGGAAGAAAAATCACCAACATATATAACAGTCTCAGTTATCTTACACATTAGTAAGGGAAATTATGTAAATAATTATTCTTGACAAAGTCTTGTATATAATTTACATTTGCTGAGGCTAAACTGTACAAAATAGCCATGTAATTAATTCAATACAGAAGGCCTTCTGTCTCCCAAAGCCAGATAAATTACTGCAATACAAACCATTCCCGAGAAAGTGGCAAATGGATCGGGAAAAACACCATTTTGAGTTGACACGTGGAATAGTGACTGCCACAGAATAATGCAAAGACAGGAGAGACAGATATGAAGATAAAGAAGATGGAGGTGCAACTGACCATGATTCTTGTCCTGAGCAGCTCCTGGTGACCTCATCCAGATGCCTTTGGATACCTCAGTAATGAGACCACGAGTCTGCAGATCCCTCAGCATAACAACAGCAGTCATCATGTCATGCAACTTGATCTTACACAAACTGCAAATGAGATATATCTGTGTCAGCATCTATGAAACAACTTTATCTGGGATTTATTAATCACCCAAAAGTGACACAATGCTAATGATAATCACACCAGAATAAAGGATGTTTGTTTTGAAATAGGCTTTTTATAGCAGGCTTCTTTAAGATTATTGGTTATCTGAAAATATAAATGACTTTTTTTATCCCGATATTTAAAAATTATACATCATAACATGCTATTTTTTAGGGTACACTTTCTTGTTATTTGAAATGCACTTAATGTAGCTATCTGTTAAGTATCAATCCATAATTCCCCAATTTCCTTCGACTGGCACCCCATGGCCTGTTTCAAATGTGACCTTTTCATAATGATTTTCTCTCTACATGTATGATAGTGCACATGACTGGGAAATGGTAAGACTGGTAGGTAATGTTTGATAAATGGATTAAGTTCCACTTTCTCAACTTCATCAATATGTCATGTGTTTGAGGTACCATTACCATCTGTTTCAGGTAACATTACCATGTGTTTTTAAGAGTTACATTGGATTTCGTATCTTTGTTTATGTGAATCCACAGTATTCCACACATTCCAGCCTACACAAGTATATTATGTTTATCTTTTCGTGTCCCAAAACACAAATCTACGAAGCGAGATATTTCATGAGCTCTTCAATTTATTTAATGCACTAGAACATTACATCATCGATTCAATAATATCTTCACTGGTCACTGATTGAACTACGATGATAATGACTGTTAGCCATTGAAGTGTTTAAATGTGTGCATAATTTAAATCCTGAGTTCATTTATGATATTTTTGTTGTTAAAGATATGCCAACAGAGTAACGAGACCCTTGTATCTAGTCATACCACGTTTTAACAAAATTATGTATGGAAAGAGAACATTCTTATATTATGGTGCTAATCTGTGGAATTTACTGCCATAAAGTTTCAAAGAAGCTTTAGATTTTAATGATTTTAAAAGGTTACATTCGAAATGGGAAGGGTTAAAATGTTGTTGCAATGTTTGCATTTTATGATATATTAAAAATCCCTATTATGGTTTAATTAGTTTTTATTGTTATTGTTTTACCTGCACATTTTTATTTTTGCACATATACAGACGATCAACTCTTTGAGCTAATTTTATTGTTGTCTTATGTCGACTTTAAATAAAGATTATTCTATTCTATTCTGATTAAGATGATTATGATGGAATATGTTCGTTTTTTTAAACATATATTCAGAAATTATGTCTTCTCTTTTTTAATAATCATACTATCACATTGGATTATAATCACCATGAAAGAGGTGTTTTTTAAGGCTTGACATAGTTCAAAACTTTTCCAAAAGAACACATATTTTTTTGGTGTTTTTCTAGTCTACAAATGACATCAAAATGATGTATAAATATGGAGTCCCCGATGTGACCTTTCTCACATATAAAAACGAGTCTGACAGGATTTGGCAAAATGTGTGTCAACAGTACTTTGACAAATTGTATCCAAAGTGTACATAATATCAGGGTAAAAAACAACATGAAAGTGTCTTTTGTATAACCCATTGCGTGGGATGTCATGGAATGTAAACCCTTTGAATATGTCGCACCAACAAGTGTAGATGCTTAATTCATGCTTGTTTAATAAACTTTATCATCTTCCATACAGGATAAAGTGACAGGTCAAAATGATGAAAGTCATTTACTGCTATGATAAATATACTTGGTGGAATTCATGTTGAACTACACATTCGCCTAGTGACCAGAATATGAAGAAATATTTCACATTGATAGCCATAATTTCTTCTTGCCTTTTTGGAAAACAGATTAATTGCCACCCAAACGTGTTATGACATCACAATGCTCAATAGTTACCCAAACTAACACAGTCTTAAAGTTTGACGCATACTTTGTTCACCAATCAACCCTCTCGAACAGCAAGTACCCGCCTTAAGAGTCCTGCATTATACCGACCCTAACTCACTATGAAGTATACAGGTCATTGGAGTTGTTAATACTCACGCCAATAGGTCAGGAGTGTTCATACTGTTGGGGTAAGCATCTTCCAAGAACTGTAGCATCCTCTGTTTCTTTGCCAACCATAAAAGAGAAGTTCGAAATCTGGCCCTTCGTGCTGACTTGCTCTCGTCCTCTGGGCCTGGTGGACCTGGTAATTCAGAAATATCATATTATCATGCTCTAAGCTTCCAGCCTGACAAGCAATAGATATCAATGTCATTAAGAAACTTACAAGGTTTTTAAAAGGACCTTAAGTTTGTTCATAAAGATATCATCTACATTTGGTACTTTTTATATAATTTTGATGAGTAAGCATGGTCTTTGCTGTAAATATCTTCTTGCTGTCTTTGACATATATTGATATAACAGTGAGCCAGCTTTAATTGGCTGTTCTTCATATCCCGATGGACTCCCGAATTTCTATTATGGATTAAATGTAGCCCAATGTACAAAGATAATTTGATTTCCACCATGGCGGACTTATTACAGCCAAATTCAACGTATAGTGTTGTTGTATAGTATGACCAGCTCGGTGCTGTGCGTCATCAGATTCTGGCATAAATGAACCATTGTCATTGTATCAAAATTAATGTCCTCTTGTTTTTCGATCCTATCTTCTCAAACCATGCAAAGAACCGCACAAATTGCACAGAAATATTATCAATAAACCAAAATCCAACTTCAAACTGATGAAAGCACCTCTCTTTAACAAATACCCATTCAAACTTGCCAATTATTGCCATTATTCATGGTCATAGAGAAACAACAGGAATTGCAATGGAATACATAAAGCAAACAGTAAATCAAAAACATTGCAGACATTTCATTATCAGTTACAAATTGGGGTAAATTATTGATAACAATTTGGGTTGCTCTGTGCTTGATAGAGAAAATATGACCAAAAATAAGCGAAGAGTCCTTTTTTAATCCTGTTACACGGTGAGCCATCAGTGACAAGTTTGTTAACAAAAATGACTGCAGCTCCTGAGATATAGGAATAGTTAAAAATAGTTTGCTATCATACCAAATGAATTTTCCGCTTATATCCGCTTGCTCATCTTGACAGGTCCTTTTCACACTTTCCTTCATTTCATAAAGATATATCGTCAGCATTTGTAACTTTATAACTCATATGCACATTATGGAAGCAAGGATATCAAAACGAAGAAAAGGCATTTTCAATTGATTTTATTTCATTAAAGCAAAATTTTTAACAATCAACATTTGTAAACATAACTGATGCAAACCCTAGATATACCTAATTATAACGAATGAAACAGCATCAACGTCACTAAATAGAACAATGAATCAATATGCTACATAAAAAGCAAAAGGCTGAAATACAATGTGTAAGATGATCAACGAATTTGTACAAAGCAATCGAATTAACATAACAAATACTTAAACTAACCTACCCTACAGGATTACAAAGCTATAGAAATGTCCAAAAAAATTGCTATATCCCAACTTTTTCTACAGTAAACATAGAATTTGGTAATATTCATCGATATAATACATTTCTGACACCCTCCATAAAATCTCAAGCAGTTGTAGTTGCATGTATATAAATCTGTATTTAATAAATCTGTATTTAATAAATTCCTGGAAACATGGAATATAGAGGCATGGCAAAGATTGCATAGTTTTAGTACATAAGGCAAAAATACCAACCTAGCTGTATTATTTATCATTTCAAGTAATCCATAAGCAGCCATAGCATGCCAGAATATGATACAATCCAAAAAGCCATAGTTTTTAAATTCTATGCATCCAAAAACCTATAGTTCTAAACTGTCACTGCATAACTGCATTACACAAACGTTCATAGTTTCATCCACTCAATTAGTCTTCACTTGGTGTAAAATTTAAAAACTATGACCAGTACATGCAATTTAAAACTAAGAATACAACTAAGTAAAGAATACACTGTTACAAAGGCTCGTCTCAAAGATTCTGCAGCTTTAACATAATACTGAATAAATGGCAAAAGCAGACTAACATAACTCAGCTTTGTCTGAGGCAATAAAGCACTACATCTGGCAATCATAAGCCTGTGGCAACCACGTTTAAAATAAAAAGTGTTGTGATTCGTCCCTACATGACTTTGCTCAGCGGACAGTGCCAAGATGGCGAGGGGTGCCCACAGTGCGGAAAGCAGAAGGTTGTGAAGACTGCACGTAAGGACCAGGAGAGTGGCTCCTGCGAGTTGGTTGATTATAACCAGCCCCTTGGGCAGGAGACCATGATGCCCTTGGGTTACGGCGACTGGAGCTGGGCAAGCTGCTATAGGCAAAGCTGTGACGCGGACTGTGGGGTGTGTATCGAGGGTCAGCCAGTCGCATCTCTTCGTTGTCTTCATCATCCACTAGGAGACCTGGTTGTATACTAGGAACATATTTTGGGCTAGTGGGAGTCTTTGACAGGGTAACAATTACCTCAGACCTAGGCCGGTTCTTCTTATCTTGGCCAGGATTGTTTGGTTTAGGCCTAAATCTGACTTCATCAAATCTGACTGGCTGATTGATTGGTGCCTTGCCGTGACCTGGTAGGGTTTGAGACCGGATAGGGTCGAAATTATGCTGTGGAATATCTAGAGGGGCAGGTTTTGGCTTTGGAGCTTTACTGGCTGCTGGACGAGGGGGTCTACCCTTCTCGGGGGACATTCTATTCTCGGGTTCTGGCCACCCTCCATAGGGTGCTGCGGGAGGCCTATCCTGTGGCTTTCTGACAGTGGCATACGAAGGCTCATCCACAGGTCTTCTGCCAGCAGGTGGTTGCTCCCCTCTGAAAGACCCTGATGGAACAGGTGGTTTTCCCACGGGTGAGCTGGTTTGTCTTGGGTGACTGCTGGGTAACACTTGAACAGGAACTTGACGAAATGTGGAAGCTCTACTGGGTTCAGGTTTCTTTGCAAGAGGGGCTGCCTTTTTGTCTAGGTCATAATACCCTGGAGGAGCTTTGTAATACCTGTCATCCAAAGGTTTAGAGAAGCTACCGGACCTACTATTAGATAGGGATCTTTCTAATCTTGGGTAAGCTTTAATTTCCTCTGACTGTGGTCTTCCACGAGATGGGTCAACACTGGATGATCTCTCCATGTAAGGATCATAATCCAAGACATCAGATCGTGATGGGGGTCTAGCTGGTTGATCAAGGAGACCTCCTTGTGAAGAACGTCTTGGGGGTCTCTGTCCTCTTTCTACTGATGGGTATGCAGCAACAGACACTGGACGAACTGGCCGTTCATTGTCTGGATAATGCTTGGGCCGTGGCCTAATAGTGCTACTTCTCTCAAGCGTTGGATAAGCCTTGATATTATCACCAGCAGGAGGCTCAGATCCTCTAGGGAGGGTACCATATTGAGGTGCACTCCCTCTTTTTTGTTCTCCAGCACGTGGCTTTGGTTGTGGTTTCTTGTCTCCTGGCCATTGGCGTGGACCTCTTCTCGGACCATCCCTGTTCCTCCGAATACGAGTCACCATGGAATGAGTTGGTGCTTTTTCTGTCTTATAATTAAAGTTGAGGCCATCAGCAGTCTTCGGTCCTGTTAAAATGGAGAGCTTATTGAGTGCAATATACAGACAACACAGGTAAGAAATGACACAAATTTGAGCAAGAACTTGAAGCTAGACTACAGAAAATGCAAGGAATTGTGCTGTGAACATAACCCTTATCCAGTTAGTTCCTGCTGCCATTACGTTAACTAAAGTCAAAGAATTTGACTTACTTGTTGCCCATGTGCACAAGATAGCATTTTAGATTGAAGAAAGAGAAAAGGCTTGAAGAGACATGCAAACATTCTTACATTTACCACCGAAGGGCTCCCAAGTTGATTCGATCATTCTGTCCATGCATCCACTGCCCTCAAAGCACTCGCATTTCCATCCAAATAGTTGAGAACTCGCTTTTAAGATATATGCCAAAAGGCTACACCATTTGGATTCATTTGAGGCAGCGCACCATTGCTTGTAGATGATGCTACTTATGTAACGATCAAATCTTTGAGATTCTCTCATAACGCAAAGTAACGGACACAGTCAAGAAGGCAAGCGTGGACCTAAGCGGAGTGACTTTGTCTCAAAACAGCTGCTTTGAACCGATAACAAAACATTTGTAGTACACTGAACAACTATAAAGGCAAGTGTCGTTTGTCACCAATAAAATTAATGTAACCTGTTACCTCCCTCCAAAAGTTTGCTAACATGACGCTGCCCTATAATATCAAAGCACACATCAGGATAGAGCAAGTGGGCATCTGGATTCCAATTTTATGTGCAATATGAAGAAGACTCTAAGCAAATGAGGCATGGATTAACAGTGATAAAAAGCTGCATGCTTTACATATTTGGAGGAATTGTTGAGTTTTACATGCATAAAGTGATCAGCTACTACATAAAATGTGATCATATACTACAGGAAACACAGATCTATGGTAACACATGGGAAATTGTTTGCACTATGGATCTGAATTGGATATGGAGGCACAAATCTTGATTCTACGCAACGCAAAAGATGGTTGAGAAATGAAATTGAGTCGAGTATAATTCTAATGAGGAGTATGTACAGTTCTTATTATAATACTACATAGTATTTCATAAATTGTGTTCTAATTTTTGTAATGCTTTAATTCATTTACAATTACAATTACAACACCTCGAAATTTAATAACTCAGCAAAGGTACCACAGCGATTCATTGGCATCTTCCACACTGAATAAACATATTTTTAAACAAATTTCGCCATCATGCAGACGGAAAAAAGCACTCCAGGCTAATCGGGTACACCCACTCACTAGACTTCGGAATACCGGCAATTCAAATGAATTAATAACAGATCTGCAAACTGTGACAAACGACATGCTAGGTAGGTTTATACTTAAAACAACTCGAAAATGTTTGTTAATCAACTCCAAACCAGCTATTTTGAGGACAACAATGAAAGCGAAAAGCAAAGGAAAAGGGAGAATGATGAACCATTACATGACCACAAAGCATGCGTGTTAGTATACAAGTTTGTTCCAGGAAACTACTTTGACTACAACGGATTTTCATCCTGGTTAACCAACTACTGTTGCTTTTGCACATAAAGTGAGTACAGACGACCCATAGCAGCCCTCCTTATCCAGTATACAGCGGGTGCTCTTTATTCTGATGTGTGCGATGACTATTATGCAGGTCGCGCATGCGCTGCAGGTACTTCGCTTTTTCTACTCACGAATTAGCTCCACAAACTCCCATTCGCCATTTGAGTCCTGTCCTGTGGATACCGCTAAGCAGTTGATTGAGAACTGTTTGTTGTCAGGAATCTTCCATCGGAGGAATGTATCAGCACCCTTTCTGCGACCCTCTCCAACCTGAAAAATTTCCAAAAAGGCTTTCCGATGAACATTTGTGAGGTCTGCGTACTACAGCTGCACTTGTCTTAACTGGTCACCAACTGTCTGTTCTAAGTATGCTGACATGCAAATACATCCAGTGCATTTCTCATCTTGGTGTCTCATTTAGTGTTCTGGGACATCAAACCCAAAACCAGACAACATAGTAGGCCTAGCGAATCTGCACAGTGGACCACCCATATTGCAGCATTCCCCAAATACGAGTGCCTACATTTATCGTATCAAATAGCAGAAATGAGCACTTACTGGTTCATCATATTCCAATGGGCATACCATTCACAGTGGGATAACCTCTCAAATAAGCTAACCTAGCCATAACAGTTTAATGCTCACTCTCTAGAAATTGTTATATAGCCTACAGTTTACACTGGACTCATAGTCAATACACATCAGGCATAGTATATCTCCTTGGAGTATTCCTCCATAATAGAGAAGCCCAAGCACTTAATGCTGGAGGAAAGGCAATGAGCCACTTTACTGCCATTTGATCTGGTTCTAGTGCAGGTTCAGAAACCACTCCCCATCTCTAATTCACCTGAACGAGGCCTCTGTCCCAGCTTATCCAAAATCTTCTGAGTTCATCACCAGAGAGGATATTGAAAGTCGTGGCTTCTTCCACTATGTTTCCTTGACCTCCATATCTTATGCAAGACTTCTTGTTGTTCCAGCCTCCAATAACGACCTGTAAGTACAAACATTGTTTTGACACAATAACCTTATAAACACCAGCATAAATCAATGTGTTTGCAGTTCTAGGATACGTGTGTTTTGGTTCTAGGAGAGGTCACAAGAGAACACATTTTCCATTGCTTTTTGAGGGTTACAGTCAGAACTGTTTATAACGAGAATGCTTATTATATAGCCAAATGTGGGTTAAAATTATTTTGTGGACAAGGAATGGATTCTTTGTTGTTGTTTTATTATCATTTTAATAATTATGTATAATTGTATAATTCTTTAGGTTCATGTTTCATGATTCTAACAGCACGAGGTCACTGTTAGTATAGATTTTATTGCTTCATTTCTCCATCTTAACATCGTAGTAATAAAAATTCAATTGTTTCGATGATAATAAAATTTCATATTTCAATTGAACACCTCATCACTAAAATTTGAATCGAACTTTTTTTTTCATGTCAATTGTCGAAACCTGGTGAGGAAGGCTACCTCACCACACCAGTAAATATAGCCCCAACAGTACTGTTAGGTTAATTATGGGGTTCCATAAATGTGTTTCTGCTTCTGTTTAATTCTTGGGTCACCTCTACTATGCAGTACAAATACCAGGAAATGACATACCAAGGTCAAATGGTGTTCTTGTCTGCTATATTTCATTCTATTCAGAGCAACTTCAAGCACAGTAAGGTGTCTGGTAAGAATGAAAAACAAAAAACAAAAAAAAAAACTTTGTATCTGCTGCCTGTGCAAGTTCATCATCAACCATGCCAAGACTGATGGGGGTAATTTATTACTAGATACAATACCCAGCCTTGATGGTCTAGTTTATAGGTGCATAGCTAAGGCTTCTTGTCCAGACAAGAAGCTAAAAACAAAAGATGGATTTCCATTGCTTCCACTCAATCATATGAACTACTACAACAGTAAATCAGTGAGCAAGAATTCAATCTCCTGCATGGACTCCAATGTCTACCGTGCATGATGCCAGACCAGGGTCTGTTCTGGGATGAAGTACTGTGACTAATAAGATATCATCGGCATATAAAAAAAATTGAAACATGAAAGTTTGGATGGATAATAGCTTTACATAAATTGTGCTCAAGCCTCAAAATTATTGTCAATCAATGGCAGTTATCTGAAAAAGGTTCTAAACACATTTATTTTGTAAGAATTTCAATTATAAAGTTTTTCATTGTCTCTCTTGACAAAGAATACAATCTAATTCTAACTAAACACAGTACAAGAATAGAACAATATGTACCCGATTCACATTGCCAAGACTTTTTGGCAATAAAAACAACTGCGAATCATTTCCCACAATGCAGACAATGCTGTACGATTAGTTGCAGTCTAGCGCTATGACGCACACCATAGGTTACAGTCTGTCCTTGGGATCAGCAGAGGATTGCATCAGTTCTGCTTCTATGGTTGTTTGAAGTAAAAAAGGACTCTTCATTGGTTTATGGGACAAAAGAAAAGTAATGATTTATATTATTGAATCCTTCGTCAATGCAGATCCTAGTAATACCACAGACATTCATTGCCTAAAAACCATCGGTGCCCATGAGATTGGCAATAGGCATATAATGAAAGCTGGGAAATGTTTGGGATTTATCTTACAAATACATTCAACATATGCAAATTCCTCTGTACTTGATTCACCATAGCTACTTAAAACTGCACCGAAATGGACCAGCAGCTTACATGTAGTTCAGTCCTACACAACAATGAAATATTGACTTCAAATTTCCTCCTAGAACCTTGGCACTTAGGGCCAAACAATTATGAAAGATCAAAGCAGACATTAAAAGCATTATAACATACAATTACAGGAACAGTTACGTACCTCATATGTTTTCCTGTCCGTGTCTCCATAAACCGATGAAAGAGCGATGTGAGCGTCAGCTTTGGCCTTCACTTGGAAAACGATGTGGCGTTTGTCACTGACAGGAACTTCTGGGAGGTACTGGTAGTCGTAAACTTTAGGTGTATGCACAGTGATGAAGTTCTCTGAAAAAGACATATTTGAATATTCAGAATGTGTCATGTCCTTTAAATCGATTTCTCCGTTGCTGGGTTATGAAATTGTACCCATACCAATGCAGTCTATTAGGTTACGATCACTACTATGATGATATTAATTTTAGGCTCATTTTCGTCCAACGCAAGGCAATAATCTTACATCTAAAACATCCACACCAACGAGAGTTGTTTCTAATCATATTTGTTTGCCTATTTGCATGGCAGTACTTACCAACAATTTGGTCATAGTCGATATCCTCATCGTCATCATCAGCAGTATCTTTGTAGTATTCACGTCCGTCTCCTTGTTTGACTTTAGCAAAGATGTCAGGTCCATGGCTGTCTCGGAAGGCCATGCCAGTTCCGCTTGATCCGCCACTTCCAGGTACTCCGGGTCCTCCTCTTCCTCCATACGTAGCTGGATCCATCAAGGGTTGCATCTTGTTTACGACCACTTGCTCTTCCTGCGTATCAATGAAGGAAGCCCTCTTGTCAGCATCCGCTGGAGCGGGGTACATGGCAATCTCCAATCGAGCGACCATCGGATAGTTGCGAGTAAGGACAAGGGCCTTCTTGAGGAAGCCAACATAGTCTAAAATGAAAAATTTGGACAAGTGAAAGTAATGATCTTAAGTGGCTAAATGAAGTTATTTTGTCATTAGGTTAGTTAATTTATGATCTAATCTAGGAAAACAAATATAACATTATTTAAAGTGAGCTTTCAATAACAAACACATTATTTGGTAACACATTTATGTGGGACGTTGCAAGTGGCTTAGCCATTATTAATGTTTCAGAGCTTATCTTGCTGCCATCCGTACTGAAAGGGTTCACTCTTATTTCGTGGTGTACAGCTGTACTTGCTTGCAGTAGTACAGCATAGCGAAATACATTCCAGGCTTTGCGTAACAGTTGTACCCTACATTCATTTGATATGGTTCCAGTTATACCCTAATTCCTTGGTGTCATTTTTCGGCTCATGGCATTGCTCAATATTTGCCTTAGAAATCTTTGTACAATACTTGGCATATGTGACTTTTTAGGGCTGCATTCACGGCATGCATATCATAATCGATACATGCTCCTGAGAGAGTTTGGATTTTCCTGTATACTGCATTGTCATTTTCCAGGGTTTTGTGGGGGCTGAACCCCACAGGGTGAAGATGGTTGTTTAGATCAGACAGAGCATGTTACACAAACAAGAAAATACGTGTTTTGGGCAGCCAATGTTCTGGACAACATGGCGTCATTTGTTATGCCAGTAAGGGGTGCTACTGGGGGACCCTGAGGCACAATATGTTGACTAAAAATTATGAAGGTCAAGAAGTTAAAAACAACACTATTGTTATATATTCTGTTTCACAAATATTTGTATTGCTAAATCAGCAAAGGTGATCTTATGAAATCTTGAAAAAAGGGTATCGTCTGAAAACTGAGTCATCACACAAAATCATAGCATGCACAGTTTCCATATACACAAAGTGTCCATTTACATCTCTACATCACAACATTCCCTTATGACGTCATCGAAGCTTAGTTGCTTAAGTATAGTTATAAATATGTGAGTAAACAATTGAATTGTTTGTCAATTATGTTTGCTGTAAAGAGTCCAGTATATAAGATAATCATTTTCTAAGCTGCTAGTGATAAATGAATAATTGCGATCCTATCAAACATGAAAGTATGAGTTCGGGGCAGTTCTTGACAGCTTGATGTCATTTGTTTTTGCAGTAATCGGAGATATTGGAGAACCCTGAGGTACAGATGCTGACCTACTCAACAAGGCTTTCATTTTTGTTAGGAAATAACCTGCACCTGTAACAGACGTTTCTTTTTCTTGTAAATTTTGGACAAGACATTTTATCATCCATTGCGTGCGTAACTCAAAATTTCAGCTCCCAGTGATGATGATGAATATTGTAAAAAAATGTCATAGTTATATACACTAATACTCCAAATATTGCCTTAGGACTAGTAGTGTATTATGACTGAAGCGGCCCTTGCCGAATACTTGGCACCTGCTTCAAGGAGCAAAGGGCTGAACCAACAAAATGCAAGGATTTCTTTGTTTGGATGCTTTTAGGCAATCCAGCTTTCAACTTAGTACAGGTTGATGTTACCTACTTTACTGGGGGGCATTGTGTTATCTACAAAAACAAAGTGGAGGTCTTGTAACCATTTATTTACCTTCCTGATTTATTTTCTCACTTTTTCTTATTTCCACTGTTTCCTAGATAATGGTAAACAAAATTTGCCGAGTAAAGTTGGTTAATTCTCACTTAATATTGCTCCATGTTATGCTTCCACATATATTGAGCGATAGATCAACCAGGTTACAATGTAGACAGTGGACATCAGCCAACTATTCCGGCTCATTTGTATAACACATCTTTTCTCGTGTAATATGTTTGCTGACGGCTCATAAACATACCAGTTGCCAATGTATGCAGTGCATGTGTACTTAGTTATTTGTTGTAATGTTTACATAATGAATGTGCCTTGATAGATTTAATTTTAATGGATTAAATACCAACTTCAATTTAAGGCCTGGGTAACATGATATGTGTAGATTACTTCGTCCTTGAAATTTTACGTCTTGAATAATGCCGTATTAGCTGTGGTATAATGCTTGGGGTATGCATCTGAAATATCTACGGTCATGCTTGTACAATGCGAAAGTAAAGACACACTATGACTACAAGGCTAATGGAGCTGTTTCACCTAGCAATACCACGAACCTTATTCTGGTCATGGTGGCTTTTACCCTCTATTACGTCATAATCCTGGGGTGCAGGACATTTGGCGGGGGCGGGTGTGCGGGGGGGGGGAAAGGCGTTCTTTACACCATGAGGGCAACAGACGTCAGGGGGGTTTTTACCCCATATCAACTGTCCTACCCCAACGTCAGAACGTAACCCTTCATCAGGGAATCTTGGCCTTTGTCTTCTACAAACAATTCACAAGGGGTGTGCATTACAGCCAGAAAGGGTGCAGAGAGGGGTTGTAAGGCAAGGTGTATGGAGTTATGAGCATTGCAGTTAGCCCTTGCATTCCTAACTGAAAATCCATTCGTATATATGAACAGGAGATGACCTGTGTTATCATTCTTTTTATGTGAAATTAATGCCAGAATTTCCACTGGACCCCACACTCGTATTTCATGCATTCATTTTCAAATAATGCTAATGTAATGTAAATTTAAATCAGGTTCATAGTATATCACTCAAGTCTCAACCGCACTTTCAATTGTACCCCTGGCAGGCCAATCCAGAGTCTTAAGTTCCCTGGTGGGTATTCAACCTAACCGAATGGCCTTAAGTGCTCACACCAGCACCATCACTGTGCTATTACGTTATGCACTATTCGGTAAGATGTTGCACCAATGGATGCATGTTGTTCTGGTGAATACTTGTCAGGATCTTTTGCACGTAGTTACATCTACCAATGCTAGATATGTGGGTATGTGTCTTTGGGCAAATAAATCGTAATCAAATTGTTGGTTCCTTTCATTCTGTCTGATTCTTAACCATTAGCATCGTAGCAATCCTAGCTGATAGCATGCAATTTCTGATGATAGAAGTGTAATTGTGCAGAGTCCAGGCAATGCTATTCACCTGTTCTGTGCTTAACACTCAATATTCATCACAAAACATTAATACACAGTTAATAATATTCATACAATATGGATTATAACCAGGGAGTATAGGAATAGAAGTATATTCGATACTTTATATATGTGTCATGTACGCAACAGCTGCTGACTGATAAATACTACTGTATATTATTTGAATTCCTGTATGAGTCATATTTACTCGAATTGTCAATTATTCAATATTAGTATGCATTCCTAGTTTCGTATTACGTTAATCAAGCCATCACACGTGTTAGATACACAGGTGCACTACCATACAGGTGTTTGTGATAAATTGAAAGTAATTTAACTATGTGGATTTTCACTTTTTAGAAATGTAAATAAATGTCATTTATCCTTGATACTTCGCTTAATTGAAGTAATCAATGTAGCTTGAAGATGCTTGATATTAATGGAGGGCAGATTGATGCAACTATTCCTCTGATGATAAACACTAACTGTCAGAAAGTTGAGCAGCGTAACATTTAGCAATTCTTCAAACTTGTATTAAATTTTTGGGAAGCTAATCCTTATATTAGCTTCAAATAATTAAGTGTTGCACAGATAATTTTCAAGAAGAAAGCGACACTCCAATGCATTTAAATTGATTAAAATGTGGTCCCAATTATTGCAAGATTGCTCACTGGGAGACTATATCCCCCCCCCCCCCCAGTAACTGTGTTAAAACCTTCATGCAATTAAACAGCCTTTCAGTGACGCTACTATAATATATAAGAAAGAGCTGTTTTAATTGCAGAGTAATAAGGACGTTACCTCTGGGAAAGGCCTCAGGCTGCAGTAGAGTCTTGAAGTACTCCTTGGCATTGTCCGTCTGGTCATCATCATTGATGTAAGGCTTGAACCAGTATCTCAGCTCTCTCACTTCCTGAAATTCACACATAAAACGAGTGCAATCACTTTACAGTTGATACTTTGGAGGCAACCATGCTTGATTTGGTAATTATTTATAGTACTAAGTAAGGAAAGGCAGTAAGTTTGAGATTTTTCATCCCATGGTTGGGATGACTTGACTTTGCATGATTATAGCCTAATGGGCTAAACAATGCAGGGCCCTTCTGAAAAAATTTTGTATTCTTCCAGTTAGTTGACAATTATAAATAGGGGTAGAAGTAAGACTCAATTTCATTTGATGTATATATATTCGTTAGAGGTAATTGAACCTGATAAATTGGCGTTGGTTTCTCAGTCAGAGATGGAGGTTTGATTCGACTGTTTGTTTGGCCATCGAGGTACTTTTAGATAAATGTTTTGACTGATTGACTGCATGGATTATTGATTCTTTTCTGAAGTAAATGTTTACTGGATAACTTTGTGAAGCATCAAATAAATTAATTGTTCAGTTTGGTATTCAAACAATAAAAAACTTTCGAGAGTTACAGTTAGTTCCATAAAAAATGGTCGATTCTACAACTCTTAGACAGCTATAGCTACCTATTCCTGTCTGTAGCTATGCTTAAGCCAGCCGCTTCTGTCTACTAGCTTATAGTCGGCTTACACAAAAAAATATAAACCTTGGTAATTGTATGACATTTATCTAATATATCATAAATATGTATTTTTAGATCTGGCTTTGAGTAGCCAGCTATAACCAGACAGTTCCGTTTAGTGGCAGGTAGCATCGTATGGCAGAAGTTGTCTGGCTTTGTCTAGGTACAATTTTACAGGCGGTTTTAATAAAACTAACTGTATATATAATATCAAGAGATACGAGAACCATTTTCACATACAATAAAAAGATGTGTTCTATTTACCATCAAAGCAAAGATGTGACCAATGACCATAAACAAATTAGCAATAATCTTTGGAATCTGTTATGACCAATAAGATATTTCTTGGGCAACTTCACAAGTAACTTCAGCTGTACATGGAGGGAAAGATCTTTTACATGATGGAAGGTTATAACATTCTTTGAACATTCATCACATTGATGCCTAAGCCAGCCATTTTTTAAGAAACATAAAACAGACTTGGAGGGAGGTGTTGAGAAAACACTGCCTGTGTGGCTACCTTCACTACTCCGTAGCTGCTTAACATGAGAAGTTTAAACAAGCCATATTTTCTTAAGTTAGGTGTGAAAGCATTGGCAGAAGCCACAGGGTTGAATGAAGTATTGAAGTTTAAACTTTAAACAAGTGCCAAATGGTAGTAAACAATAGTAAACTCCTTGTCTTGTAAAAATGTGGGTGTATTTCAAGGAACAAAAATGTTGGTTGAAGGAGCGTCAACTTGGTTTGAATGTTGGGAAGTTAAATGTGTTCATTCAGGCCACATTTTGGCAATACCTGCAACAACCAAAAGAAACCGCTCCAAAGGGTTTCCCCTGATAATTGATAAAGATATGGACCAAGACCGTTACAACCTTTTATCTTCTTTTCCATTATTCTTTTTAATTTTCCATCTCCTTTTCTTTTTTTCTGGTCTATCTTCCATTTCTTCACTTATGTATATATATTCATTTTTATTCATTTTTTTTTTTCATTCTTTACTCGTATTATGAGATACTTATAATCCGTATCACTAACTTACAGCAATAACTGACCCAACAACATTCATGCAATATGTAGTGACAATATTTAAACCAAAAGGGGGCAGTGACGATAGCGTTACTTCTGGTAACTTAGTCACTGCCTCCTTGACCACATACCTCCTAATGCTGCATTATATACTTTATATATTTATAAATATGTTTATTGGTTTTGGTCAAATAAAAGCATTTCTCTCTCTCTCTCTCTATTACAAAAAAAAAATAAAAATAATTGGACACCTTATTGTGACAATGTTATTGAGTAAAGTTGTGGTTACCTATTTGTAGACTTTTTTTGCTTATCCTGGTATTAGACAAGGTTTTTTTATCATTCAGAATGTTTAGTCTAGATCAAGTGACATGTGTAGCCTCTGCTTTTCACTACATTCAAATATTTTTCATTTCTAATCCATACAAATGCTAAGCTGCACATCCCAGGGCCCTGGTCTGTTTGCTACATTTTCGCTCTGTTTTCAGCACCACGGATGTATGGTATCTTTTCTACCTTGCTGACCAGAGAGTTTTTATTCCCTTTTTTCTTATCTCCCTGACTGGAGAATGCATGCATGCTCCTCTGCACGTGCAGAGAGCGAGCAGTACATACCTTAGCCCCGTCGTGTCTTCGCCTGTCTTTCATATGAACCAAAAATTTCATCTTAATCTCAGGCTCATCCACCTCTGGCAGTTCTGCGAGAAAAACAAAGCAAAAAGAAGGTGAACATGATGGCTCAGACTGTAACAGAAGAGCTACATATATAAAACATGAGCATGGTCTGGAATCTTGGGAAAACTACCAATGAGAGGGAATGCGGTACATAAAAGAATCATGCTGATAACTTGAGATTTACATCTTTCAGTTATTCTAAATAAAACTTTCATACATATAAAGTGCTCATTTTCCCATCACGAAGTTGAAGCCAGGTCAAAGCTCACAGAACCTTTTCATATTTTGAATACTTTTTTTTTATTACTAGTACGCGATATAGTTCTAAGCATACATAATCATCAATATTTTCATTATTTTCATCATATTTTCCATGCTGTCATGAATTATTATGGAAATATATATATTTCAAGGATCCAGTCCACCTGGCCTTGTACATTAGGTCTAATGGCAGTAGGTAGGGCAGATTCCTTTTTTTATCCAGCACCTTCATTCCATGCAATTCTAACCTTCTGTTGCCTCTCAAGAGATTGCTGTCTGCTGCAACAGCCTCCAACAAGCATTGGGGCCTACTTTGCTGTACAACCCCCTTCACAGCAAGCCCTGTTACCCCTAGGGCTCCTTGTGATGCCTCATCAAGGCTGAGGGGGTGCAAAGAGAGGTTTTTATTTTAAGAGGGCTCACAAGAAAAAGACTGGTGTCAGAAGTTGGCATCGAGATTGAAAGGTGCTAGAAAAACATGTTTACTGCTTCCAAATGTACAAATAAATTGAGTGACATATTCTTCACCAATGTATGAATGGAAAATTTAGTCAAGTTAACACAGATAATGATCTTCTATGTCTTTGTATTCCTACTATTCTATTTTTGTTCCCTTCTTGATAATGGCTATTGAAGGTTATCTATTCCAATTATTTCCAAACTTTGATTAAACAACAATCCATAGATATATATATTTCAATTCATTGAAAGCAAAGAATCAGAAAATTTACTGTTAGGCCATTCAGGCAACACCTTGTTTTGGGGCTTGGTTTGGTTTAATCTCCAGTTTATCCGAGGTTTGAAGGTCACTCAGTATAACGTGCTGTACTTACTCCTGGTGGGTTTGTTGATGATGATGTCCTTGAAGGGGCCATCTCCGACATGGTGAGCTCTCGAAACGTCCACCTGGTCTCTGGTCACTCTGTCCACTCTGACGGTCAGCGTCTGCTCACGCTTGCATGCCGTCATAACCAGGTCTGGAAATATACGAGTGCATAAATATAGAGACTGTTAGAGAGGTGAATAGTCAAACAATTCGTGTTTCAAAGAATATGGTGAAAACCAATCTCTGAAAAGGCACAGAGGTTGATGGCAGTCTCTGATGCTCTGCCTGACACCACTGAATGTTAATGGCAATTAATGAGAATTGTACTGTGATTTTTTAATACGTGAGAATTAAACGCGCTATTGTAATTTATTAGTTATGATTATTGTAAAATTGTTAACTTCGTATTGATGAAAGCCATATATGCCTGTTGGCATCAGGCTGCCAGATTGATCGGTATTCATTAATAATGATGATTCACATGAAACAATGAAATTTGGTAAATAAAATCTTGAATCTTGAACCATGAAAATGTTGTCTTCCACATGACTATTTTTTCTTTGAAAATTATAGTAGTCATGTATGTCAACCATGGATAGTATGCCTGCCCGCTATTGCATCAATTGAATGACATTCTGACTAATGTAGTCACTCTGACCGTGGAGAAATTAGAACGTTTTGTATGCACTAATTGTTTTGACCCTATGTTTCGTCATTATATATCCAACCAAGATTTGGTTTTTTTGGTTGACCTCACAAATATATTTGGTTAAATATTCCATTTTTGATGGTTTCAATTCACCAATTGAATGTAATGATCAATCAATATCTTAGTTGCCTTAATCAAAAATTGTGTTGGTCTCCTTGATAAAGTTGATTCTGTTAAATGAACTTAAATGAACTTAAATGAACTTAAATGCACCAAGAGATGTGTGTGTAGACGATTTATTTTTTTTTCCATTTTCCTTATAAAGCTTCTGGTCTGATACAGTATTACACTTCATCAGAGTTTTTTTTTTTTTTTCAGTCTTACTTTACAGGAATGAACAGTCCAGTATATAAATATTAATGCCACTTTCGTAATGAACTTCATCTTAACCCTCATAATATTTACGAAGACCCAGGTGCCCAATCAGCATTTCTAGGTGCAAGTACACAACGGAACTGATTAGGTATTCAGGTAAATAGAGTAATTAGCATTCGTGAATCATGAGGTCAGTTATTCTATGATCAATGCAATGACCCCAGGCTGATCAGGTACCTAGGAAAACATGAATAGCCCCAGAGGACACGGGTCAGAACAGGGCTACAATGGTGCATGTCAAAGGACAGGATGTACAATTAGACGTTGTACAATTAGACGTTGTACAATTAGACACAGAACGACTAACCCAGAAATAATAGAAAGGCAATTCTACTCGTATCTTATGAATATGATTTTTATTCAAAATATATATATTTTTTTTTAATTGGTTTGCTTTTTCATATGGCCTAGTGCTACCAAACGAACAGTAGAAAGTAGAGTGTTTATGGTGAAGGGAAACGCAAAGAGCAAAAGGCCTACAAGTGGCATGCAGATTGAAGATATATAGGCAAGTTAATTTATTCTAATTGCAGTGGTTACTGCGAGGTCATGTCTTTGCAACTTGGTGAGGCTGCAGATAAGGTCAAATTGAGAACAATTTACTTAAACATTCTAATCAATGCCCATCCAGGTTTCATCCAATCACCTCGGTCATTTTTTATATCAAAATTGTAGGCTGGATGCTTTTTTTTTTCTATATTCCTCCAAAAATGTTAAATTGCTCTGAATGCAGTGCAGGCTTTATGTTGCTCTGAAGCATTTGGCAATTATGACATGTGCCTGACAGTCACAATGCAGTCAGCGCGCTGGTTGGAGTTTGTTGAGATTCTGGCACAGTAATCCAATATTCACGGAAGCCTGGGCATGAAGACTAAATAAACTAAGCAAATTGATTATGAGACCTCAGAGAAGGAGCTGATCACCATGCTAAAAGCATCGCTGTTGTTCCAGGCTGTTCATGTTATTGTCAGACGAATGACATTACTAATGCCAGTTGTGAGTTATTCAGTTCGAAAAAGCAATGCAATGTAATAAATGTCATATTAATTTATCAGTAATTATATCAGTTTTGCTCGAATCAAGGTAAGAACGAAAATAATCTTAACTCAAATGAAATGATGTTCTTTTGGACCCTATGGAATTTGATGCCTAAATAAATCATAAAGAATTGTAGAATGTAACTATTTCTTAATGAGACATTGGCTGCAAACCAAAAACGCACACCAAAGTGTTGCTCAACGTATTCTTTAAAAAAAAACTAAAATATGTGTGTTGGCATGCCTCAACACTTTGCAATACAAAATTCTCCAGCAGCATTTTGTGCGTAGAACATCCTCCCCCCCCCCCCCCCTCGCAAGCTTAGTCATAATGGTGAGTAGATGGCAGAGGAATTCCAATCCTTCCTACCAGTAAATAAACAGGCCATTGTTTACAGATAACGTGTATTCTTACAACAAGAATCATCTCGAACTACTTGAAAAAAGTCTGGCAAAGAAATGTCAAAATTGCTGAACACAGGAACTGTCAGTTTCCATTTTGCACATCAGCTGATCAGTCAGTCAACATGACGTAATGGTCTATTGTTGCATACAGTTTGCACCAGAGTATTTTTGGAAGATTCTGACTGCCTTATCTGCCGAAGTATCATGTCTTCACCAACCAGTTTTGTCTCGCTAGCTACATAGTAGTATTTTCATTGTAATCAAAATAGATGACTTTCGTTATCTGATATCAACTCAATCCTTCATCAATCAAACAATCAATCTATCTATCTATCAGTCTATCAGTCTATCAGTCTATCTATCAGTATATCTATCAGTCTATCAGTCTATCTATCTATCTATCTATCTATCTATCTAACTATCTATCTATCTATCTACCAATCAATGATTCTATCAATCAATCACCCTATCTATCTATCTATCTATCTAACTATCTATCTATCTAACTATCTATCTATCTATCTACCCATCAATGATTCTATCAATCAATCACCCTATCTATCTATCTATCTATCTATCTATCCTGCTATCTATCTATCTACCAATCAATGATTATATCAATCAATCACCATCTATCTATCTATCTGTCTATCTGTCTATCTGTCTGTCTGTCTACCTATCTATCTATCTATCTATGTACCAATCAATGATTCTATCAATCAATCTACATGTATATCAATCTAGAGCACTACATTTTGTAACTGTTGTTTAGAATGGAATGGAATGTAACGCGATACGCATAATCTCAATTTCAAATGAAATATTTCGGATTTGTAAACAAGCTAAGCAACACCAGTCGCACTGAGGCACATTTATGTAGCGCAATATTACAGAGAATCTTCTTACCAGAAAACGTATTAAAAGCGTTCATTTTATCCGAATGCATGTACTAATCTTCAGTTGTGTTGCACCATGTAACTCCTGGAGTTTGTTTTGCAGCAGAGAATTGCTGTTATATCCGGCGAAGTAGTAAAACTGCACGTTGACTATTACACACTATGTGACCCAGTGGCCCTCCAGTCAGATACAGCCTGACACCTCACAGAGGCCCTGGTGACTGCTTTGAATTTCAATGGCTCCCCTCCGCTATTCACCAGCTATTCAGCCTTGTATATGGAATAGAACAGTGCATGGCTGTATTGGTGACCTGGCAGACGTGAAAAAAGACCATAGTGAAATACGCAGTTAAATTTGATTACTAAGAACACAGGCTGTTTAGTTAAGTAGTATCTTCAACCATTGAGCCACAAGAACCCTACTACAACTATTACATGGATTCATGGACGCAGAAGATCTCTTCCACACCCATGGTGGATTCACTGTTGTACATCATCATCAGTGTTTCATTACATCTACCGAAACATATCACTGTCCTTGTGACTTATTATAGCGATCGACAGTTGTTTAGATGGCTGGGCCAGGCAGCCGTAATAATGAGATGATAAAGCTAGACGACGTTATAATTGATTTCTTTATGTTTTATTTTATTTTTACTACATTGCATTCGCTCTTTTCTCTAATTTGTGGGTAGTTTAACCAGTCCCAGCACAGACCCTAATTGCAGGGTGCCAGCCAGTGCAATGGGAATGTACTTGCTCTTCTACTGCATATATCAATTTTTGGTGTCCACAAGAAAGAAAAGCAGCTGTATTCTAAAGAAAATGTATTTATAAAAGCAGTCCATATATAATTTTATGAGATGCATACTAATGACATGGCCATCATTGAATATATAAAGTATAGGTTGAAGTGTGTGCAGCTGTACAAGCTTGTGGGCGTCATCTACTTTTTCCACTTTTTCTTCATCCAATTGCTTCAGTATGTGGAGCCAACAGATTTTACGTGAATGGCCTCCACAACTGAGTAACTTGGTACGAACTTAATTTGTAGCTAAGAGAGATGGAAAGAAGGAAAGAGCTGGGTGGCCTAAGCACTTGCATGCAATGTGAAAAACCTGGGTTCAAACCTGGCCAGAATTAATTACATGGACTTCAGAACTGCGCTGGATTTTTGACTTGTCGTATCAAAAAGACATTTAAACAATCAGCTTTGACTAGGTTCATGCAATGATACAAATCATCCAGAGAACCGCATTGAATATAGAATGATGGATATAAAAAGTAAAAAAATTCACCTGCAAAACAGTGTACATACTATTTATTTTCTATTCCACACCACTCTTTCAAAAATAACTGCATTACAAAGAAACGCATACACTTACGCCTGAGTAATCCTAAAAATACAACAATAGTACGCAACACAACATATTTTGGCCCAAGGTTTATTTACCTCCATGCTTTACACGTGTAGGCCCAGAGATAAATAAAAGACGTAAGATAATAAATACCAGGGTTGAGTCAACCCCATCTTGTGGTTAACCTTTGAGTTTATTATGCAATTCACAAGAAAGATGAAAAAATCATATCATTCACGCTGCTATGTGTTAAGACATTTGCGACTAGCCATTAAGTTGCTCATGTTGACGTCATCTGTGACGTCGTTGGTGTGAAACTGAGCATAGAATGAATACGTTCCATGTGTTAATAACCAGCCTATTCCTTGTTGAGTAACGTAAAGATTAACGTAAGAATGGTACCTGTAATTGGTTCAAAGGAGGTTAATCTTCACAATAAGATAATTATGCACCATTATCCATTTTCACATAAGATGCTGCCTCAATAAAATATTTTGCCTACGCCATGATGACAGTCCAAGAACGATATATATGACCGTTTTCGAATGGTTCTGCGAGGACTGGGTCATACATAGCTGTCCTTCATGACAAATTTATAAGCTGTAATTGAAATTGGTCAATTATTTTACTCTTAAATATGGAACTGGTCATTAGGCCCATATTTACTTTACAGGACTGAAATTTGCAGTCTTTAGTGACCAATGAGATGCCCTAGAATTATAAATTAATCAATCTTAAGTATTAGCATGTGCACTTCAGCTACATTCTCGTACCCACAAGAACTGCAGGACCAAAATAACCCATTGAAGTGTTCTTGTGTCATGTCTTGGAGCCTACTAATAAAATCACACCTGGGAAAATCGTAGGTCTTATTGCACTCGAATGACCTTCTTCGGATCCTCAGGTGATTGTATTGACAACATTAACAGTACTGCCTTGAGGTCACCAGGTGAGGTGATCAAAACTCTTGAGGAACAGTCACAAATAGAAGACCTAGGGCTACAAGATGTAAACACAAATCACTTTTGTCTGATCTTTAGTCCGCATAACTTTGCGTTTCCTAAACTGCCATCACATAGTGCCCTGAAGCCAACAGTGCTGTATGTGAACTTATGTCATAAAATCTCTTCAAGTGCTGTATGCTTGGATCCTAATGTTATTTACATGATAAAACCTATTTTGTTTAGCTTAACCAACGCAAATATTTACTTCAAGCTAAACAAACAATACATTTCGAATTTAATACCAGTTGAAATTGACATGAATACACAATAGTTGCAATAAGGGCAAGTGATGCTAACAGTGCTAAACTACATTTTTTAAACTCAATTTTGTATGAAAGCTAGACTTCATGACTGCCAGATTTTACGACTTCACGACAGACTTCACGTCTGACTTCATGACTGACTTCCTGACTGACTGACTTCACGACTGACTGACTGACTAATTGACTGATTGACTGATTGTTACTTACATTCCATCTTTAGAGCAGCTCCCTTGGCTGGTCGAATGATTTTTCCAACAATTCTGGTTTGTTTCTTGATGAATTGTCCTTTCTCTTTTTTGACTGTTATGCTGATGAAAAGAATCCACAATATCCTCTCGTTCTTTTATACTTCAAGATGAGCTGAGACAACTTTCTTCTCCCACAGAAACATTAGAAATCAAATCCCAGAAAAAACTACCCACAAGTAATCTCATGTCCTTGTGTATGAATATCAATAAACCTTGATCATGGCTCATGATTGGCAGCATCTTGTGCATACAAATATAATAAAACATCTGAAAAGATGTTAGTTTATATTCCACATCCAATCAGGCCATGCAGAATAGATGAATAAAACCCTGAACTATAAACTGGCCTTGTTCACAAGACACCTTTTTTATCATCATTAAAATTGATGAAATATTTTTGGGGCTTAATATATCAACGTCAGATATTAAGATAAATAAAGACAGAAAATAATGAGTCAGTGAGTGAGTCAGTCTGTTAGTCAGGCATTTAAAAAGCATATTTATCTATCTATCTATCTATATATATATATATATCCATCTAGCTATCTATCTATCTATATATCCATCTATCTAGCTGTATATCTGTATATATATCCATCTATCTAGCTGTATATCTGTATATCTATCTATCTTAGATAGATAGATAGATAGATCTATCTATCTGTCTATCTGTCTGTCTATCTATCTATCTATCTATCTACCTAACTATCTATCTGTATGTGTGTGTATCTAGCTATCTATCTATCTATCCATCCATCCATCCATCCATCCATCTATCTATCTATCTATCTATCTATCTATCCATCTACCCATCTATCTATCTATCTATCTATCTATCTATCTATCTATCTATCTATCTATCTTTTTTATCTATCTATCTATCTATCTGTCTATAGTTGTTCACAAAAAGCTTGAAAATGCTGCTACAATTGTAAATACTATCAATAACATGACAGTTATGAATAGATAAATTGCATGCTGTAAAATACAAGGCACAACAGGTGGGTAATAATCTACAGTGCACATGTTATTCACATCAGCCGATCATGACCTGACTCTCTGTTGATTGTAGGCTTATTGAATAAATATAACTGCAATGCATTTAATGTTATTTAATGTTATCTCATATAATTCGTGACACAATATATTTTTTTTTAATGGCATCTGTATCCAGTTGGTTGCATTTTGCTAATAAATCTATCATGATTTGAGAATGAAATAGACTGTCATAGACCAAATATCAGGGTTTAATTTGTTTGTATATGATACGAATATGTAACTTAATTAAATATATATTTATAATACATTTATGATATACATAAACAAGCTTATTATCTCCTACCAAGAAATAACATGCTAGCCACTAAAAAAACACATAAATATCAAGATTATATCAGCCAATACTCACTCAGCATGAGCTGACATTGTCAATGATAACACTTCAGAGGTGCTTATTAGGCTGGTAACAAGCTTGTTTCAGCATGGGGCAGGAAAAGACAAGAGGAGAAAATACTATGAATGATTGGTATAACTTAATTTATAATCTAGGGAACCAAAGGTAGCTAAAGTGTGTCTATGGGACATAGACAGATATATGTGGGACTTCATATCCTACCAAAATTGACATTCATGCTGGCTTAATAAGTTATTGTTTCCACATAAGCCAAATGACTTGCCATGCACCTATTCTATAATGTTTTTCTGTTGCAAACTATATCTTTCCCCCAGTGCAAGCTATTCTTGTTAGTTTCTCCCCAAACTCGTTACTATCCAGAAATAGCTGAGCCAATCACCCCAGGGTAGTAATAACATGACCTGTCTGCCCCTAGAATGGTCACTACGGCATGTCAGCTATTCTGGGTACGAAATCATTGTAGTAATTACTGACAGACAGCCAGACAGGGCATCACGTACATAGACAATTGAGACCAGATATTGGGATGGATAATATAAATTAATAGCTTTAGTAATATCAAAGCTCGGTGTGCACACAGTGATCCAGCTAAACCAACGATTTTATTGGAATGTGTGATAAACAGCACAAGTTATTTGGCATATACTTTGAACTGCATTTCTGCAGTCCATCAATACGTACTTTCGTAGCCTTTAAATTAGAACTGGAATTCAGCAATCCCTAATTACCTGTCTGTTTCTATTAGTATCAATGTACACTGTATTGTTTCTGGCTAGCTGTTTGTTTGTCTCACTCTTTTCTGCCCACAGAGATTCATGACAAAGAGATCATCCGTTTATTCCATGTTTTAAAACAATTTAAAGTTTTCTCCTGTACCTCAAGCCATACAAGAAAATCTATTCATGCCAACATTTGCTAAATATTGACGACAGACCGAGTCTGTATATACATTTGTAGGTTGATTTTGCTCGTATTATTGAAGCTGTGAAGAGGTTTTGAAAAAGTCAGGGGAAATGCCAATGATAAACCAACTGCACAGCTGCTTCCAAGAAGTTGAACCAGATGCCAGGTGTATTCTCGAGAATGATTTTGTATTTTCCAAGATGCCAAAACTGATTGGCAAATAAGCACGTTATTGCTGCTTAAGAGTGTTAAAAAGACAGAAAACAGAAAAAGAGCAAATGAAAGAAATATGTTAGAAAGAGCGTGGATAGTTGCATTGCATTCCTGGTTGCTGCATCATTACTGCAAGAGAGTTAGATGCTACTGCTACTGCTGCTGCAACAAGCAGTCTGGATGCTGAGGTTTTGGGATAATCCTTATCTTTATCATGTGAAGACGATCTTTCAAAGCTGTAACCAGACTCCATCAAGGGAGCATTCGGCGTCAGTAAAGATAATGCTCTTGAGGGAAATATATTGAAGTCCGGTCTAATGACGATTTCTCCTCTCTGACTGCTTGTATCTATCAATCACTCAATCCATCAATCACTCAACCACTCAATTAAACAATCACTCAATCAATCAATCAGTCAGTCAATCAGTCAATTAGTCAGTCAGTCAGTAATTGCAGATACTATTTTTTTTTTAATATACTATTTGATTACTCACCTAAAATTATAGAAGAAAATTTAACTTATGATCAGGTTCTAGCACTTAATACCACTGTAGTACTGAACTATATTTCTTTCAAGTCAAATGCTTTTCTGTTAATCATACTATACTTCTGTTGACACATTTTCTCAGTCTGAGTCGGTTCTAGAATCTTTATGGCCTCCTAAGTGCTTAACTAGGGTGCACACATGTCAATAATTAGCTAAAAATACACCTTAATTCATGGCAACTTCGTGTATTCGTTCATGCTCTGAAACTATCTGATGCTGCAGTACATTGTGTGATACTTATAAAAATAATTTCTAATGTTTTGACTTAGATTATTCTTCAAATTAAGATTTTACATGTTTATATATCTTTTACATTTATCTTTTAATATCAATATTATTTTTGTGTTTTTTCTTTTTGTTTTGTTTTTCTTTTTTCATGGATTTCATGCAACCCTTAAAAACAAGAAACATACCAAAATATGCCTCATTTTGACAATACTTTTATTGCAACTTAATTCGACAGTTAATGAACGTAAAAGTAAAATTATAACTCTAGACTTGGTTGTTCCGGTGTCTCAACAGGGTTGCTAAGAAGATGCTAAAAAGAACCCCCCCCCCCCCCCCCCCCAACACTCTAAAATAGCATTTTTAAGCTAGCCCAAGAATTGAGAAATATGCAGAGGTGTGAGAATGCATACAAAATACAGCCCAAGGGAAGTAACACATAGCACCACCAGGAAAATTCAGTTATACAGGGTTAATCCTCTGCAAAAACTAGAGTATTTAAATTTCAAATTATCTCCTTCAAAGTTGCGTATGCAACTTTGTAAGAAGCAAAAGCAAAACTGCTTAGTAGACAGGAATAAATTGTGATGCAATTATAGAGAAAAATTACCCGTTTGTGTTGAATGTGAGTGTGCATAATTTGCTTCAACGTTCACTTTGACCAATCCTGTCCTAGGTTCTGATTTTGAACAAATTCATTAGGGCTATACAACTACTTTTGTCCTACAGAATGCACTTTGGAATTGTTTTGACTGTGACTGACATATTTACCAGTCAATACAATCAAACCATATGGATTCACAATGAATGAGTTCTTAATTGCTTTATACTTAAATTCTTGGCACTGCCTGCACTAACATTTCAGCCGTAGCATGCTAACAAACACGAGCAACATACAATTCAAATACACATATATTTAAAACGTGGCCATATGTGTGCCTGTATCATATTGTATTGATTGGACAAGCTGGCAATAGCTGCCAGTAGCCCACTGGCTAACCTATGCTTACTAGTTTAAAGTGCATCTTTGATTCTGTCTCATCAACTGACCTACATGTACTAGTAAACATCATATCATGTTGCAAAAATCGATATAAAATTTCACTTACTCGGGTGAACTTTCTTCATGGCTGCAAAATAGTTCTCAATAGGTGTACAACACATCTGTACTGCTCGACTATTTCAACGCATGTGCTCATAATATCGACTTAGTGTGATGAAAAAATGCTGCTTATGCAAATTAGGTTATACATGTTAGCTGCAATGCATTGCAATACGGGAATTGACAAGCAATATTAAAGTGTGAAGTGTACGGTTTGAAATAAAATAAAACATTGAACATTACGACCATGCTAATTTGCCATCTCTTTGTTTTCACAAGTTTCACTCAATAGCTGGTTGTTCGTTTGAATCAATGATTGGTTAAAAGTGATGTTGAAGTAATATTTCTTTGCCCAATATGATTAATTTAAATGCAAGACTTGAAATTTCTATTTTGCACTTATGCAAAATTTCGTTCCTTTTATCATTTTCAACTTATTTTTTTGTTAGGTTTGGGAGCTCAACAATTGCCTCACATGATTTGTGTCAGGCATTTTGCAACTATCTCTGTGGTATGAGCAAAACTATAAAACTGCTGGAAATATAGTCATTTCAAATAGCGCCAGTGTCCAAAATTGCCTGAAAGCCAAAAATCCATCATTGCATGCTCTCGTGTGCATATATGTTGCTATACCACGGAGTACTTCTGGAAATGTACGGCTGCTCTTCAGCCAGCAGGCAAGAAAGGCATCCAGCAGCATTGCTCAACAAGAGAGCATCATCCCTGGGCACTAAAACACCTAAAGCATGAGCTTCTTGTTATCTATCATGGAAAAAGGACGGAAGAAAAATATTCGGGAATGGATCATGGATGAAAAATTACAAATAATTCCAGCCAGACGAGAATGCATTGGCAGAACACCCACACTCATCCCCCAATTGCTGGTGAGAGCATTTTTAGCTGCAATGGTCTGCTCTGGAGATATATGCTGGCAGCTGCTAGATGAGCAATGCTGGTCTGCTAATTTATATTGTACTGTCTGCAACCCTCCTCCCACTTTCTGGCTTGCTTTTCAAGCTGCATCAGCAGTGGTGTTGTCTGTGTGTGAAGATATGCTATGTGTGTGTGTTACTGTCATATGAGAGGCTTAGAGCTGCAGATAGAAAGACAGATGCACATGCTTCTCTTTATTCTTTGGTCTGTCTGTCTGTCTATTCTTTGCTCCTAGTCTATCTGCAATGTACCCAAGTCTGTCAATCTATGCACATTGCTCCACGTCCATCAGTCTGATATCCTATGTAGGTGTAACTTTGCTGACCATGAATTATAAACTTTGTATCAGCCTTTAGTCTAAATCACTTCAGTAATTAAGATCATTAACAAACTGTCATACACTGCACTATGTGTTGATTCAGATTGTAAATTATTGATGGATATAAGGAAATAAAAAAACATGAAATATTACATATTGTTCAGTGACTGATTAGTCACTCCAAATTCTAAGAGTTATTGTAGGACAACGTGATCCCAAAAACATTTCCGTTAAGTCAGAAATATGGAAGGCAGTCGTTTCTCAGCTGTTAAAAAAGCTTCAAAGGTCCATGTCTAAGTAGCTGTACAGCCATGCTTGTGAATACAAACCCTAAACTATATTCACAACCAGCAGAGTTATAGAGAAAATTCATGCTATTGGTAAAGACCCTACCTCAAACGATCTCATTAAAAGTGAATAAAAAGAAGCATTCTGGATTTCAATGCTTTATGGGGAAGCACTGTAATATACTTCTCCCAAAGCCTTTTGACTTCTATCAAAGCCCATAATCACTATGGATATTGTAAGCTACGAATCCATATGCCGGCTGATAACTACAATAGCTTTTACAGGAGTCAAGTGAAGCTAGGTGTCCTTCATTGCAAAATTACAAATATATGAATAATAATTTGACTTACTCTCGTGGTTCATCATTGTGACGGTTCTCCTTTGGTACACACTATATCCCTGAGTTGTGATGTTCTAACACGAAAGAGAACTAAAGACAAGATGCCAGTGGCTTGCTGCTGCAGACAATGCTCTTGCCTCAGCAGCCGTGGGATGCTGCTGTTCGAGGATGCTGGCGGTTGCTCTTGTCTCTTTGCTGGGCATGAACTGAGCATGAACTGTTTACATGGGACCTGGCCAAGCAAGACTCAGTGTCATAGGCACAATAAACTGAGGCCAGTTGAAGCTCACCCCAGCCAGGTGCGAACCCAGTAGCTTCTGGAGGGGCTACTCCCGTCCTGCGCACCCCATCGCCCCCTACATTCATTTAAAAGGGTGTTTGGGGTTAACTGGTTGGCTTAATGAAAGGGGTTTGAACCCAGGTCAAGCGTAAACTATTCAAGATGTGTTTAGGTAAAAAATAACCAATTTAGCGTTTAGTTAGACATCAAAGACAGACGAGGAGCTGTGTTTTCTGACACATATTTCCCTTGTTGTGAGTCATGCTGCATTATTTTCGGTGTATCTACTCAGAGAATTTTATATCTGGCTTTTATGCTCTGCTGTGTATGTCCTTTTGGAGAGAGGAATTTGCTCCAACCATCCATCACAGATTCTGTCAGCTGCCTTGTCCTTCCAATTATCAAATGCTTCCTATGAAATTTTCTGTCTTTGGATATCCCATATGGAAGCCTGGAGACAAGCGCTAAAGAGTGATTCTGGCGGCTGCTCTTGTCTCTGGGAAAACCCAGAGCTACTGGATTGTGCATGCATGCGGCGAATCAAGTGAGCTATTGTCCTTTCATTTATACCCAAGACGTATGCCACTGTGTCTAATATTGTATTTACTGGGCTTAGTGGTGTTTTGGGCAAATGCAAAGCTCCATTTCCTCTCCTGGTTGGTCAAAAAGAAATAATAAAATCTAACAAAAACCAAGCTAACTGAAAACAGCAAAAAGGCAGAACGATTAAATATACTTAAAGCAAACAGATTTAGATTTAAAACGGATTGTACTTGTTCCATTACGACAACAACCACCTTCTCTTAAGGTCAAGGGTATGAATCCTGTACCCACATAATATGCCATGTCGGGTCTAGATCATTCCAATATGTTCTGTCGATGATCGACTTTGGACCAAGGTCGAGCTGACGAGGATTGTTATAGATCTGGGACTGGGCACTCTTCATATGATCAATCTTGAAAGTCATTCTTCTTGGGTGTTCAATTAAATGTGCCTTGTAGGCAAGATAAAAGCACCACCCCAGGATGAATGTGTAACACATGCAGTGCAGGCTCCGATCTTATCATCTCATCATTACATCTGCTACAGAGTACAGAAGTTAAATGATTAGAAAAATCAAAAGTCAGTTCAAGCAAGCTCCCGTCCAACAGACAAGTTGAACAAACTGCTTGCATTGCCTTTCACACTCTTTCAAACCACAATTATCCAGCCAATTGGAAAGGTCACTTTTCACCAAAAGGTCACTCCAAGGGTTGTGCCCTAAAAGTCTGCCTTACCCTACAACCCCTGACCCTTGCATTGCCCTAGCAAACTTGAAATACCACACATTGCCTATCGGATGGACCAGATTGCTTGTTTATAACCCTGTCAGTCTGACATTCTCATTCTTTGATACTTTCTAGTGTCATATCGGGTGAATCTATATAAAATTGATGTCCAGATGGGTATTGCTTTCTCGTGGGTTGTGATATTGGTGTACCGAACATGTGAGATTGGGTGGTGATGCTTACACGTGGTAGCAATGGCAATGTATATCATATTTTATGCAACAGGTATATGCATATAATGTATGTACTTATATGCATGTACAGATAGTACGCCCTGACAATCTCTCCTTCAGTATTTATTATTTAACTGGATTGTCCGCGTTTTTTCTACAGGTATCCCTGTGCTTCACAAGTTAGAACAGACTCCCACTTTTCCCGTTAGGAAAACGATTATCACGCCATCTTGTGTTAATGCTATTATCGTCTCCCTGCCCTGCAGCATAATCCCATGAAATATGGGTTACATTTATATAAACCTACATGGAACATGGAGAGTATTTATCTTTAATTCATTTATTCAATGGTGTTGGTGAATAGGGGGAACATTTTTAGCCCTTCAGCTATGACCTGAGTCAAATGGCATGACCATAATTGTTCAATATCTCCCCTAATGAGACTAGGAATGCCAATAAAATCACAGGGGGTCAGGTCTGTCATAAAATAACCCTATTGAAATATATATTGGGCGGTGGTTCAGGGCTTTTGACACTTTGAATTCGTCCTCATTTGTGACACTCACTGGGGAAGCGTTTATAAAACATGTTTAGGCAGGCAGTGATGCATTTGAACTGTTACTTTTGACACCTAGCCAAAACCGATACCCTGGTGCCTGTATGTCTGTGACAACACTCTTATGTAAGACTGCACTTGTCATCGGTGGCAAATCTGGCAATTCAATTGTCTCTGCATCATAATGATTTCTGAAAGTCTCAACATAGAAGTCTAGTGCAGCAGAGTCTAGTGGAGAGTCTAGTGGAGAGTAAGAAATTCCCAATAAATTTACCTTTATACAACATGGGTGGTTCCAAGAATACTGATTACATTTTCTTGGTGTTCCACTGGAAAACTGCATTATACTTCTGGTTTAACACTAAATAATGACGTCAAACAAAGTATATATATATTGTAGCATTCATTGGTCATACTATAAATATCAATTTACCAGAATGATAAAAAAAATAGTCACAATTACAATTTGACAATTCAAGTGGCACATGTATGCTTATCCTTAATCACTTTGATAACTCGTTTTCAGTCCATGGTTAAAAAAGAAATTTTGCTAAAAAAAACACAAAAAATTCAGATAAAGATATGTGTTATCAGTTAAAGTATAATATTGGAAAAGAAATAGCCTTAAGGCATTTGATATATAAATATTTCATAATATACATGTGGTCACCCTATGAGAGTGTGTGGGTTATTCGTTCAGCCCACATGTATAACGGCTGTTCTCTGGGGAAATCCCCTTCATATCACACAATAGACAAATTGTGACACGAGAGTCTCGTAAGACCAGCCTCGTGTCACGATATGTTTCTAATAATTAGGTAGGACATTGCCAACTGAAGGTGACCTTCTTCCCACTGCTACCTGATAACATTCTTTAGCCCACTGCTATATTTGATAACACTGGATGGTTTGAGTGCCGTGTCATCAAGTTGGGTGCACCGTGCACTGTAACCTCAGCAAAAATTGGCACAGTAGATCTGTGGAGCTGGAGCATGACACAAAAATGTCCAGTGCACAAATTACAAATTATCACTTAATTATCTGGTTATTGATGTCCACAATAAGGGCGTGAAGTGTCATACACACAGTAATGCATTGGCATTAATTGACCTGTAGTCAATTTGGACATGTAATGGCCAATTTTAAGCCATGAGGCCACCATAATTGGCCAGCATTGGCAGTTCCATGAGTTCATGTTGTACTTGACATGCGCATCGTTTGCAGGACTCACTCATTGCTCTAGTTTTCATTGATGTTTGAGCTATCAGGTAATTTCAGACCTGATAGTCTATCATTGAGCAAAGATGAGTAAAAATATAATCTTGACATTATGCGGTCGTGATTGCAGAGAAGAACTATTTTTGCATAATCAGCACATTTTCAGCAAATCGCTGTTGCAAGTTCTCTGCTGATTACTGCAGATAAACACCACTTTATCAGAAATTATTAGTAATACCATAATATGGATTCATGGAAATCCCCCTGGACATTCTCAAAACAACACAGAAAATAGGAAATTCTGGCCAGGCGATTTTCTCACACCAACCTGACTAGACATTCGCTCACTGTATACTACATGTATAGTCGTGATTGTCCATCCTACAAAATATACAACGAGTGCATTTTTTCAACACCTGGGGGCAGTGCAATATGACTAACGTGGTGTGTTCCCAGACAAACATATCAACTCCAGTTTGTAAAACAATAAATAATTCATAGGTAAACGACACAGCTTTAAATTTCAGGTAGGTAGGTAGCTAGGTAGGTAGATAGGTAGATAGATAGGTGGGTAGGTAGGTAGGTAGATAGATAGGTTGGTAGGTAGGCAAATAGAGAATTCTTAATTGGTAACGTGTCACCATAACAAATACATGGTTACTCTTTTTGTGAGGTTCTATTTAATTTGATTGATTGATTGATTGATTGATTGATTTATTGATTTATTGATTGATCCATACTGGCTACTATGCAGTTGTTATACCATAATAATATTGACAGTATATTCTGAATCCGCCCCTGACTTTCATATCCAGACATTGTAACCTATATATGTCTAAGAACACCTTTATGCAAAACACACGGCCATTAAAATGTCATTGTCCCAGTTAAATTTATGGATCAAACATAGTTTAGTTTATGAATGCAACGTTTTTGTGTGATAAGAATTTGAGTGTTCACCTTTGAACACCTGAATCTGTAACAATCAAAAATTTAAAAATGAAGTCAACACACGATATCTAATATGATAAAGATAAAACTTTGGTTTCAGCCAGCTTGCTGAGTTATTTTCGAGAGCAAACATAGAACATAGGAGGAAAAATGCACTTCATGTGGTGTGTGTAGAATGGCAAACACATATTAACGTCATAATATTAGCAGTAAGTGGAGCGAGAAACTGAGGAAAAATGCAAGATACACTCAAATCTCTGTGTAAAGCAAACATTTTACAACATGGAACAGGGAAATTTAACAATCATAAAGTTCAAATATACTGTATTAAACCACAGAACGAGTGCACATGAGTCATGTAATGGGCCACGAATTGTTTGATCATAAAATGAGAAAAAAAAGTAAATTTACACCCACTTTGTAAAAGTTATTTTGAACTAGACAATATTTATTCGAACTTGTGCTATTTTTGGAAATAAAAAAAAAGAAAAGATTGTTTGTATAGCCTACAGATGGTGTTAGATGTATTTGTAATTCATTTTATCACCAATCTTTTTAAATGTAAAAGTTCATGGCTATTTAATGAAAAAGTAACAGCATTCCCTGTAACATATCCAAATGTTGAAATGGATTTGTGTTTCAAGCCAAAACGGATATTGTAATGTCAAGTTTAAAACATGTCAGTGACATCTAATTTTACACTTTGAATATTTTGCTACTAGGCTGTTAATTGATGTCATTATGTAGTTATGTCTCAGAAAATATTAAAAATCGTGATGTCCAATGTGAATGTTAAGTCTACATTATGTAGCTAATTTCGAAGAACATCTATTTGTGCATGTGAAAGACCCTCATTATTAGGGCTTTCTCAAACCATGTACCTGGTTAATATGTTCCACATCATAAATCATTATAATATACCCAGGTTTCCCAGCTTCAGAAAATATTGCTTATTTACAGTTGTGTAAATTGGAAACCCCAAGTAAGACTCTGCATAATGAAATCATATTTCATATTGCATGGCCATATGATGATCACGTACCACTGTGTAAGTGTTGTTATTTGGTAACAGGACCAACAATATTTTATCATCACCCTTTAAAGATAGATATAGTATGTTATTCATAATAATATCTATGTTCTCAACAGCTAGGTATACATGCATCATGAGAGTCCTACTTATGGTAAAGCATACAATATGTGAATTTGCTCTCTGTGCATGTGAACGCCTCTTTTTTCCATGAGCTAATATTTTTTTTAAAGGGACTCATTTCACAGCCATGCAGGTATGAAAAACAAGTTTAAGAATACCCCCCACTCTTAGAGACCTTAGGATCCAACTTGCTCTCAGTTTGTCTGGGCCATCAAAACTTTTTCGAATCAACAGGGCCTTTTGTAGTCGACAGGTCATCTGTAAAGGTAATGGCGGCGCGCATGGAACTATGGGGAATTAAAGTGTCATTCATATGAGGGTAAAATGCCCTTACAAAGGACAATGAAGGACTTGAAGAGGCTGCAATAGAGGGGCTCAGTGGTCTCAAGCAATAAGTCATTGTAATCAGTTACCTACCCTTCAGGGGTGGACCTAGCCCTTGAGTTTAGGGACTCTGTCTATCTGTCTTTCCAGTCAGAGTTTATTTCTTGTATGTTATCGTTTTTGTCCTGTAACGTTTGGTATGATGTTAAACGGTCGATTTGAGTATTAGCTATAGCTTTAGGTGTTCACCAAGAACAAGTTTTGCATCCTATTTTTAGTCAGTTTCACCGAAGTGGCAAGTGCTACATTTCTTCTAGGATGGTAGCTGTGAGGAAGACCAGGTCATGTAGAGTCTTTCAATTACAAAAGTAATGCAGTCTACATTAATAATTTTTTACAATGGCAATATGACTTTGGTGTATTCTTCAAACATATGCAGAATTATTGTAAATAAGCTGTTCAGAATTATGGCTAATTCCTAGATCCGCTCCATTTCCAGACCTGCCACTTTCAAAATAACAGAACAATAAGTTTTAGAACTCCTCCACGTTTGGCTGAGCATACAAATTGCGTTTTGAATGAAGTACAGTTACCCAACACTTTGAACTCTTATTTCAAGTGGAGAGGGCTCTATAGTCAAAAGTGACACTTTTACCCCATATTCAATTTGACAGTCAGTCTCTGTTATCTGTGCTCCTATTCCTAATTTACCCTAACTGATTTCAATAGGGGTTGGGTGCTGTTTGTAAAAGTGCTGCAATTTTTTGTCTCTTATCCTACTTTGCCTGGGGCTTGCCAGATTCAGATTGGTAAAGTCTGTTATGAAATTGCACTGGTGTGTATTTCAGAAAGTTAGACAATTATCATGCTCATTTACTTTCAGTTTCAATAGACATTATTTTTAGCACAGCATCACATTATAAACTATGAGATTCATTTATGCTTTGAATCAATATAAAATAGAATTTCATTGTACTACCAAATATCTTTCTAATTTTGCAAGTCTTCATTGGCAGGTTCAAGATGGCGTACTGTTTGATCAAAATAAAAATAATTGGGTCAACACTGAAATTTGTGTAGGAGACTTTAGGGTGTTTTTTTCTCTCTATTAAATAAATGGCTTTGTTATCAATAAGTAACAATGGGGCTAATCTTATCTTACCTAAGTTTAAAAACAAACATCTTGGAACAGTAAAACTTCAGACTCAATGATCGAAATGGCTAGTGCATGATCCCAGACATAGGAATTTCAATGACAGTCCCGTCCACCTTGACACCTACAGATATCTTGACTTCACCTAAATAGCTCTGAGGGAAATTCTCTACCTATATCTCACCTAGCTGTCAATCAAGCATGTTGGTAAGCTACTGAGCATATAGAAAGCAGACAATCACCCCCAGTGAAACACCACCTATCTCACCCTGTTGGACTGGTTATTACCCTTGGTTATTACCCTTGGTTATTACCCCTTACATTGTTATACACCATGTTCCTATCTACATGACATTGCACAGCAGAGGGTAGAGAGTCGTTAGATCATGGCTGACTCAAATATCCAACAAAACATAAGCGAAGAATTGATTCGCACAACTGATATAGTTCATGCAGGAAGAAAAACTCATGGGAACTCTTTGCTTTAGACATGCACTTATTCAATTCAATTCAATCCAACTGTGATATGTACTGTTTACTTCATTTCATGACTAAATTTGCGTCATATTTACCTTTACCACATTAATAACGCCTTCAACATATCTGTTTACTTTTGTGTCAGTCAGTTGTTGTGGTTGCTGGGGTACTATAAGTCTATAACAGCTACTCCAATTACAACAACAGTGCTCCTTATTTACTGCCACCACATGGGCCAGTATTGTAGTCATGTTACCTATAACGGCACCCAATATACTGGAATCATTGTGATATATTTAACCTTAATACAGAGGTGGACCTAATAACGTGGTGGTCTAGATCGAGATTGTAGAGAACTTCTAGTCTTACCATCAGTCCATCACCCTATATTATACCAAAAACAGCTGGTAGAGTAGTGTGAACTTATAGTATAGTAGCATCAAGCAGGCCTTCATTACACATTATTGTATTCATAACGTTGACGTTCTATAGATGATGTTGCTGCAGCTGCTTTGATGTTTGTCTCATCGTCACTTGGTCTCTTCCAAACATTATACTCATGGTTAACCTCCCCTGAGCGCCCTTGACAACTGAATTGTCAATTGAAAACAACAGAGAGGAATCAATGATCCAGTTGCGTCATTTCTCTTGTTTATGTTGTGGTAAGCACTGACGAAAATTAAGACAACATAGCTATGGTTTACAGTGGATAAATGTTAGTAATACTATGGCATCTTGAGCATGGTGACTGCCAGACAATCTGGCCACCCATTTTGGACTAATATTTTCTCCACACTTGATGGTTTACAAACGCATGTTTAACAACCATTCAAAGATCCCAAAAATGCTCCAAACAATTCAAAGTTAGTCTTGGGTCAAGTGTGGTTCATTTTGGGTTAGTGCAACTAATTAAGTCATCATTTGCAACAGAAGACATTCACAAACAACACCTATACAGTGTCATGTGTTCTATAAACTGTGGAATCGTAGTAGGTGTTCTATCGTGCAATATATAGTGCTTATAGTAAGTCTTTTACAGAAATAATCGATACATTATCACACACTAATCTAGTTGCAACCTGAGTGTCTTTTCTTATAAGCTCTTATCTAGGACTTAATCAGTCTGAAGAGGTTCATTGGTGTCAATAATAAGTGTCTGGATGCTATTAGTTAGGACTCCATTTGTATTGATGAATTACATTGACCTCTTGTGAGGCTAAAAGGTGCACTGTAGTCATCTGCTGTCTGTGTATATTGTACACAATGACAAAATATGTATCACTGTATATTATATCGAAGTGATGCTCTTTGTTAGTCATACATTAAGTGGCCAAAAGAAATCTCAATTTGGTAATTTGGTGTTTAACTTTAAAAAAGAGACATCATCTTAATTATCAATTTTAAAATCCCTTCCAAAAAGCATGACTGAGACAGTTTTTCACCTAAGACAAAAATGGCACCAATAGGGTATTTCGGATTCGTGCCAAACTGAGAAATTTGGTCAGGTCTGTGAGTTTGCTTTTCATGCATCAATAAGTGAAATCTGACGACTTAAAAGCTTGCTGCCAGTCCCCGTTGATTCCTTTGCTCTGCATGCTCAAGATTAGTCACATGTCCTGAAGTTATCTTCTTTTGAGTATTGCACAAACTGCTCTAAGGTAAATGTTTGCACTTGGCCCTGTTCTACAGCTATTCTGTCTTGGCAGAGATGTTTTGTAAAGACTGGTAGTCAAAGAGTCTCGAGTTATTCAAACAAACACAGAGGCTACGAAGTCAGGGTTAGGATTTCCAGAAAAGGTCTGTGTACCCCATTGGCAGCATTGTTTCCACATGAGAATGTGTTCAATGCTGTTCAATTTAATCATTGCCGTTAACTTAAAATTAGCTCCATTATGCTAAGTCAATCCACAAAATCGTACACAATCAAACCTCAGTTGCATAATAGCTGCTCACCATCAAACACCACATGCAGCTGTTTACAAACATAAAATGGACAAAAAATCTCAAGTATAAATACAACTTACCAGGTATGTAGTTTTCATAGTCCTGATGTCCAGTCATCATCTGACCCCAAACATCATCCAAGTTGTCTGTGGATTTTGAGTTACCATAGGGGTCAAGCACATAGTAGGGGTCAATGGAAGGGGCCCTATGTAGCCGTTGGGGTTCAGCGTAGCTGGGAGACCTGCTTGGCTGGCGATTGTAGGGTCTGTAATCTCCATTAGTGTAGTCAGCACGAGGAGAATCCAAGATGTCTGGAGTCCTAGCTCGTTGGTAACTATCCATTGGTCTAGGGCTCAATGGCTGTCGACTGTCAAGTGTGTGGTAACGAGGTGGCCTCTCATCCAATGGATCAGGGGTGCGAGCTTCTTGGCGAATCAAAGGTGGTCGACTATCTATTGTGTGGTAGCGAGGTTGGTTATCCAGGGGATCAGGAGTGCGTGCTTGTTGGTATCTGTTGTCTGGATATTTAGGTGGCCTGTCGTCCAGAATTTCTGGAGTACGAGCTCTGCGGTATGGGTCCTGTGCCGGCGCACGAGGTGGACGACCGTCCAGCATATCTGGTGTGGCTGCTCTTCGTGCTCTGTCGGGGTAGGTCTGCCGGGGTGGGTACACTCTGTCATCAAGGACCTCAGGAGTTTGTGGCCTGCCATAGCGGTCTCTTGGGTATCCTCTGTTATCGAGGTTATCTGGGGTTTTGGGTCGACTGTATTGATTTTGGGGTGCATAATACCTCCGACCATCATCAAGGGCATCTGGGGTCCTAGCCCGGTGCATTCTGTGATCTGGAGGATTGATGTATCGATTATCTGGAAAACCCCGAGGCATTTCTGGTTCTGGACTCCTGTCCTGCACGGGAGCTTGAGCTTGTGTTACAGGATATTGTTCAACCACAGGGTATTCCACTCGATACTCGAAAGGATCTTCGAATGATGCGTTTGAAGGCCAAATAGGCTCTTGATGAGGTGGATCCTGTGACTTCAGGGGACTCCTTGGCCCTGAACCATTGGAAAGTGTATCCGGGGTCCAGGCTCCGTGGTATGGATCCCTCCTGTTGTAAGGGTCACTGTTGGCGTTTGGATGGATCCGAAACTGGTCCTCGTAAGCAGTGCTGAATTGACGAGGAGGTGGACCTGTGGTAAGAAAACACGGTTAATGACTACCAAAGTATCAGTGGTCCAAGTCTGCATGCATGCATGTAGAGAGTCCCCTGGGCAAGAGCCTGGGGCATTTCAGCTTGCTGCATAATATACGGCACTTAGGATGTAAATTTGATCTTGATGTGGCACCTACAACCTGTTCCTATTGGTCGACCTGATAGGGACAAAAAATCTGGTAGCAGTGACCCACTATCAGCTCCCTGCAGATAAATGAACAAACACTAGGCAGCTTTTTCCAAATATATATGTACACTTATGTTTTTTTTTACATGACTGAAGTGGATCAATTTATCACGTATTTGCAAATATAATGACGGTACTTAACACAAGTGGGCCACATTCTTTTGCTCTGTGGCCAATCTGCCGTTTTATGTCAGAAAATGACTTAATGAGGGTGGACCCACGCACCAATGCTTCTGTTGTTTTTATGCATACACAGTTCTGTTATATTGCTATATTGTCAGCCTAATTGCTATATCTGTGATACTATGATCGTGGTATCCACTGCACTTACACCACATAAGGTCTCAAAGATATTTATGAACATCAATCAATATAGTGTGCACACAGTATGTGACCAGAGTACAGATTGGGAGGACTGATAAGGGAATTACATCTACCATCTTGACAGTGATAATAAGTCTAACAGTGCTTTTACACAATATGGCTACTAAAGGTTAAAAAATAAATGCAGCCAAGCGTTACATAACAGAGTTTAAAGTGGACTTGGGCTGATAATGCAAATAAGAGTAAGCTAAGATTATTCCTTACCAGAGGGGCGCCTGTTAGCAGTATAAAATCCTACCGGATCAGCCATGGCGGTTAGTGGACTCCTGTGACAGACCCAAAATACTGAGAGGGAAGAACTTACAGTGCGCGCTGACGCTTCTGTGTAGACTCCTCACTCAAGTATATTGACTTGGCGGTGACGCGCAGTCGTTGGCCTGCCTGCAAAAAACGACAGCACAGCTAGCGCCACTGCCCAGCCTGCCTGCCCACAAGATCTGTGCCTCTACACTGCGTGGGTGATAGCGTGGCACAAATTTTAATGGCCTCTGGCCTGAGCAGCACCTCTGAGTGCTTGTGTGTGCCACAGACTAGATTGTCTAACTACATTGTTATTGTGTTCTAGCACTAAGTAGGACAAGGTATATCTGGATCAGATGAATAGACCAGCTTCCTTTGATATATCAACAGCAGGCTTATAAATACGTGACATAATTAATAATGCAGCATGCTAGCTTATATACCTATACATGAAAATCAGAATTGAAATTTACTTTATCGCCTGAAGTACGTACAGTGTACAATGAAACACCACAATTAAGAATGACTCTAAGAAGTGGATCATGAATGATCTAACAATATAGTCATGATTCTTGATTTATTTTATTTTGTCATAAAATAGAGGTGATTTTCATACAGAGTTATCTTTAATTGTATTCCATTGCAGCTATGTTATAATGTAAAGTATTTCAATCAAACGAAAGTAATTGCTAAATCCTTCACTTCAATAAATATTTTATTAGATTATTTTATGTTTTAAAAGTTATTTAGAAAATAATTTGTGGCACTGACACTGGTAAACAGGGGGGGGGGGGGGGGGTAATAAACTTTTAAAGGGGGCTAAACGCAATTTTGAATTGTCAGATATAAAAATGACAGATTTACACCTTAGTGAGCAAATTTCTTGACTTTCACTGGCCAATTTCCCTTGCAGTCTATAATGTCACAATAAACCTTAAAAATCTGTGTGCTCACTAGATTCACACAATTGACTAAACAACAAGTAGGCCTATAACGCAGCATGAGGTGCCAAAGGCCAAAAGAGGTGCCAATTGAGATAGGCCTCTTGCTGGCAGGCCATGGCCCATGTGGGAATCACTTACATGGATGCCACCCTTATATGTCTGTGTGGTGGTCAGATATTTAGAGACACATATAGGCCAGTGTTGACGTTGTTTGGATTTTGACAAATAAATTCTTCAGGAAATCCCCTGCTTTGGTGCAAAGATTTTGCTGACAACTCTGGTTTCTCACATTTCATCTAAAAAGTCAATTTGAATTGCAAAGTAATTTGAGGAGCAAGGATATAACTGTTTGCGTCGAATAGCACCTATTTTGTCAAGACTTTCCCCCTCCCTTTATGTGTGAATCCAAGACATTATTTTGAAATGTTCCTGAAACGTTCCAAAACACTACAATTATTCTTATATGATTTTTTCTTCTTTTCTTTTTACCAATTTTTTCAATCATCTATGTACTCACCATTGTACTATGTTTTTGTAATTGTATGTGTTTGTCCACAAAGAGAATAAATTCAAATTATCTAAGAATATTGCTATAATGTGTCTAGGGTCCACACTTTCTTATTGTGGCAATATTGACGTAGAGCTTTTTAATAAAGAGGTGAATTCCACTAGTACCACATTGCACATCTTCTTCATAGATAGTATATCGTTTGAAGGCTATGACTTGAAAAAAAAAGATTTTCAATGAACCGTTATTCATAGAAATACTGGTGCTCTAAAATATGATGTATTACAATGTTTTCAGCCACAAGATTAGGAGTTCATATATTATAAGTTGCATAGAGAGATTAATTTATCCATATAAGGCATAGCTTAACACTCGCGTACCTGCACATAATGCGAATGATGTATAGATTTTTCATGGGTCATTTCCTAACAAAAAGGTCTAGTTAAAAACCCAGAATATAATATACATCAATGACATCATGATTTAATGATGAAAATGCTTAAAAACCAAATTTGCAATTTAAAGTAAAATCTAATAGTTACGATTATTTGTTGGGTTAACATATTTGGCACATCCAACTATTTTCTGGCTGGGGTGTCAGCAACAGTATCAGAAATCTTTTAACTCCTATTTTGACAATATCTGCAATGACAGGCAGTCTTTAATCTAACAAAAAAGGAGGAATCCAATGCTGATTAATCTCAGAGAATTTGCCAATTAATGAAAAGTGTAAAATGTGAAATTGACACCCAGGATATATTACGTGTAAGTGGGACTACAAAATTCATTTATATCATCTCTGTAAAGTGTACTTTACACGAGTGTATGCAAGTCCATGTCAGGTATGTAGCCCTATGCACATGTTCCATGTTTGGCAAAATTGGCATTTACATAAAGTAAACAAAGTGTAATTCGAGTAAGATTGGACCCAACCTCACATGGATCCAGTGCAAATTTCTCATACTGGGTGATCCCTTTCATCACATTCATTTTGCTGGGATTATAGGATGATGCCAAGTGCATATGTATTTGGGAATATGCACAGCTCTATTTCATAACCTGTGTTATGTGAATGTAGAACAACAAATAATGATTTGGTACTGAGCAATGTTATTGTTTGTACACAGCCTTTGTGTTGCACAAAATAACAGTAAATATGTCAAATGAATACATTTCTGTTAAAAAAAAAGAGAGATAATGTATTTCATATGCGTCAGTAAGGAATATTCTGTCATTGGTATTTGTATTCATTTCTTTCTTTCTTTTATTCTTCAATAAGTCTCTTGTATTTGTTAACTGGATGGTTTGATTAATATAAAGAATCATTCAATATTTGGCAAATATGTTGTTTTAGATTCCAAACAAATTGATTGGTACCTTGTCATCAACTGAGTTAAACATTATCAATTACATGCAATTCGGGCGATTTAACATTATTTTGATTTGTGTGACACAGAGCATGCCATTGTGGTATATAGTGAGAAAAGAGTGTGTTTTGACATCATGTCATGAAAATAAACAGTGTGTGTGGGTATATAGTTCTAAACCCCAATTGTTTGTTTGTGGCATATCCTGACCAAGGAAGTTTTCAGTCAACTTGACAACTTGAAGTTTCATTCCAGTTTGCTCGGACTTGAATAGTGACACACACATGATGCTACTGTGTCTAAATTGTGTGGTCTTCGTAGTGAGGTGGTCTTAATAGCGGAATGGTCTTCTAGGTGGCCAGGTGCCCTTTATAGCAAAGTGGTCTCAATAGTCAGGCAGCCCTCGTTGTGAGGTTATCCTAATAAAGAGGTGTTCTTAATAGATACGTGGGGTTATTACCAATGTTGTCTTAAGTTAATTTTATTGTATTGACATTTTCCTTCACCTCAACCAACCGCCCCTTACAATAGTAAAGGAACCAGCTCAGCTCAAATAAATCAACGTCGAATGACTTGAATCTATTGCAGTACAACCCTCTCATATTAAAGTCCCATAGTCATTCAAAGTTTATGCATAACACGACTGAAAGGTCTTTGAAGTTTTCTGAGAGGTCTCAAGGTCAAGTTGGTCGTGACCTTAGGCCTATTCTGCTTCACTTCCTCCCTTGTATCCGGTCGTATTAGAAACACAGTAAGGAGCCCGATTCAATATGGCTGATCATATATTGGGGCATGGAAATTAACTGTAGCATGGAAAGGTTAGATGTTAGAACTAGATAATGACACCAGACATGTTTGAAAGTGCCACTCAAACCACGCAAAGTTGGTTGGTTCAACCATGGAGGTATTATAGAACCATGGTTCAACTTGGTTGCATCTCGCTTCAATGAAAATTGCTGCAATTTGGTAATTTAGATGATGGTTAGAAAATTAAGCAGAAATTTAAATGAGCTGCAGTGCATAAACTGGAAAAATCAATATTGTAGTATTCTAACAATTCAATTGTTTACTTATGAAAGCCAAACTGAGGCAGACTTATAAATTATTTGAATTACATATTATTTTGTTGTGTATAGACATGAACTTATTAATTAGTTTTGTAAATAGGGGAGCATCTTGATACAGTTCTATACTCTGTTGTATCCTTGCTAGATGCCTATGTAGTATTGCAGATAGTTTGTAAATTTGTGTATCTATGAAATTATCCATAAAAAGTTTGCATATAGAGAAAAACAATGCGACGGGACTTAATTGTCCAGCAAGACAGACAGACAGCTGGACAGATAGATAGATAGATAGACAGATATACAGATAGATAGATAGACAGATAGATAGCTCGATAGATAGATAGATAGATAGGTAGATAGATAGATGGATGGATTGATAGATAGGTAGATGGATAGATGGATAGATTGATTGATAAATAGATAGATAGATAGATAGATAGATAGATAGATAGTTGGATAGATGGATAGATAGTAGATAGATAGATAGATAGATAGATAGATAGTTGGATAGATGGATAGATAGTAGATAGATAGATAGATAGATAGATACTGCCGCCTAAATTTCTTCTAGTTCCTGAGCAAGTGCTTCACGAACAGGATACCCAGAGGACCTGTTGACATTTGATTGCCTTAAAAAACTCACCGAGAGCCATTCAGGAACTTTTCATGTGTTGTGAACAAACATATACGTGGACTATACACATTTCAATCAATATTGCAGTTGAAAAACTGTGAAGATGAGGCGTTTGTTTACTATTTTGTCTGGTAACGTCGGTGATAGTTTATTCGTCTGGAGGCAGCTTTTATAGCCATTGAAATGAGGCACTGTTACAGGTTTTATGTTCTTGCTTTGTTAAGTTTAATGAAAAATATTCTGATAAAACTGCTGCACTTATTTTTGTTGACTTCTCTCTTACTCATATTGGTACTTGTGGGACATATTTTCTTTGCTGTCATAAAAACACCAAAAGTCAAACATGGCCTCCCAAAATATAACTCACTTTTCGTTATATCTAGACATTAAAAAATGTCTTTAAAAAATTAGTTGAGCTTGCAAAAGGTACCCAAGCCTGAAAAAGTTCTGTTTGCAAGTAAAAACAACCTACATTGCCATTAAAAAGGAAAAGTTAGGTCATTTGTGTCAGTGATCTCAGGCAATTGAGTCTCATGAAAGTATGTCAGTTTGTATCTGATGATTTTTAGTTTGTTCAAGCTGCCAACTTCAATGATATGATCAAACTTTTTATCATGCAAGAGCTGTATATGGTAACATTCATAATGTGTGCTGTTGGCAAGTATAGACTCTAATATGCAATGGCGGATTTAAAGGGACTCTTAGGCATAGGCGTAGGAGGCACCTTTCTTTTGGAGGGGCAAAGGTGATCTTGCCCGAATTTTAAGGCTTTTATTAGCACCCCTTTATGCCCGAATTCTTCAACTTTTTGCCCGAATTTTTGGCTTTTCTGGACACTCGGGGGGGGGGGGGGGAGGGGGCAATTGCCCCCCACTGCCCCCCCCCCCCCCCACCTTTTACGTCTATGCTCTTAGGGGGTATGCATCTAGTACATACATTGCAATGTGATATTTAAGAATTTGATTTTTGCTTTATATATCCAGATATTGACTTAACGTTAGCACTTCATTAAATAACTGCCACTTAATCCCAATTTTGACATCAGGGATGGATTACAAAATATCAGCAGAAGAGAATTTTGTGATACCTGTCTAATTGGGCCTATATCTGTGTTGTTACAATTTTAGATCACAGTGATCTCACAGTGAGCTCAAATTCTTCACTGGGTTAGGCAAAAAGACTAATTTAGGTCGTCTATTTGACAACATTTGACTAACCCTGTGGTCAGTAGATGGCTGCGGTTCATCAATGTTGCAAGTGGTATGACTAATGCTCATTCAAAAAAATTGTAACAAAGTAGTCAAAAATGCCATAGGCATGTAGTCTTTTCTAGCGTCGTCACTTTGACTACACATTAATAAATAATAAGATGTTAGTCACTATTTTTCAGATTATAATGAGATGATAAGGCCTGTATTACACACCATTTCTAGCTGTACATATTAACCAAAGAACAGGACAAGCCACATGAATGGTGTCTGTAACTTGTCCCATCACAAATACAGAATGTAAATCTTTGTATTTTTGCTCTCTTCTTACAAATCTAGTTCAATTTCTTTCAAAGTTCTTTTTTCTGTTATCTCTTGTTAGTTAGAAAGTTAGTTTCTTCAGTAAAACTACAACCATTTGAACCACAAAAGGAACAGTATCCGTTTAGGTCATGGTAAAAAAGCTAAATTTACTCATAGCATGCCAACTAGAGAACAAGGATGCTCATGAAATGTATTGCCAATTTGAGAGTTGGTCGCCCCTTTTTCTGATTGTGTCACACATTCGTGGTCATATCATTCATTTTTTCTCTTAATATTTCTGTCATGTCTGGTATTTTTAGTGCATGTAACGCCAACTATGCGAAAATTGCATACATGTTTGTCAACTTGCATTTTCCACAATACATATATGCATGAAATCTAGAAATGGGAAGTTCAGAAAATTTACAGTTTTATTAGACACCATATATACATAAATATACAAGCGCTAAATATATTTTTTTCGCTCGGTGTATTGAATGTGCATGGTGCAGAGCCCTGTGTTGGCCACTGGGAGTTGAAGGTCTTCAGCCACAATGTTACCACCGTGAGCGCATGACTGCCAGAGTCATGCCATTCTGAGAAAAATAATATCCATGAGTGTCATTGGGATATTTTGTTCTCTACATTGATACTAACAGAATATAGTTAAATGCTTATAGATATGATTAGTTTAACAACCAATGCTAATAATGGTGAAATTATGGATGATGAGTGACGGTGTAATTGATGAGTCTTTCTTGTGTGTATAACTCAAAGGTCACACTGACATTCTTTTTGACACAACTGACTTTCTAAAGTCTGCTGATGAATCTCTTACTACCTTCTCCCCACAGAGCAAAGTTACTGTGTCCCTTGCAAACTGAGCCAACGTTGGGCCAACATTGGGCCAACATTCGATTGATTAATACTGATGCCGCTGAGCTGACTGTGCCAATGCTACGCAAACAGTAATTTCAAACTGAAAGAAATTGTTTTTTTCTGAACACATAGGCAGTCTGGAATTTAGTAAGGTACTAGATTTTCTTTTTTATGGCTTTGGAGTCCAACCTATAACTTATAACTTTTAGATATTTGGCTCTGAGAAGCAGTCCTTATATGGATGATGCCCAAAATGCTAAGATCTCCATTATAAATGTTTCCCACACAACTTCCAAAGTGCGGACATATTGGGTTTCAGGCACAAATAAATAAATGATTTTTCCGACTATTTCTGCCAGCTTACCTATTCAACCATATACTCAGTTGTTTTAAATCGGTCTGAATTTTGGTAGAGTATTGGATATAAACATATGACTCACTGCTGCACATTTTCTAACATTTTCACCTCAGTTGTAAAATAAAAACATGAAATGTACATAAACACTTCACAAAAACATGTACAGCGACACATTAGAGTAGAGTGATAAAATGCAACCTTTCAACAAGTGGTGAGTACACATATATATGCTACATGTACAAATATCATTCTTGAAAATGATGTTGATTTATTGCTCTTCATAATATACCTAGTTTTTGGTCTTTGATTCCAACTACATAACTCATAGATCATAATCATGTAGTTATTATCAAGAACAGTGGAACTTTGCCATTGCGACCGTATTTCCATATTTAAAATTACTTGGCAAATTGCCAACGTTCAGTAATACAACAATAGAATGACGGTGTATGACCCTAAATCCAAGATCAACGTCACAAAGATGATGCCTACTTGCAATGTTTTAGCATCAATCCAGATAACACACCCCTTTGGCCCAGCGTCGGAATCATCGGCCCAATGTCAGCTCAGCATTTTTCCCATATGCTATTTAGATGATATTAAAAAAAACTGGGCATGATTAACAGTTATTTACCTATGTGAAATTATCTCTGAGCATAATGGCAGTAATATCATGTGCATATCAGCAATTATTGTTTTTACCCAAGCTGAGGTGAGCAGCTAAATGATACAAATAATGAAGTTAATACAAAATACTGAGATGTATCCAATCCTACAAATCATCGAATAAATTTTATTACTACTGAATGCAAGGAAGCGTAGCCAAATGCAGTTGAAATATTGTCGGGTGACATGGCAGTAACCTTGCTTGGGTGATATTAAAATCAATTAAAGAACATTCTTAAAAAGCACAAAAGCCTTTCACACAAGGATGACCAAGAATTTCAGAACAATTGTGATGCTACACGCATTCAGCAAGTCCCTTGGCATACAATGCTTACGGTTTTTTAAATTTTTTTTATGGACCACCAAATATTTAAGTGAATCAGCAAAAAAAAGGAAGAAAAGCAGAATGATGTTATATTTTTTACTGACAGCCAGTGAAATGATAGGACAGACACTGACAGACACTAACAAATACTGACAGACACTGACCGACACTGACAGACACAGGACAGACACTGACAGACACATGATAGACACTGACAGACACTGACAGTATAGTGAGGTGGTCTTATGACAGGTTTCCACCGTATAGGCTTCATATACATCTAGTATGGGGCAGCTTATGGTCCTCCCCAAAAATTTCTGCTCCAAGGCCACTCTGTGATGATGTTAAATGTCATGTTCGTGCCAAAAGTTGTCCAGGTGACCTGGTGAATGGCCAGCCATGTAATCAGGCAATGGTACCATTGGGTTTGTGTACTCATGTTGATGTAATATCAGAATGCAGGTCATTGCATGATAATTGATGATCGAGCATTGCGAAATTAGGGGCTGGCATGATCAGATCTCCAGTGAGCTGATGAGCATGAGGGTGGGACAGGCAGACACAGATACACACAGCCATGTAGACAGAGAATAATGAGAACTATGGCTGAATTATAAAAGAGGCAATCAGCATCATGTATGGACGTTTTGCATAATAAGTGGCACATAAATATCAATATATAAATTACTTTTAACTTCAGTGTAATGCAAACTGAAAATGACATGGTCGTGTTGGAGACAGAAACTGAGAGAGAGATAATAATAATAGGAATATATGATAATAGTATAACATACATACAAGAGACAGAGAAAACAGTATAAAAGTTACTTTGCTATATATTTATGCAAATACCGGACACTGCAGGTTGTATACTCAGTTCTTTTTTCTTTTTTTTAAGACTTAATAGAAACAAACAGATCAAAATGTGGTTTTGGGGTGAGGCAATTATAAACAGGATTCGTACGCAGAAATGCATCAGGTCACCATCTGTATTTTTGTTGTGGTTTGTTAAACTGTTAGTGAATCATCTGGGTGACCAAATGAGCACATCACCCAGCCCACAAACCAAGTGTGTCGAGGGGACCCTGGGATTTTAGCTTTAAAAAAATCAAATGAAATACATTAACGCCTTGAGTAGATAATACTCTAGATTGCTCTTCAAGGTAAAAGTGGAACTTTCTTTTTGTTAACATTCGGAATTTTTAAAATAGACAAAAAATTAATGGCATTGACAATACTTAAAACAGACATAATAGTGTCAAATACATACTCCAATACAAACCCAACCAATAGTATTGTCATTTGGCCACTGAAGTGTTCCTCTGAAAACCACTTAACTCGCAGACCACCCTCCCACGTAGCCCATTGTGCTGCCTAGAACGAACTGTCACCATTTCACTTTCTTTCTTTTTTTTGTGTTGATAAAAACAGCATCCCTGATAACAGTGCACTCCAACAGGACTTACTCACAATATAGTTACATACCTGGGGAAATGCATATTATAACTTATTTGCACATTTTCAACAACTTGTTTAAAGCAGTGCACAGTAGCATAACATCCAATAATGCATATTAAAGTGGTATATTTTGGATCTGTTGTTACTTGTTTATCAACTGTTCGCCTCGTTTTATCTCAGTTATTTTTTAAAGCAATTCCTTATGAATTTTCCAAATGAATCCACAAGGGTACACCACGGTGTTTGCCTGCATCAATTTGCACATTTTGCAGTACACTAATAATCAACTCTACATCTATGATCTAACCATATAACTACTTTGAAAGTGATTTTCATTTTCATCTTGAAGTTTAAGGATTAAGGTAGAAGTTCCCAAAATCAACACAAGGGTATTGTCGGAGAGCAACACCAGATGGCTTCCGGTCTTATGGTCTAGGGTAAGAAGTTAAGAATTTGCTGAATTCTCATTGGATATGAGCTTTATGATTATATTTTATTAATTTAGGGCCTAGACTAAATGAAGACAGGTAGAAAAACATAATTAAACCAATTTAGCATGAATTGTTGGTGATCATAAACTTAACCAAAATTCAAGGTCCTGTCAGAGCAGAGCTACTAATTTCAGAGAGCATGGCTTTCCAGGTGGGTTTGTGCTAAATTATCCCACACTTCACCTATATTAAACCCAATTAAATTAATAATGAGACTTGTCTCATACTATTTATGATGATGGAATAGTAATAATTCATTTTCTTCAATTTTTCCAGCTGTCAGTTGTACATTAAAATATATAAGTAAATGTTTTAATATTCTACAAACTTATATAGAAACTATAAATTACGTTGTAAGTAGAGGGCACCACTTGACAATTGTTCGAATGCACACCCTGGTGGATTGTGTGTTTCCCTATGCCAGATTTATTGAAGTAAAGTTTTACCTATACAATTTCGTGCTCACGTATGTCTGGTAAACACTGATATGTTGAAGACTTATTCGATAACCTGTTCAACATTTCAACGATTTAAGTAATGAGTTCCACACGTTTGTAGTTGATACCCAATTCGATTGAAGTGTTATGAACGATTATTCGTTCATAACACTCCTTGAATTTTAGTTAAGTTTTTGATCACCCACAATTCATGCTAAATTGGTTTAATTATATGTTTTCTACCTTTCTTCATTTAGTCTAGAAATAATATAATTTGAGCAAAAAACAAGGAAAGTGAAGTTTTTATATCTTCCCATTGGAAACGACCTTACTTAAAAGAAGAACACCTGAAGGGGGTTTCACACATAGCCGGATCAGACGCCGGAGCGTCCCGGAGGTCAACTCCGTAATACTCCCGCATACTCCGGGGAAAGGCGTATAGACATCTTGTTCATGTCCGGGAGTGTCCGGCATTGTCCGGCATGGTCCAGTATCTCCGGGGGACTCCGGCAAAAAAATTAAACATGTTTAATTTTTCATGCCGGAGATCCCGGAATAGTGAAATCCGTGTTGGGCCGTGTAGATCCGTGTAGACTCCCAGTAGACTCCGTCGATCTCCGGGGACCTTCGTATTGACACCGAAAGACTTCGTGTGATCTCCGGCTAAGTCCGGCCTCAACCGGGCGTGAAAAGTACGCTCCGGAGAGCACAAGGAGCAACTCGGTTCCACACGAGTGAACTAGGACCAACACGGAGTCTAAACGGAGTGAACAGGGAGAGCGGGTTTACATGTCATTTGCTTGACCCGGTTAACTCCGTTAAGTACACGGTGTCACACGAGATCAATGCGGACATACAGGAGTGAACTGGGTGTCAAGACGGAGTTAATTAAACTGACACGGAGTGAGTACGGATGCCTGAGTATATATACAACCGCCGTCTTTGGAGAAGCATCATTCCACCGCCCGCCGTTCATCGTTGATCATCGAATTAATTCATTTATCATCCACCATTTCTTCTGGATATTACCTTCTGGATTGCTGCTGCTGCTACTGCCGTTTCTTGAATTAACCACCATGCCACCTAGGAGAGGAAAGGGGAGGCCTGGCAAGAAGACTGTTGTCCAAGAGGAACCTGCACCACCTGCTGCTGTTGAAGAAGATGTAGCCAGTAATACCTCTTCAAGACCGCAAAGTCCGCAAGGCATGCCAGATTTACCTGGGCCAGTTGTACCTGCTGCACCTGCAGTACCTCCTACTGCAGCTCCACCCCCACCTGCAGCAAAAGCGAAGAGGCAGAAAAAGGAAGCCCTGAACCTCACAGATGACCAGGAACAAGATGTGGCCGACTGGTACCGTTCCCAGGAGATGTTGTATAACCGGCGGCTTGCTCAATACAAGCGGATAGACATCAAATCGCGAATGATAGACCAGAAGGCGAAGGAGCTGGATTGTACTGCGCAGCAGCTGAAAACTTGGATTGACTCAATGCGCACTGCAGTTGGGAAGCTGACGGATCCAACCAAGAAGCCTTCTGGTGGGGCCGCTAGAATCCTGACAGACCGGGACAACTGGATCATGGAGAATTTCGGCTACCTCGAACGCCACATCAAGAGGGTTGATGCTGGGAAAAGAAAGAAAGGTGGGCAGCTTTCCCAGAGCTTATCAGCCAAAACTCCAACCAGCAGCAACAGACCTACCACTGAGGATGACACGTCTGAAGCTGAGGAGGTCATTGTGGATAGTTCGGATGATGGTGGCAGGGATTCCGATACAAGCAGGTCCAAGGGTGGGCCTTACAAGGGCGACAGCAGCAGCAGCAGGAGGAAGATGGGGGCCCCTCCTCCAAGCAAGAAGACGTCCAGACGTCAGCCTCGTCATCATCATGACTGTGATTCATCCAGCCTTGCAGCTAGTGGAGATGGAATTGCTACGCAAGCTGTCACTCAAGTAAGTATACTGCTTCAGTTGCCATGATAATCAAGATAATCGTATTGTAATGTTGCAGTTTAAAGTTGTAATTGTAATCTTGCAGTTTAAAGTTGTAATAGTAATCTTGCATTTTAAAGTTGTAGCTTTGCCATAGTAGAAAGTGGTAGCTTTGTTTCTTGGCACTTCCAGTGTTCACTGTATGGTGATGTGTCTTTTCAGTACATTGTCAATAATGCACATGCTATTGCAGTTGCCATGTGACTTACTCTAATGTTGTGTTTTTTCCTATTTCCAGCTGATTGAAAAAGCCACCGATCTGCAGAGGGACATGCACAGCAAGTTGAGTCAGCCGACGGACTCAGGCAGCTTGTCCAAGAGGGTCTTCACGGACATGATCTACCACGAGGTGATGCAGATGGACACCGACACTTGGTGGGATTACCAGGCCCAAACCTTAAACAACCTGATGCAGTTTAAGCAGGCGTATCGTCGCAAGCGCCAGCAGCAACAGCAACAGCAGCAGCAACAGCAACTGCAACAGCAACAGCAGTATCATCAGTTTCTGCCTCCTGTCCCTCAGCAGCATCAGCAGCAGTTCGTCCTCCCTGCTCCTACAGCCAGTTCATCCGGTCCTCCTGTGCAGATGTTCCCTCATCATCAGCATTCTTCCAGCCCTGCTGCCCAGATGTTCACACAGCATCCTTCCAGCCCTGCTGCCCAGATGTTCGCACAGCATTCATCCAGCCCTGCTGCCCGGATGTTCGCTACTCCGTCCGGCCCTTCGCCCCAGGCTCTCGTGTCGTCTGCCCCTTCTTCTTCGTCTGTGCCTGCACCGACCCCCCCTCCTGCGACATCTTCTACGATTATCAGTCAGGCCTGGTTGACTTCAGGTCCTTCTCACGGTCGTCCTTCCATGTCACCACAGGATTGCAGCACGCCTCAGGATGTTTCGCTCACCAGCTACTTGTTGAACACTAGTGTGGGGGGAATGGTTGGTGGTGATGACCATAACTCCTCCTTTTCGGTGCACACGCCTCCAACTACCACAACCGAGTAATGTTGAGCTGAAAATGAACAATGAACTTTATTGAAATGAACAATGAACTGTTATTACTTATGTTTGCATGTGAACTGTATACCGATGAAGTTTAATGTAATGAACAATGTAAACTGTATTACATGACAATAATTAAATGATGTGTATTTTTTGCACTTGTGTGCTGCAGAAGTCTGAAGTTTGCTATTAATTAAATGTTGAAACTTACATCATTCGTGTTGTTTTCAAATCTTGTCTTGCTGCCATGGTACACTCCCAGCTGCTGAGTTCACGTAGCTGACCAAGTATTGCCGCATTTCCTTGGCTGCTCTGTTGGTGTTGCCTCTGAACACATGTCCCATGTCTGGTAGATTGGCAGCATTCTCCCTCCATGCACCTGGGATGATCTCATGGATGTCGGCATTTTCCTGGTCCACAGCATTCACTTGAGCAGTTGGATACCTCACCCTCAGTAGGTTGTGCAACACACAGCAAGCAAGAGTTATGGTACACACTCTGTCAGCACTTTGAGGCATTGTTGTGAGGAGACACCTGAACCTGGCAGCCAAAAGTCCAAATGCATTCTCTACCACCCGTCTAGCTCTAGAAAGTCTGTAGTTGAAGATTCTGTCTTCCATGCTCATGTTCCTGTGAGGCAGAGGCTTCATCATCCAAGTCTGCAGTCCAAAGGCATCATCCCCAACTATGAAGTAAGGCACTGGTTGGTCATCATTAGGCAGGTTATCTGGTTCAGGTAATCCAATGTTCCCACTTTCTAGCGCTTCCTTCAATTCTGTCTGGCTAAACACTCCAGCATCTGAGCCTGATCCACTGGCACCAATGTCAACGTAGAGGAACTTGTATTCAGCATCAACTACAGCCAGTAGGACAATAGAGAAAAATCCCTTGTAGTTGTAGAACAGGGATCCAGACTTGGCAGGACATCTGATGGCAACGTGCTTCCCATCAATGGCGCCGACACAGTGGGGGAAGTTCCATCTGTTGTAGAATCCATTGGCAACTTCTTTCCAGGCTTCTGGGGTTACAGGACACTGCATGACTTCTGCTGAGTACTCGTCTATGATGGCCTGGCAGACTTCGATGACAAGGATAGAAATGGTATTGAAGGCTACCCTAAATCCATACTGCAGAGACTTGTAGCTGTTGCCCGTACCCAGGTAGCGCAAGGTAATAGCCAGTTTCAATCCAGGTTCAAGGGCCCTCCTCCAAAAGGTATCCTGCTTTGTAATCCTAGGTCCCACTCTGGCAAGAACTTCATGGAATAAGTCAGGCTCCATCCTCATGAAATTCTTGAAGCCACCCACATCTTCTGCAGTCAATTCAGCCATCAGTTTTTCATACTGCCCAAAAAGAGGTCTTCTTAGCAGCCAAGGTCGCACCCACATTTGCCTTCTTCTTCTTCGTCTTGGTGCAGCAGCAGCATTTTCTAATAGGTCATCTTCATCAGTTGATGTTGTGGCCCTCACTGCATCATCTTGCAGTTTGTGTTCTTCTTGCAGAATTATATGATTAGCAGCAGTCAATAGCTGGACTTGCATGTCCATGCACTTCAAATCCAATTCCACCCTGTCGTAGTGTGATAAAGACATATCCAATTTTTCTGTAGTAGCAGCAACAACTTTGCAGTATGGTAGTCCGAAGTGGAATGATGGACAGTGGAACGCAGGCAGTTTAAATACCAATTTCAGAGCGATCCGGGTGAAAACCGCTTAACTCCGTAGTGATATCGTATTAAGATCGTGTAACGATCGGGTATATCCGTGAAGGCCCCGTGTAACATCCGGTTCACTCCGCCCGCCTCCGGCACAGTCGTGTTACCTCCGGCTACAACCGTAACTCTTCCTTGGTGCACCAGGCACCTCATTCCTTGTTTAACCGTGCTCCTCCGTACATATCCTTGTAGCACCCGTACACATCCGTGTCATGACCGTGTTGCTCCTTGTTGCCTCCGTCTTGCCTTCGTGTCCACACCGCCCAATTATTTGTTTTTGTTTACATTTCTAACTTTTTCGCCCGGACCGCCCCGGATTTGACGAAATTTCATTCCGGGACGCTCCTGCGTCTGATCCGGCTATGTGTGAAACCCCCTTGAGTCACCTCCCCAACCATGGAAATTTGAATTGGAGGATGATGGTCTCAAAGTTATTTTAATGTCAACTAATTACTATATATTGGCAACCCACCAATTCTGATGCTACTTCCCAATATCATTAGACGGTAAAACAGTTCTAGCTGAGCAGAGGCAATATCATAGGTAATCGTATAGTTGTTCATAGTCTATTATAATGTATGCTAAAACCGATATTGTTGTTTTGCCTTACGTTTTTCATCAAAGCCTGAAAAAAGACTAGCAGCTAATCACGCCCAATGCCATTAGAAAATGATGGCATTTTACCTTCTGGAGCACATTATGGTCTGTTTGTTGTCACATATTTCAAATCTACCACCTTGTGATGTTATTTTTCACAAAAAAATATCTGTGAGCATTTTTATGCCAGGATATCACAACTGCCAGTTTGCCAGGATACCACAACTAAAGTACTAAGACAAAATCCTGCCAAGAAAACCAAAAGTTGGTGTACTCTCTCATACCATATCACAGTTCAGGTTTCTTAAAAGTCCAGTGTATTGGAAATTTGTCAATTTCAGTATTTCAAAATATCTAAATTTCAGTTTTTTCACAAAACATAAAAACTATGATAACCCATTAAAAACAGGAGTTTCACAAGCGGCTTATCTAACTGGATAATCCTGATTTACAGAGTGTAAAAACCAAAAACTCCCGTGGTTATTTGGAAAACAAAAAGTGTCCAATAGATTTTTGTAAAATAAGATTTGACTGACTCATTTTGACTTATTAAATTCCGTTCTTTGAACAATCAGATTAGTCCCCAAAGTTTTGTGAATAACAGTACCATGTTGGTTACGTATTTTTATATCCTGCTTTTTAACTTTATTTTTTTAAATAATAAAATTCCTATTTTATTGTATATAATTTGATTTGATTTGTTTATTTATTCATCGTATTGTTTTGTCATATGTGAGCATGAATAATGGAACTTCAATCCTACGGGCTCCTTGTCTTTGAAGTTTCTTTTTCATTTTGATTATCTAGAATCAAATAAATATCATCGATGTCTATAGATTAACTTTATCTCATCTATATCTCATGTGTCTTGATAAGTGACTTCAGGTCACCTCATGATTTGTGATGTTTATTCCTGGACATCAGACTTTGCTTCAAGTTCTAAATACAACCTGTTACACCATGTTTGACATGTTACCAATTACAGGCTTGTTACGAAAACAATACAAAACAATTGACTTCACTATGTCACTTTTTTATTTTCAATTTTATAGAAATAGTCGCTAAAATGTGTGTCTGCAAATGTGTATTCAGTGCAAAAGGATATTCAGATGTAGCAATTTAAGAATTCTTCTCAGAAATCTTGATGGTCACCTGTAAGGACAAAACAATAAATAAATAACTGAATAAAGGGGCAGAAAATTTAAATGGGTCTGAAAGAGTTGCGAGTTTCAGCAGGTAAAACAAGTATTATTTGGATGACTTCAAAATACTCTTATTGAGGGAACAGTTACTCACCGTCTTGATCTGGGTGTATTGTGACAGACCGTATGAACCCCTGGAAGAATAAAAACAAATTCATCAAGTTCAGTTTTTCGCAATTTGACTTAAGACACTCTGCGCTAAACCAAAACCTAACTATATTTGTCTAGCTTGGAAACCATATGTAAATTATTCATTGATTAACATAATGTAAATTTCTTGTAAGTTCATTACCTGTTACTTGATTGCAAGGCGCGTGCAGTTAAGTTATTTTCAACAGTGTTTCTGCTAATGTGGAAATGAGTTGAGCAGTCACCATTCAGCTAGGTACACATGGCTTGGTTCAGCTTGGTTTGGCTTGTTTTAGCTTCAAGTACTGCAGTTGTTACAAGCTCTGAATAACCAGTTGAAAGTTCTTCAGAGTAGCACTTATACTTACAACTCTCTCCCAATTCCAGACATCTTGAAGCCTCCAAAGGGAGCTTGGCTATGTACAGCATGGTAGGTGTTCACCCTATAAAGACATTTGAACCATTAAAAAACCATCTCAACAAAAATACTAGTTGTTTGGTTTATACAAAGCTCAGCCTGACACGAAACAAGAACACTCTTAACAGTGCCCTTTTTATTTGTTTTAAAAACAGGACAAGCAATAAAATAATCATTTCTGTGTCCTGAATAATAAACTGCACAAATACTTGAAAACTGTGTAACTAAATAGTGACACTGATAATACAGAGCACATGAAAACACAAGTCTTAAACCGGTTATATCATTCGTCAGGACACGTCTGGACGGTGGGGTATTTTTGACACCGTGAATAGGCAACAATCCTGACTTCCATGGAAGACTTATTATTTAATCACATGGCAATTGTGTTTTGTGTATAATAAATAATACCACTTATTGCCTAAAAAATAATGAGGAAAGGATGCGCAAATGAAGCACTTCTGTGTGTGAATACCAGCATCTGGTGGTCCTGTAGCAGCTGGGGTGCCTATAGTGGTTAAGACATTAGTCAGTTCCTCTGAAGGTTCATGATTCGAACCATGAGCTAAATCTCCACCGGAGGTCGTTCGAATGTTACTGAGACGCATAAAAAGACTCAGCTCATAGAACAAATGTGTGATATATGTGGACTCAAAGCCTATCATTTCATCATTACCACTTCCTGTGGTAGCTTGTCACACAGCCGGACTGAACTTCAATAACCTAACATAATAAAATTATACTGAAGATACAAGAGAACTGACCAGACAGTGCCAGCCTGCAAGCTGTTGGAGACGGTGATAGCCTTGTCCAGGTCTTTGGTGAACACAGAGGCTGCCAGTCCATAACTTGTGGCATTGGCTCTTTTGATCACCTCCTTGACGTCCTTGAACTTGATGATTTGTTGCACTGGCCCAAATATCTGCAAGATTAGGAAAATATGTTAATGAATTCTTCTGTGCCATTATTACATAAGAATAACAACGTGTGCTAAATTGTACAATGGTCTTCCAGACAACCTATTTTCACACCAATTAACAAAAATGTCTAGGTCATTATAAAGGCAACGTGAATGGTGTGATTTAATCTTAAAGTGTAGGCCTACTAGCTTTTTTTTATTATTTTCTTTGAAACAACACTCTATACAACATGATGAATCTGCTTGACATCGCCCAACGACAGCTTCATGTGGCTAAATTAGCTAACATTCGAAACCAGATAGCATTCCAATTCAGCCAAAGATCGTTTCCATATAGGCCACTGTTGTCACAACATCATAATAACATCGCCGACATCGTGCTGACGTTGAAACGATTTGGAATCAGGGGCGTCAATTTATCTTGATGGTTGGGGGGGATGCAGGCCTACTTTGTCTGTCCCACTGTGACTTTCCCTCACTCGTACAAGTAGTAGCAGTTAATGTGCAGACACTGGCCAAGGTAAATTAATGGTGGATCACTTTTGCCAAATTTTAAAACTTGTACTGATATGTGATATCAAGTGCAAAGCTGTTTAACAAAGCACAAATGTTCCAAAACCAAAGTGTGTGAAAAAGGGTAATTTTCATTTGTGAATTCTCAGAAAGTGGGGGGTATATTTCCCAACTCCCCCCCCCCCCCCCCTGAATCGACTTCCCTGTTTGGAATGCTATCTGGGAACAATGTAGACCGGATCTGGCATGCCGTCTAGGATATATGTTTGCACTGTTATACAGTGTAAAACAGGTTCAGTGCAATGCTAGCAATTAAAGACATATACAGACCTCTTCTCTGGCAATTCTCATGTCGTCAGTCACATCGGAGAAAACTGTTGATTCGATGAAGTAGCCTTTGGCGCCTTTTTGCACTCCTCCAGTTTGGAGTTTGGCTCCCTCTTTCTTGCCACTCTCTATCAGCTCCAAAATCTTTTGCATCTGTTCTTGGTCAATCTGTAGAATAAAGACATGACAAGAAAATTCTATAACATAAAGTAATATAGTAAGAGTATGGGGATACCCAATTTTATGAGGAATTAAAAATAAAATCCAAACATTGCTCAACCTACTGTTTGCTATCTTGCCATATTAATTTTATCGTAATTAACTAAAAATGTAATTTATATTGTAAGATTTCTATTATTTTGCACTTTTTTATGTGTTTAATGACAAATTATTAACCAAAAAGGCACCCACTGGATAAAAACACTGCTGGAGCTGATATCAATCCAGCGCAAGTGTCACCTTGAGTTGTGAAGATGCCTAAAATCCTACAAATTCTTTTTATATTGGTGCAGGTTACAATGGCCATAGTTGTAGCTAATGATTACCTGAGGGCCAGACTCAGTTTCTTTGCTCCATGGACTTCCAATGACCCTCTTCCTGGCTCTGGCTGTTGCTCTCTTCACAAACTCATCATAGATGGCCTCGTGGACGAAGGTCCTGGATCCTGCAGTGCACACCTGACCCATGTTGGTGAACAGGGCAAAGTGAGACATCTCCACTGCTGTGTCCACTGTGGTAAAAGAGATTATTAAGAGAATTACCAATTTTACCTTCATGGTAAAAACAATAAGCTTAAGATATCTGGGCTCTGTAAATCATTGTTAAATGAGATGATCAAATATGAATACATGGGTAAGTGTATATTCTTACAGTCAACATCATCCATGACAATATTAGGACTCTTTCCTCCCAGTTCTAAAGTGACATTCTTCAGGTTTGACTTTCCAGAAGCTTGTTGGATTAGTTTACCAACCTGTAAACAGTGGATGAAAATCAGATTTTATCATTTGTCAGCCTTTCTTCACATTGTAGAATTTATATAAATACACAGTATACAAGGGACTTTTTGCAAGTTAGATTAAACTCTTCTAAAACAAATCTAATATAACCTCAGTTGACCCAGTGAAGGCGATCTTGTCAACATCCATGTGTTCAGAGAGGGCGGCACCAGCTGTGGGACCATATCCAGGCAGTACATTGATGACACCTGGTGGGAAACCAGCCTCTTTGGTAAGGGCGGCCAAGTATATGGCAGTCAATGGGGTCTGTTCAGCTGGTTTGAGCACCACCACATTGCCTGTCGCAATAGCTGGAGCAAATTTCCAAATCCACATGACCAATGGGAAATTCCACTGAAAAAATTATTTCAAGATATACAGTTGTAAAATTATTACCGAATACACAGACTGGTAGTTCAAATTCCAATCAAATGATATTGTCCAAACACTTACAGGAATGATTTGACCACAAACTCCAATCGGTTCATGACGAGTGTATGTGAAGTAGTCACCGTCTGAAGGAAGAGAGGAATTAATAATTCAAATCATCTCATTCTTTTATTACAAATTTTTCTGGTGATTGAAAGATAGACATATTTTACTCACCAACAGGCACTGTTTGGCCAACATTTTTGTCTGCAAACCCAGCATAATAACGGAGAATTTTTATTCCAAAATAAACGTCCAGAAAAGCTGCAGTAAAGGGTTTTCCATTGTCCAAAGTTTCCAAACTCTGATGATGAAATATAACCAATTATTAAAGACTTCCTATGCAAAACAACCCTTAGAAATACGTAAATTCTATTTTGTCTAAAATTTTAATTTACCGCCACATATACAGAATCCCGTTCAAGTAGATCAGAGAATTTATCAATCAAACGCCCTCTGTCGGATGCATCCATTCGTCTCCATGGTGACCCCAACTCAAATGCATTCCTTGCTACAGCAACTGCTTTGTCTACATCAGCCTGGTAAAAAAAAAAAAAAAATGTATATAGAAATTACAGAAATAAATACAGGAGTTTTTAAGCTAAGTGATGAAATAAACATGTGTTCCCCGATAACATGCCAGAAGAGGATTGGCCGACGCTAGCTGACGCTCAGTCTGGACCAACTTCAAGCTGAGTCAACATGCTCACCGGGTCAAATCACTTTTAAATTGCTTTTGTTTTTCCAATCTAAACTTATTCAACATGCCCTATTTTAAAAGAATATTTCATTGTCAAACTTGATATCATTGCTTCTTGAAGGCCTGTTCAAAGGAATATTTCCTACTACCTAATTTAGGCCTACTGTTTACTATCTGGTCTTAATCACATAAATATCAGGGTCTATCTGCAGTGTATATCTCGTGAAAGATTAAAATCTAAACCTTGCTGTATCTCTTTATTTCAAGAATATTTATTATCAATGTATTAGCTTTAGGACTGACCTTGTCTGCTTCCTGGATCTGGCAAATGACCTCTCCTGTGCAGGGGTTCACAGTGGGGAAGGTCTTCCCACTGGCGGAGTTCACAAATTCATTGTTGATAAAAAGCTACAAATAGTTTTGTTTTCAAAGAATAGTTTAACACAGTAACCTAGTTGATCCAATCGTCACAAGACCTCATTATATGGTCTAAAAAAACCACTGGACGCCATTTTAACACATAATATTGTTGCCATGCCAAAGCGTATGTAAACGTAATGCAAAAACTTGTATTTCTGCATTTTATTTCTGATTATAGCGACAACAACAAAATGTGAAAAAACACCCTACTCGGTGAAAGCGTAACATTTAGAATGATTAAGAAAGTTTAGTGTCACATTACTCTGAAGTGACAAAGCAAAATTTACAATGACTTTCACAACATACTATCTGACTTGTATCATGTAATATAATATCTAATAAGATTAACTTGACAAACCTGGGTGTATTTGACTTCTGGGTTGACAATAGGAGGAGGGAAGTTGAAGTCCATGGTTGAGGAGCGGTGTTGGGACTAGCACAGACCTGGAGCTGCAGAATGTGACACAGTGGCCCTGTTAAATAGGCACAACCCACTAGCTTGACCTCTGACTTATCTCACCTCTGACCTATCTCACCTCTGACCTACAGATAACATGTGGAGCAATCTCCTTACAGTAGAAGTGCTCCACATATTATCAGCAAATGTTTCTAGTGTTTAGCTGATATAAGTTTTTTCACAATAAGAAGTAGTCAAATATAGTTTTCTCGGAATAAGAGCGACAGTCCTTATAAGACCAACAATAGTATGCAATTCATTGGCCTTATTTCAGGAGGGGGGGGGGAGGGGCAGGGTACACTTTTTCTCCACTCCTGTATTTTTACGATGTATATTATTATCGAGAGGATTGCACCCCCCCCCCCCCCCAACCCACTTTTGATTGCCCCCCCCCCCCCATTTTTTTCAGCAAACTTGTTCTTATTGGAAAAACCTGACTACCGCAGCTGGGTGACCTAATGGCTAAGGCATTCACCAATAAACCACTTTGGCCAGCTCTGCTGAAGGTCCCAGGTTAGGGATTACGTAAACTACTTAAGTTGTCGCGGCATAAACACAAAGAACCCACCCATGAGGTAAATGGGTATCATGGTGTACTTAAGTATTATATCATAATTACGTCTGCCTCTAGCAGCCCGTCATATAAGCTGACAATGAAAACATCAATCACTGATTGAATATGCCAATACACAATATTGTTAGATAAAACCTGAAATGTAAAAAACCACAACTGTCACGAACATACGAGTCCAGTGCAGTGTTGATCAATGACACGGTTAGCAGAATTTGAATATTCATATCTTGGTTAATTTCTGTTGCAAAATTTCTGCTTAACATTTTATATATTAGTCTAGACTGGCTCATCCATATTTGACCTTATCTGAATCTCATATAGTCCATGACCAAGTAAGTTTTTATTTTCAATATGAATGACCTTTGGTCAAAGGTCAAGGTCATAGTTGATTCCAAAGTTTCATATTTGAAAAAATCATGTCACTCTTATATTGCAAAATGTAGCATGAAATTTGACCTTAATGATAATTTAAGGCCAAAGGTCAAGGTCAAATGTGAAAAAGTGAGGTTTCACACCTTAAATTACTTACCAAAATGTTGGTTTTAAAAAGGAATTTCGAAATATTAAATAATATTTTATCTTTGGAGTGAATTAAGATCAAAGGAGTTCAGCATGTATAAATCATATCATAGAGGAGCTAAAGCCGAGGGGTTCCAGAGCACATGGAGCCATAATACTTAAGTGATGCTACAGTTAGTGTATGATGTGACAAATAATTTGATTACAACATTGAAGTTTAGGTGAAGCCCATATAACTGTGACACACAGTTATAGAAGATATACACTAATGGACTTTAAAAACGCATAGGTAAAACATGTTGTACAAACCCGAGATAATGCGTTTTTAAAGTCCATTAGTGTATTTACAAACATTTTCTTTCTGCTGGTCCTACACATACGTATGTTATATATTATTTACCATTATGTTTATTTGATATATCCTACATGGTCTTATTTTGGTTCTAAATCGTCTAAATTGTGGATTTATTTGTAAGTGCATTTTTGAAAAAATATGTGTGGTCTAATAATGAAAAAAAAAGATTCAATAAAGAAAGTAAATTTATGCACAAGTGAGTCGGCAAATTCCTGAGAACAAAAAATCTCTAGGATCATGATAATATTGTGAAATCATTATGTATTTATGTTTCTTGTCTCACAGCTTGAGTGATTCACCATTGTGTAATGTCCCCCCCCCCCCCCCCGAGTCGTCCCAGACAGCTGGACCACAATCCAAGTGCAACATTGAAAAGAACCGCTTTGGTCATAAGTGAACCTAGGAATATTTCTCTAAATATTCCTAGAGTGAACAGTGCTAAGTCATTGCTGCTCTGAACAATGTGGATGATCTGACTGCAAAAGAAGCATATTATATGAGATACTATATAACTTAACGGAAAATATGGCCTTGGAGGGAAAAGCAAATCCCAACAGGAAACTGAATAAAGGAAACAAACTAGGATGCACAACGTTACAAAACAACGGAGGAGGCTACAGTTAGTTCCAAAAACGTCAAATTAAACCTAGACAAAACTAGACAACTTCTGCTATATGGTGCATAAAGCAATATGGACCAATATTAATTCAGATTCTCCTTTTTGGCAAAATTAACCTTAAATTTGAAGAAAATACAACAGAAAAGTGTAAAAATTAGTAAATGAAAAAAAAACAACATGGACAATCAAGATTCCTTTTTAATTTGTTTCAAAATAGATGCCACCTTCCAGTGCATTCAGACTACACGGCAAGATGGAAATATAACACGGACAGCTAAACAGGCAATTCCAGGACAAGAAAACACGAAGGAAAAGTGGATGACTGGTGAGATTCTGGGAGAAATTAACTTATGAAGTCACTATAAACGGCATATGTTATAGTCCTTACAGACCTAGGTTCTATATTTTTAGACAAAATAATTCAGTCAGTAAAATAATTCTAGTACTGGAGAATCAGGTTGTCAATGGCACCTTTGACAATTCTTTTTGAGGTATTACTCAGAAATATTATAGATACAGAATTCAGGGCTGCTCAATGAAAACTCTATTGTATGCTATTGGCCAAGTATAACACAAGAATAAGGAAGTAATTGTGAAGTGAATCTGGAGGGCATGCAAATAGAAATTTATGTATTTGAAATGTTGTATAAATAGAAACAACAACACAATGGAAGAATTGTAAGTGAAGGATTTGACAAAAAAGGTATGCTTTCGGGTGGAGGCAGCTAAAGAAGAAAGAAGGAAATGCAGGTGTATCAAGTGGCCAAAATGTAAAATATTCCTTATGTCCAACAAGACCTGAAAAGGACAGAAACGGATAGTGGACCAAGTATTTTGAAAGGGATGGACAAGCACCAGGAAGAGATCAAGTACTTTACAACACTGGATATCTGCTATATGACCTCAAGCTATGTCAAATTGTTCACTCGCCCAAAAATGTCGGTAGATAATACAAATTGAAGGAAGGTGATCTTTAGTAACACTACCACTGTGACCCGTGCTGGTCAAACTGCAGTTTCCTTTCAATGACTTGAGTGATGTCATCTATTATTTGATTACATCGCCAAGGTATCCCAGATTAATAATAAATTAATTAAATAAATAAATTAATTAATTAATTAATTTTTTAAATGACGAAAACTGGACCAATCTGCTCAATGAAAAAATATTTTATTTTTTTAGGTATTCAATTTGAACACATGCCCTTCAAATATTGAGCACATAAAAAAATACAACTCATTTTTGAAATATCAGATCTATCAACCGATTAGCAGATCCCCATTCGAATTCGTTTGAACACGCTGTGGCTGGCTGCTTTACGAATTCTTCTGTGAGATTTTGATAGTCACCTGTAATAAAAAAAGATTGAATATTTACAAATGTAATTGTTTTAAAATACGAAGAAAAGGAAGTTTCTAACAATATCTGCCCTATCCATAAATTAGCTTCCTATAGAATATGTGTGTATGTTACTTTCAATCTGTGACACTACCAACACTAGCAAGTGAGAAACTAAAATAAATAGTTTTTTTTTTCAGAATTATTTAATTTCAGATATTTAAGATATAAAAGTATGTCTCACCGTTTTCACTTCCGTATATTGATGTATGCCATAGGAACCACTGGGGAAAAAAGGTTTTTATCATTTAAATACACACTGTCAATGCAATATCTAGTGCACAGCATCACATAAAACTTTGGCACATTATTAATTATAGGTGCAATACTTACAGTTCTCGCCCAATGCCAGACATCTTGAAACCACCAAAAGGCGCCTGGTTATTGACTGCATGATATGTATTTATCCTGTCAAAAGGCACAAAATTGGCCAAATCAGTTAATATAAAACAGGAAATTAAATTTAACCTCTCGATATACATTTACATCTGAATCAGACAATCATTTACCATGCAAAGAGGTGCTAAATATATGTATGCTTTCCAAAATACATCACCAGTAAATTCAACAAATATTATTGAAAATGCTCACCATACAGTGCCTGCTTGCAGACTGTTAGCCAAGGTGATGGCTTTGTCAAGGTCATTGGTTAGAACGGAAGCTGCCAAACCATAACTTGTATTGTTGGCCCTCTCAATGACATCATCTATGTCAGAAAACTTGATGATCTGCTGGACTGGTCCAAAAATCTGTTAATTTAACATGTATGTTAAATCACCGATTACCATATATTACATGTAGTTTTACTGGATTCCCTAACACATTGCTTACATTTTACTGTGATATGTTACTGCATATGTACATTTTACTGTGATATGTTACTGCATATGTACATTTTACTGTGATATGTTACTGCATATGTACATTTTACTGTGATATGTTACTGCATATGTACATTTTACTGTGATATGTTACTGCATATGTACATTTTACTGTGATATGTTACTGCATATGTACATTTTACTGTGATATGTTACTGCATATGTACATTTTACTGTGATATGTTACTGCATATGTACATTGTATTGTAATAGGTTTCTGCTCGTTTTGCTAATCCTTTCCTTTCTTGCCTCAGACTGACCTCAAATTTGAATACGAGTTAGCGATACAGTGTGGTGTATAAGCCAATACTACTGAGACGAGTTTAATTGAAACATTACAAACCCCCCCCCCCCCCTTTTTTTTTTTCCTTACTTCTTCTTTGGCAATTCTCATGTCATCAGTCACATCGGAGAAGACTGTCGACTCGATGAAATAGCCCTTATCTCCCTTTCTTTTTCCTCCACAATGCAGTTTTGCTCCTTGTTGCTTTCCACTTTCAATCAGCTCCAAGATCTTTTTCATCTGTTCCTCGTCAATCTGAAAAACATGGCTACAATAAGAATAGTAATTTCAAGTGCTCGTTTTATGCTACTTGACATGTTTTGGATGAATGGAACTCATGGCCATATCAATCTAGCCCATGTATGCACATGTGTTCCAGAATTCACTCAATGTAATTGTAGATCCATTACAACTATATGTTGCAAAATCTTCATATCTTGGAGCTCTTTATAATGAATATAACATTCAATATGTGCATACCTGAGGTCCAGACTGTGTCTTCGGATCCCAGGGGTCACCCACTACTCTGTTCTGGGCTTTTTCCACAGCTTTTTTCACAAACTCATCATAAATGGACTCGTGAACATAAGTCCTTGATCCTGCTGTGCATGCCTGACCCATGTTTGAGAACAGAGCCATGTGAGAGACATCAGCTGCCAGATCCACTGGAACATGCAATCAAGATGCTCATTTGAACACCCCACAATGAATGTTAACATTAATATTCAATTTACAGCTTAAGCATATACCTCAGACACCAAAACGTTTAAGTTACATAGCTAGTGCTTACAATCAACATCGGGAAGGACGATGTTAGGACTTTTGCCACCCAGTTCGAGAGTCACACGCTTGAGATTGCTCTTTCCAGCTGCCTGGAGAATCAGTTGACCAACCTACCAAAGAAAAAAGAAAAAAAAAGACTTCCATTCAGAAGAAAGTCTCCAGACCATAAAGGATGCGATAAGCGTAAGCGACGCATGTAGAAAATGGAATTAAATCAACTCAGGAGGACATCAGACGGAACTAAATTGTTACGTCAAAATATGACAATTGTTATCTTTATTTCAGGATCTCAAATTTCAAGCATTACCTCAGTTGACCCAGTGAAGGCAACTTTGTTGACATCCATGTGTTCAGAAAGGGCAGCACCAGCTGTGGGACCATATCCAGGCACCACACTGATGACACCTGGTGGGAAACCAGCCTGCATGGAAGGGCATTAAAATCATTAGAACCAAACCACAGAGCAAGTTAAGTGGAAAACATTAAAAGGTAATACAATTTTAATTGGAAAACATTTTAAAAAGGTAATAAAATCTCCGATACCTCTTTAGCCAATGCAGCCAAATACAGAGCCGTCAGAGGAGTTTGTTCAGCTGGTTTGATGATAATGACATTTCCTGTGGTAAGAGCTGGTCCCATTTTCCATGTGAACATGCAAATTGGGTAATTCCACTAGTAATAAAAAAAGAATAGACCATTAGGTGTATACAATACTAAACCACATATTGTCAAGTACAATTGGTAATTTTTTCATCTTGTATCATTCAATTTTCATTATTCATTTCCTAATTAGCAACTTAAAGCGTTTCCTTGAGAATTTAATGTATGAAACTCACTGGAATAATTTGGGCACAAACACCAACAGGTTCATGACGGGTATACGTAAAGAAGCTTCCATCTGTGAGAAAAAGAGAATAATGCTTAAAAACACTGTAAGATAAAAAGAAAGGACAACATTGATTTTGAATATAAACCATCTTACCAACAGGTATGGTTTCACCAACATTTTTGTCAGACCATCCAGCATAGTATCGAATGGTTTTGATGCCAAACATGATATCCCCGCAGGAATTTACAAAGGGCTTGCCATTGTCCAAAGTTTCTAAACTCTGCACAAAAAAAAAAAAAAAGAAAGAAAAAAAAAAAAGTTTTGAATTATGGTAATTCTACTTCACCAATAAGTCGACTAAGTAAAATTTACCTTTCTTCAATCATCATAATAAACAGTCAGTTATTTACAATAAAAAGTCAGTTAGAAGACTACTAAGTCAATTTTTTTAATTTTTGTTTTGTTTTCGGTTGACAGCATAATTTTCATCACACATAAGGTATCGATTGCTAACAAAAATGGACAGAAATTGAATTAAAAAAAATTCTCGAACAGAAGTATAAGAACCCCTCAACATGAATTCTAATATGCTAGTTACTATATTTGCATTTAACATCATTCATTGCTATTTTTATCCTGTATTTTGACATTTGAACACAACAATGGAACCCACAATTATTTATATAACATGACATTCCAATCACACCATGCAGTAACCAACAATATCCTGGAAATGTCAGTGGCTTTTGGTTAAAAGATACCAAGGTTTATATATATATATATATATATATATATATCATAACATTAACATAATGTTGCCGTTTATCATAATGCAGTTTTTATCTTCTACTGCAGCTAAAGTTTATCAAGCATGTATACAAAATATATAAAAAGATAAACTGTTATATTTCAAAATAGACATTGCGCATAAATAGAATATACATGCTATATATAAAAGATCTATGCTTCAATCTGTTGCCATAAAAATTAAAAAACACAATTTGCCAATGTAGTTATATAGGTCATGTTGTCTATTTTATAATGATACAAAACTTTCATTTGTATGCCAGATTTTGCTAAAATTGATGATTGTCCTACACAAAGTTATCAGAAAAAATATCTACAAAAATCTGAAATATATTATCATTACTGTATTCCCAGTCGAGTCGTGAATCTGTTTAATAAGAGAATAACATAAAAAGTATATTGAAAATACATCAAAATTTGACATACGGCAAGATAAGCCAAATCTCTCTGCATGAGGTCAGCAAACTTGTAAAGCAAGGCGCCCCTCTGGGAGGCATCCATACGCCGCCAGGGGGAGTTGATCTTGAAAGCTGCTCTGGCCGCTTTCACAGCTTTCTCAATATCAGTCTAGAAATAAAATTAAAATAATAAGTGCAAATCAAATATAAGTTGACATTTATTGTAACAAATAAAAAGCCTTTGTAGGAATATGCAATGTGTGAATTCGCCAAATGATAATCAGATTATGTTGAAAAAAATCATGTGACCACACTATACAACCGCATTTAACAGAGTCATACCATTTATGTGACATAATGTAGTAGTATAATGGGATGCAGTAATTGCAATGAAGCTGGAAGGAAGCCAATTGATATTACATGAAATATCAAAAACCTAAATCAGGACAAGATGACAGGCAACTTCACATTTTAAGTGCATTAATACACTATACTGGCTGACTTTTTCAGCCCTTAAATGGTCAAGCAGGCTACTTTTATTAATTAATTTTTGTAGAATACCAAAAATACTTTAATTTATTGAGTTGGAGGTCATCTTTCCTTACACAATGTATACTTACTTTATCACCCTCCTGAACTTGGCAGATGGGTTCTCCTGTCACCGGGTTGACTGTTGTGAAAGTTTTCCCAGACTCTGCGTTCACCCATTCATTGTTGATGAATAACTGAAAATATACGAAGCATGTGATTAGGAATTAATCAACAAATTGCCATATGATTGCAACTTAGTAGATCATTGCAACCATTACTCCACTCCACCTACCTAAATGGGTAAGGTTGAGAGAGGCTCATGCTTGAACAGGCCTACCAGACTGTTTTGAGTAATGAAAAATATTTACATATATACATAAAAGAGTTATTTCTGGAAGACACCCAAGTAAGACTGCTGTTTGGGAGCAATTGAAAAAAAAAGCCTGCTAACCATGAAAACCGCAAGTAAAATATTATAGCATGATATACGGAATTCCTGGACTGACTTACAAGTTACGTTTTATGACTTACAAGTTATATTTTATGACTTACAAGTTATATTTTATGTACTTATTAGATATTTTTATGTTACTATGAATGAGTTGAAATATGATTAAAATGTCCATAATTTATATAGCAGTTCAAAAATACTAGCAGCACTACTAGAAGGCACTTGGGGGTATTTAGGCACAGTGGAAACTCTGCCGCTGCCAGTACTATTGCATGCATAGCCTAATGTTATTTGGTACTTGGGTAACGCAAATTTTGGCCATTAAAAATGCATGAATAAACCATGGTTATCGACAACTATACTACAATAGCATCTTGAGCAAATCGACCATATTAGATTACATTATAAACATGATAAAGTTCGCTTTATTTCCAAAATTATAGGCCTACCATACAATATTAACTTGGGAACAATATTGAGCAGGCATATTATACAAGTCTAGTCTATTGTCACTCAGTTTGCAAGTTGAAATTTATCTTACATGCTCTATTTCTTAGCTATGCAGACGTATCGGTGACACTTGACCATGGTATTACGTACATAGGCCTATTCCGCACTTTAAAACAGCACGCATTGCCAAATCAACTGAAGCTGGAGCACATGCCAGTCCCTGTAACCTGATGTACATGCCATACCTGCACATATACCGTAAAGGGCCATAGAATAAATTGGCTAAGTAATACCGAAGCTTACCTGGGTATACTTGACTTCTGGATTAACTACAGGAGGAGGTAGACCAGCCATGATGATGTATCAGAGCAAGACTGAGGTGGCAGGCTGCTGATCTACCCAACACGAGCTATTTATTGGGCCAGGCCAGGCCATACCAAAAAGCAATGGTCTGGATCCTCATTGGATCAGAAAAGCCCGCGAAATTATATGTGGTCATTAGCATAGCAGCCGTGTCTATGAAACGTGGTGCATGACATTGCAACTTCAATTCAGGACATGTGCGTATATACTGTCCACTCCTTTATTTTCAGCATATATTTGCATTAACAATATTCATGTGTCTATCTGTCTGTCTATCTATCTATCTATCTGTCTATCTATCTGTCTATCTATCTATCTATATATTTATCTATCTATGTCTATCTATCCATCTATCTATCTATCTATCTATCTATCTATCCATCTATCTATCTATCTATCAGATTCAGATCACATTTATTTGCTCTATTTGTTTGTTTATACATTACAATTTTAACATTAAAACAGTGAACGTAGAGCTGGGGGACTCCTCCAAGATGATCTCGTCATCGCTACTGAGCCCCCCCCCCCCCCCCCGCTTTACTATATAATTATGTAAATTATATACAAACAGAATATGTTCATGGTGCCCCGTGAATCCACATACTCAGTGAAACATGCTATTTGCTCAGATTCAGATTTAATAAAACTTAAATTCACACAAAAAGGTCACTTTTTTGAGGAATTAAAAAAAATAAAAAAGATAGATAAGTCAAGTATTACACATGTAGCAGTCTGGTCTAGTGCATATTTTACTTTATGCTAACAGACTAACAATTAACTTGAGCATGCACTTGAAGAGTAAAGACCAGTTTGTTTCTGACCTGCTTTGATGCAAATCTTCTGTTTAAGGTGTGCCAGTGCCTACACATTGTAGTGTCAAGTAAGATTTTAGCTTGGGGGGGGGGGGGGGGGTGGGGGAGGCATTTATAATATATATTTTTTATATTTATAATATTTATTTTTTATAATGAGACCTAATTTCGTCCAACCCACAAGGCCAATATCTATATGGAGCCTAGCTGAGAAGGTAGGAAGATAGGTAGATCTATCTACTATCTATCTAACTATCTATCTATCTATCCATCTATCCGTCTATTACCAGAGGCTTGATTCAATGGTGCAGATGATTCAATTTTCAAAACTGAGTAAGCTTAATTATTAAGTTTATTTGCAAAGTTTTGAATTTTGTTGTACCAAAGGTGATCATACCCACCCAAGTGTTCACTGGTCATAACACAATTAACTGACTGGCTGTAATTGAGACAAAAGAATTAAGTCCATTTCTGTTTATGGAGTTGACTAGCGGCCACTCAAGCATGGTAAATTATGACATCACTAGAAAACTTTGTCAAGTGACTAATTAAACTTCATTGCAATCCACTGTAAAGGCCCCTTCACACATAGCCGGATTAGACATCGGAGCGTCCCGGAGTACAACTCTGGCATACTCCGGGTAATGCCGTGTAGACCTCGTGTTCATTTCTGGCATTGTCCGACATTGTCCGGGGCTATCCAGGAACACCGTGGGACTCCGGGGAAAAAATTAAACATGTTAAATTTTTCATGCCGGAGGTACCGGATTAATTTAATCCGTGTTGATCCGTGTAGACTCCCAGTAGACTCCGCCGATCTCCGGGGAATCTCCGTATTGACTCCGGAATACTTCGTGTGATCTTCGGCTAAGTCCGGCGTCAACCGGGCGTGAAAATTCCACGCTGGAGAGTACAAGGACCAACGCGGTTCAACACGAGTAAACATGGGGCAACACGGAGTCAACACGAGTGAACAAGGAGAGCGGGTTACAGGTCATTTGCTTGACCCCGTTAACCCCGTTATGTACACGGTGTCACACGAGGTCAATACGGAGAGGCCGGAGTGAACAAGATATCAACATGGAGTCAAATAGACTGACACGAAGTGAATACGGATGACTTAGTATATATAGCACCGCCGTCTTGGGAGAAGCATCATTCCGTCGCACGCCATTCATCGTTGATCATCGAATTAATTGAATTATCGACCACTTCTTCTGGATATTACCTTCTGGATTGCTGAACTCTACCAAAGCTTTGCTACTACTGCCGTTGAATAACCACCATGCCACCTAGGAGAGGAAAAGGGAGGGCTCCCAAGAAGACTGTTGTGCAAGAGGAACCTGCACCTGCTGTTGAAGAAGATGCAGGAAGTAATACCTCTACGATTTACCACAAAGTCCACAAGGCATGCCGGATTTACCTAGGGCCACTTGTACCTGCTGCTGATGAAGTACCTGCTGAACCTGCAGTAACTGCTGCTGCAGCTCCACCGCCACCTGCAGCAAAAGCGAAGAGGCATAAGAAAGAACCCCTGAACCTGACAGAAGACCAGGAACAAGATGTGGCTGACTGGTACCGTGCCCAGGAGATGCTCTACAACCGGCGTCTTGCAGAATACAAGCGGATAGACATAAAATCCAGAATAATCGACCAGAAGGCGAAGGAGCTGTCTTGTACAGCCCAGCAGCTGAAGACGTGGATCGACTCCATGCGGACATCAGTGGGGAAGCTTAATGATCCAAGCAAGAAGCCTTCTGGTGGGGCCGCCAGAATCCTCACAGACCGGGACAACTGGATCATGGAAAATTTTGGCTATCTGGTAAGGCACATCAAGAGGGTTGATGCTGGGAAAAGGAAGAAAGGTGGGCTGATTTCCCACAGCTTATCGGCCAAAAGCGCATCCACCAGCAACAGAAGTACCACTGAGGATGATGACACTTCTGATGCTGAGGTCATTGTGGATACATCGGATGATGGTGGCAGGGATTCGGATACCAGCAGGTCCAAGCAAGAAGACATCCAGACGTCATCACGAGCCTCGTCATCATCATGACTGTGATGCATCCAGCCTTGCAGGTAGTGGAGGTGGATATGCTACACAAGCTGTCACTCAAGTAAGTATACTGCTTCAGTTGTCGTGATAATCAGGATAATGTAATTGTAATCTTGCAGTTTAAAGTTGTAGCTTTTCCATAGTAGAAAGTGGTAGCTTTGTTTCTTGGCACTTCCAGTGTTCACTGTATGGTGATGTGTCTTTTTCATTACATTGTCAATAATGCACATGCTGTTGCAGTTGCCATGTGACTTACTCTAATGTAGTGTTCTTTTCTATTTCCAGCTGATTGAAAAAGCCACCAATCTCCAGCAGGATGTGCAGACCAAGATGAGTCAGCCAAATGACTCAGCCAGCTTGTCCAAGAGGGTTTTCACGGACATGATATACCATGAGGTCATGCAGATGGACACGGACACTTGGTCGGATTACCAGGCCCAAGCGTTGTCGCACCTCATGCAATTCAAGCAGGCGTATCGTCGCAAGCGCCAGTTGCAGGACCAACAGCAACAGCAACTGCAACAGCAACAGCAGTATCATCCGTTTGTGCCTCCTGTCCCTCATCAGCAGCAGTTCGTCCTCCCTGCTCCTGCTACTACAGGCAGTATGTCCGGCCCTTCTTCGCAGATGTTCCCTCATCATTCTTCCAGTCCTGCTGCGCAGATGTTCACTCATTCTTCCAGCCCTGCTGCCCAGATTTTTCGCTCCTGCGTCCGGCCCTTCGCCCCAGGCGCACATGTCGTCTGCCCCTTCATCTGTGCCTGCATCGATCCCCACTCCTGCGACATCTTCGACGATCATAAGTCAGTTGACGTAGTTGACCAAGTATTGCCGCATTTCCTTGGCTGCTCTGTTGGTGTTGCCTCTGTACACATCTCTCATGTCTGGTAGATTGGCATTCTCCCTCCATGCACCTGGGATGATCTCATCGATGTCTGCATTTTCCTGGTCCACCCTGTCGTAGTGTGATAAAGACATATCCAATTCTTCTGTAGTAGCAGCAACACCTTTGCAGTATGGTAGTCCGAAGTGGAATGATGGACAGTGGAACACAGCCAGTTTAAATACCAATTTCAGAGCGATCCGGGTGTAAAGATCGGGTATATCCGTGAAGGCCCCGTGTAATATCCGGTTCACTCCGCACTCATCCGGGACAGTCGTGTTACTTCCGGCAACAACCGTGACTCTTCCTTGGTGCACCAGGCACCTCCGTGCACCGCCGTGTTTCAACTGTACATATCCGTGTAGCAACCGTATACATCCGTGTAATGGCCGTGTTGCTCCTTGTTGCCACCGCCTTGCCATCGTTTGTTGACATTTCCAACTTTTTCGCCCGGACCGCCCTGGATTGAAAGAAATTTCATTCCGGGATGCCCCGGTGTCTAATCCGGCTATGTGTGAAGGCACCTTAAAGAGTATAGGAAATCTCTTCACATTAAGGATTTGTTATGAAAAGAATATTGGTTATTTGAAATGGTTTTAAAATCTTAAACTGGTCCATTATTAATGTGCAACGAAAAAGGTCGCATGCACCTTCAATCGAATATTCATAAATTCAGTTCAAGTATGAAATTTCAGAGCAAGTCTTAGTTCAGCAAACACAGTTCTGTATCCTTCCTATTCTTTCTTGAGTGAAAAATGAAACTCACTGATAGACTCAAAACATTTTATTTACGTATTATAACAAAATAGTTACAATAATTGGGGTGGCATCATGAAGACAAATTTTGTCGCTTGCATGATGCCACCCCAGGAGTTACAGAGAGACCTATGCAAGCTCCATAGACATGACATATTGATGATGATACCTGATATGCACATGATATGATGATGCATGATATGTATACATATATTAAGATGAGTATGACCTTGATGTGGTAGGATGACGATGAAAAAGAAACCTGTATAACATGGTGTCCTTTGGAGACAGTACTCCTGCATCAAAGCAGCAAAGAAGCAATACATTTATAAGGGCTTTATGCCCCCCAACTTCGTTGCAGGGATTGATGGTATTTCTGCTGAGTTCCATATATATAAGTACGCTAGTGAAAAACTCATAACACCATTTTGTGCCATATTTAATTACATATTTGATAAAGGTGAATACCCTACCCAATGGTCTGAGGGACTGATAAATGCCTTACATAAAAAAGGGGACCTCACCAATCCGGACAACTACAGGAAAATAACCATAAACGTTGTAATGGGAAAAATCTTTGACTCCTTGCTTAATAGTAGACTTTATTATAAAAATGAAGCTTTGATCCTTGACGACCCCTGCCAGTTTGGGTTTACTCCTGGAGCAAATACAATTGACTGTGTTTTTGTGCTTGACGCTGTGATTAGGTGCTACCAACATAAACGCAAACCAGTGTACCTATGTTTTGTAGACTTCACCAAAGCTTTTGATTACATAAACAGAAATGCCCTATACTACAAACTAATACAACTAAATATTGGTGATAAAATGTTGAAGGTAATAATAAGTATGTATGATAATGCTAGAGCTAGGGTTAACCATATGGGTAGTACTGGCAACTCAATTGACAGCAGATGTGGCGTCTTACCAGGTGGAATTCTTAGTCCTAAACTATTCAATGAGTTTCTGTTTGATCTACCAAAGTATCTAGACAAATCTAATGGTATCTATAAACAACCTTTTTTAACTCATATACTGTATGCAGATGATATAGTGCTCTTGGCAGACACGGCAAAAGCCTTACAAAATAATTTGAATGCTCTTCTCGGGTTTTGCAAGAAGTGGCACCTAATAGTAAATGTAAAGAAAACCAAAATAATGAAATTCAATGATAAATCACCCTGTGGATTTTATTACAATACAGAACAACTTGAGGAAATTGACTGTTTCAAATACTTGGGACATATGTTGACTAATAAGCGCAATTTGCACAGTAAAATGACCGAATACCTTGTGACTCAGGCCAAAAAATCAATATTTGCGCTACAAGGTGACACTAAGCAGTCATTATAACATATAACTTCCAAACTATCTTTAAAAATGTTTGACACCTATATACTACCAATCTTAGAATACAATAATGAAATGTGGGTTGGCGAGAAACCCATAAATGATTTAGAAAAGTTACAACTGGGATTACTTAAGAATATGTTAGGGGTAAGAAACAAACACCAACTCTGACTGTATATAGTGAGACAGGTAGATTTCCACTACATGTTAGACAAAAAGTAAGAATGATAAATTATTGGACAAAATTGGAGAAATTGCCAGATGATAAATTACTGAAGAGATGCCTTAGTATTCAAAAAGATCTTCGTACACATAGTAGAAGTAGCTGGTTTGGCAGAGTGACCAACATATTAAATATGTGTGGCATAGACTTTGATGAAAATAGTCACAACACTCTTCACAATATCTGCAGAACCGTTAAACTCACTCTTTACCAAAAACAGCAAGAACAAATATTTGCAGAAATTAACAATACGACACAGCAACCTAAGCTAAGAACTTACAAACACATTAAAACTGACTATAGATTAGAACCTTATCTACTTCTGAACATGAATAGGAAAACATGCAGTAAGATAGCTAGATTTAGAATCAGTTCACATAACCTCCGTAGAAACAGGAAGACATGAAAAGCCTAAAATACCATCTGAGGACAGAACCTGTTTAAAATGTAATCTGAATGAAGTTGAAGATGAAATACAGTCTTGTGACCTGTCCAAGCTACTCTTTATTTCGAGAAAATCTAAATATGATAGCAAGAAAATATAATGGTAACTATAATACACTAAACAACATGGGAAAATTTAAAGCCATAATGACATCGAAGGAGCCTGAGGTGCTGATAAACCCAGGGAAAATTTCTTTTACAAGCTGATGTTTAAACAATGCCTTCATCCGTCTCCAAAAATTGCGCAGTCATATATATCTTGAACTTTAAAACTGCCATGATGAAAACTCTTTGTGATTTTGTTTTCTAGAAGTGAAGTCAGATAATCTCTGTAAATATATACATATATACTTCCTATTAATTAATATATATTTAGCTCTATTTTGAAGTAAAATCATTCTGTAAATAGTTATATCATACACATTATATAATATTTATTATATATGTAAAATATAACTGTGTTTATGATACAAGCTGTTGAATGAAAGATTCTGATTGGATTTTATAAGGAGTGGAAAACAGCTAAACTAATGTAAACTTTTATGTAAATACTTTAATTTGGTGGCTGGAACCATTTGTAACTATAGTCTTTGTACAGTCACATTCCCTATTTTTGATTATTTTCTGATTGCTTTTATTTCTTTTATCTTTTGTACATGTGACATATATGTCTTTTCTGACATCTTCCGTCAATAAAAATTATTTATATATATATGTAAGATAAACTGCAATAAGAATATAGCTGACGAAAGTTGGGTGGAAAATTGATTAATAAGATAATTGAATAACAAGCTTCTCTCTGAACATTTTCCACACATGCGTACGTGGTAGTTGTCTTAAAAGCTCCATTTTGATTCTCTGCTCGCTTCGAAAACATTCGTCTGCATTCAGCTATGAAAACGTGTGGTGAGTTTGAGCAGGGCCGTAGCCAGCATGAGGCAGAGGACACCGCCTCGTCTGGTGTTGGTCTTTTTTTGTTATGCTCATAAGCCCTCTCCAGAATCAAACCCCGAATCCCTGTCACCCGATGGTAGGCAGGTATACTTCAACACGATTGTATGTAACATTGATAATATGTAATCTGGCACTGTCAGAAGAGAGCGGAAAGCTATAACTTCAGGCAACAAACGAAGTTGAAAGTTATTGTGGTTTATATGCTGTCAACACAGTTGAAATTTGTTGTTGAACATCACTTGATTTTACCCTTTATTTTATTTTTTCACGATAGATTAAGAATCCACGCACGTTTTTGAAAAAAAGATAGACGTTTGTTCAGGATTCTTTACAAAATAATTTTGTATACTTTGTGATATACATAATTTTCCCAGTTAATTTTGAGATTCACCAGCCTATTTGTAATTTTTGAGAAATTTCACTTCAAAGTTTCAATCACATAGACAGGCAATGATAGATGAACATTCTAGCAAGACTGTTTGATTCTAAGAATTGCACAAATTTGCATTACACGGTTCGCCCAATGCCCGAAACAGCTGGTGTTTTTTTTTTTAACAAATAACACAAATAAATTAGCAATTCTGATGTACAGGTTATTTTTACAAAATGATTTGCTTAATTTGCACAATGTCATCAAAATGAAGCTGACTGGTTTTTGCTATGTTCTAGTTGCTGTTTTTGCTGTTGACATTTTCGCCTATAGACATTTTGGCCATACACAACTACACAAGGAAAATGTTTACCTCAAATCGCATCTGTGATGTGACACGATGTATGACAAGTATTGTGTTCTTGTTTTTTCTTAACAAAAACACATACACCCCAATGAAAAGTGGTCTGTCAATGCAATCAAATATTAATCAATTTAACAGCCAATCAAGACGTGTAGATTGATGAAAAAATGCTTCCATTAAATATTGCGAAGGTGTTGTTACTAATTTTATTGTAACCACAAGACTTCTTAGTGCCCCGTATAATTCAATAAGCACATCATGAGGTCTTGTACATGTGCACTTAATTTGTCTGATATGTATAGACAGTTGTATGATTGACAAGATTAAAACTGCTCTTACATTTTCTGCCACGTAGTTCAGAGATTTTAAAGATGTCACTGTTAAACAGAAGCGTTTAACGAACAACACATTCTTTCCCAGTGTTAAGCGGCGTTCACACTGTCACAGACAAGACCTATGTATAAAATCTTCCTTATCCACGTATACTCACGCTAATTCAAAGAACACTCCTGGTCACTTAAACAGTACTGAGTCACCCGTAGAACCCGCCGAGTCACTAGGACTACATTACATTTCTCATGAACCAATGTCAATTTGAAAACTGCCAATCAATGTAGAATTAGTAAGGATTTAATGTCTTCTTTTACTGAAAAAATTGACCAGATTTTTGAGGACACCCCCAAGGCAACAAAACATACATGATAGATTGTAATTTATGGCAACATTTTGTAAAATATTTATTTTTAAGATTTTTGTAACATTTTGTTTTCTCCTCCATATATGCTGCATATATCTGATCATGTGATCTAACTGTTTACAATTCCGTATTCAATCTTATAGACTTAGATTGATATAAGGTAAAACTTATTCACATTTTTGGCGGGAACAGCCCGTGACGGTGGCCTCGAGGCCCGAAGGAGTATTATTTGATATTTGGAGATAAGGGCTAATATTGCAGCATCCCGTTGTTAATCTTACAAGTAAGTAAATTTATTTTAACAACAAGAAGTCAAAGCAGAAGTACGTTTGGACAAACTGCCAATTTATTTGGCCCTGAACATAAATTAAGAAATAGCGGTGACACACAGATAGAGAAGAACATTTATACAGTATGCTCTTGAGGACACCCATGCCTTGGCAATCTCAAGAGCATTGTGAGTGTTTTAAGGTGTTAATATAATAATGAAGAATCCTTAGAAAGGAGTAGTGGATATGAGAGAGATGAGCGATTGAAATTAGGTTAGTGGTGTAATGGCTGCAAGTTTCGAGGCTATTGCTGCCATCTCGTGTTGAGTTGGCACATGTATAACATATATGCTGAATGACTGAGTCCGGTAATCGAGTTGCTGCGCGTCCGTGAGTGAGGGGTATAATTATTAGGGTCCAGCCCGTTTTGAGCACACTGCCTTACTGGCTGCCAAAAATGACCTATGTGTGAGAGGCTGGCCGGTGGAATATAAAATGAATAGAGGACTGGTTACATGAAAGGTGCGACGACTTAAGAATGCCTCGAGTGAACAATATGCACATACCAGTGTCCCTGTGCAGCCGACTACTACTGTGTAGCCCTTAACTGCTATACTAAAATATGGTATAGAGGCATGATGAAATTAAATCGACATGGGCAAGAGTGGGGACGATACAGAGGGGTTAAAGCTCACATACATGCGAAGTAGCTGAGGACATAAGATTCTCATAATTAGCCATCAGGCTGCGCTGGATGTGTTCCAGGAGAGTGTATGAGATGGGTGAAACCCTATTAGGTGCAGGATGATTCGGCTCAAGCGACTTAAGTGCCCACTTGAGTCGAGGTGTATATATGTATGGGGGCGGGTGACCCAACGAGATCACCCATGCTCTAACCCCAGACAGATACACTTTAATTGTGCGAACAAGCAAAGATAAAGAATCGAGATAAGCTGTAAATCCTAATGGTGTGAATTCGTGAAATGATGGCGGTAAATACGGTACATGTCACAAAACCTAAAATATCTAACTACAGCTGTAGAGTAAGATTTCCAATTGAACACCAAACCTGCAGTCACCAGGTTCATAACATGCTGGTCCACTTCTGGAAATAAATAACTAAAGATGAAATTTGTTAAATTTGAAACCCTAAATCATTGAATTAAAGTATTTAATATCTGATGGCCATAAATTCTAAGATCTGTGCCCTGCTCAGTTGGTCAGCTGATATATTGTCATGTGTGGAAATGTATACAATGACAACACCTGACAAGCTCCATTAGGTCATTGACCAACGTATACAAACTGTTCAGAATTCCACACACTGCCATGTTATCGGGGCCCATCTCATCTCATAAATATACATTTTTGAAGCATTTTGGGGGGCAACAAATAACTGTGTTGATTAATATCAGCTTGGAAGAAGTCAATTTTGCAGAATTACCTTAAACCAGGAACCTGGTGTAGCACCGTACCCTGCCCTGAATGTAGCATCATGTACATTCTCCGAGTAGTCAGCTAGTGCACATGCTGACATCACGGGCAGCACTTTCTTAGATGTATCAATTAAAAGAGCACAGTTCTAGTAAGTCATTTGTATGAGTTAATGTGTGGAAGTTTTAGCTGTCAGGAACAAATGCTCCATGAAAACAACTACATCTGTTTAAGATGTAGAGGCCAAGTCAAAATATGAGGCAGGCCACTATCCGGAGGCCCACCTGACTGTCAAATGTCATGTCTGCATTTAACATTAATCTTACTGACCATTTTCAAATTAATTTGTAAGCTTATGTGAGATTATCAGCAAAATTCAATTCATAATCAACTTTTTGAGGACAAGTGTCAGTTGCCATATCCCCCTTTAAGGTTGAATCCTCCTTAAAAAAATATTTATGTTATTAAATTTAATTCCACCAGCAGTAAAAAAATTTTTTTAAATGAGAACCAATATACAATTTTGGTCTTTTTAGATGGATCATAACATAATTCAAATTAGCAGCATTGAAGTAGGGCATGACCACTGAGCTTTTTCACAATTTTACCTCTTATAGTGCTATGCCTCAAAAATGCAGGTCCGCACTGTGATTTTTTGCCTTCATAATAAACTTTTTTAACAGCTATTATTCACACAGTGATTCTTCATAAGACCGGACCCTCAGCGCCCCTGACGGAAGTTGTCGGAACTAGTGGTATTCCCCCTCAAGGCACCATTAGAATTGTTACAGTAGGCTACCCGTTACGAAATTATGCGGAAGCATTACCGTTGGATCGATGACGTTTGTCAGGGTCACGTCGTTTAAGACTTGCTAACAAATGCAACGGAATCGGATCCGTTTTGAACTGTTTCATCTTATCTGAAGATGTCATAAAATTAGCTGCTTTACTGTTCTGGTCAAAAAGCGATATCAGGTTCTTCCATGGGGTTTTGGTTCAGTCTCACGACTGTGTAGCCTCTTTGGGGACACCTCTCTATGGGAAGTGAGCTTTGCTCGCCCTTCGTTCAAATTATTGCAGTATATGGTGCAGATAATTTGTGTATGTTAATGAATTATGTCCTCCATTAAATAAGACATTATTTCAAGCCGTGAAATTTTAAAACTTTCATACAAACTCATATTGCACATTACACCATCATATACCTAACTACAATAAAAAAGCAATAGAAAAATAGAGAATATTTTACGTATATAAAGTTAAATGAAAATAAAATGAACTAGATGCACTTTCTGTGGACAATGCCAGGGCCAGATTCGTCATATTCTTTCTTGGAGACCCACATTTGTTGGAAAGTAGACAGGGATCCCAAAATGGACCCTCCAATCCAAACGGAATACTTTCTCTCTGGGGGAGCAACAACCTTGATCTTCACAGCAGACGATGCCAGGGCTATGATTTCTTTGTTCATTCTATCAGACAAACCTGGTAAAAAAAAGAAGAAGATTAGTTTTTTTTTTTTATAGCTGCAATAGCCAGAAATACTAACACTTCTACACTTTATGACATTGAGATTTACCACAAGAAAGTACAAGAAACACTTCTTAAATGCCTGTCACAATCTAGCAAACCATAAAGATAGGAAGAGTGTAATTGCATTTGGCTGAGGACAGACTCATTTCGTCTAGACAACAATATCTTCAAAATAGCTTAAACTTCATTAATAACTTGTGTTACAACTAGACGATAAGGGGTGGGTCCCGGGTTCAATTCCCGGTCGAGCCTACGTTGGATGGCTGTTTCATCCTTCGTCTCATTGCCATGGTCCCTACCTGTCCTAATTAGCCCATCAAGTGCAGAAATACAGGTTGTAAAGCCCTAATCAACCACCACCACCACTAGACGATGAAGGCGTATCAGGTTTAACTTGTTATGATTTACTTAAGCTTGCACATGAGTCTGAACTCTCCACCATATTGAAGACACCAACACTTGGAGACTACTTATAATTTTAGGTTTAGAAAGTCCCAAACAGTGCTTACCAGGATACATAGTACTTCCTCCCGATATGACAATATTTGTGTACAGGTCTTTCCTCACATCAATGTCACATTGTGTGATGGAGTTGTGGACAAATTCATGGATACCAGCTTGCTCCTTACCTGCATGATAAACAGATGTTACAGTTTCTATAATATTCCATTATTTTCAAAAAGAGTTCAATGAACACAGTTAAAATGTTGTAAGTAAGTAAGTAAGTATGTAGGTAAGTAAGTATGTAAGTAAATAAATGAGTAATTTTAGTTATCTATATTGTACGAATAGTGCTAATGTATATTGTAAGAATGTAAGATATTCATAATCTGTTTTGGCATGTATCATTAGATTTCCAACAAAACTCAGGATATTGTCAACAAGCATGACATTTGAATAATACAGATTGATTTTTTTTTTTGCTTTTACTCCCAGGAAACTACTTGTGACAAAAATTGCTTCTGCTTACTACTTACCAACAAATGAGGGTTGGAACAAGGCTTCAGGTGCACGGAACCTCTCGTTGCCAACATGAACAACTTGGCCATCAGGCAGTTCGTAGGATCTTTCGACAGATGAAGACTTGACTGACGTTTCCATCTCATGGTCGAGGTCAAGAGCGACATAACACAACTTCTCTTTGAGATCGCGGACAGTTTCCAACTCTGCCGGACTTCTAAGGGCTATTCCTCTCTCCATTAACAACCTAGCCAAATAAATAGTGATGTCGCGACCGGCTAAATCGAGACGCTCGATAGCATAAGGTATAGCTTATCCCTCGTAGATTGGCACAACATGGGTGACACCGTCACCACTATCCATTACAATACCAGTGGTACGTCCAGATGAATAGAGAGACAGGACAGCTTGAATGTTGACATAGAAGGCGGGAACATTAAATGTTTCAAACATGATTTGTATCATCTTTTCCCTGTAATAAACGAAAACATCATAAACTGCAGGAAGTCTTCATTTTAATGGACCATCTACATTTAGTCAGTTAGCTCACCTGGATTATAAATCCTTTCAAAACATTTAGAAAAAAAAACTACTTGTCCACATTCCTGAATAAGGAAATTATCCAATTTGACTGACCTGTTGCTTCTTGGGTTCAGTGGAGCTTCAGTGAGGAGGACAGGGTGTTCCTCAGGGGCCACCCTCAATTCATTGTAGAAAGTGTGATGCCAGACTTTCTCCATGTCATCCCAGTTGTTCACAATACCATGGTCCACTGGATGATTGATGGACAATACTCCTCTGTTGGCATAGGCTTCATCTCCCACATAACAGTCCTTCTTGTCCTTCTTGCCCATGCCAACCAGTACTGACTAAAATAGATAGGGAAGAAGCTTAGTTGCTCCTTTTGGTACGTACAGAAAACATGCTGTCAAAAGGGTAATCTCAAAAGCTGCTAAAAATCAACTTTATCATTTTGTTTTAAAGTTTTTGTACAATCAAAGTTTAAATGAAATCTCTAATTGGTCACTGATTGGCTAGAATATTGAAACAAATATTGATGCCTTACATAGCATGGTGCTTTCCATAATTTCAAAGTGAGATTGGCCTGATTTGATTTGCACATGCCCTGACTGATTGGATATCTCATATCTTATGATTTACTCACGTGATATCGTGGTCTTCCAACAATTGCAGGGAAGGCAGCTCTCGGAGCATCATCCCCAGCGAATCCTGCTTTCATCATTCCAGAACCGTTGTCCATGACAACGGCCTGGAATTCTTCAGCGGGCTCTTCGTAGTTGTTGCTCATTTTGTTCTAAAGGGTCAAAATATTTTGCATGTACATTAGTTTTGGCAAAATGTCTTAATCCTATTGGTTTAATTGAAATAATAGCCTACATAATAAATTAGCTACTGACTAAAGTGCAGAGGAAGATATGCTTCTTTTTATCAATCCACCATGCATTCAATTTTTTATAAATCTCTTAAATAGCATGAAGATATGACAAAAAAAATTATATTTGCAGTACAGTTAAAACAGCCAAAATGTAAAATGTACGCCTTAAGCAATACCAATTAGGTACACTGCAATATATCCAACGAAACGTACACAACTTATAATGTAATAGCAAATATGCAATTTTGCTAGTGTTTTGCTTTATAATTCAATTGTGGCAATCTAATGAGCAATAGTCTCTGCAATCAAATGTTTTCTGAAAAGCAGCAATGACTTATACAGTGTGGATAACCAAAAACTGATAACAATTCACCTACCTGTTAATTGGGTTTGTACAGCCTGAAGAAATTGTTAATGCCAGAATGATTATTCCTCTTCTTGTGCTTTTATGATATGGGAAGTAACTAAACCAAGCCGGTGATAGTCTTTCTTTCATATGAGGGGATAGGCGGACTTAATTCCTTATATGGTGGCAGTGGCATGACCCAAGAGATTGAGTTTATCAGCAAATGCTTTAGCGATCTCAATTTAGTTGACACTGTCTCAGAACTTATATGGGAAATCCAGGCCATCAGCTTGATCCATAATCTAACTTACAATATTTGGTCAGGACAAAAAATTAACCATTTGCCTGTTATCTTTATTATCATTTCAGCTTACTGAATAAACTGATTACTTCAGCCTATGATTGTGCCCTGTGCCTTTTTCATCTTCTTTTCAGCCGGTCCTGGTCTGATGAATGATTTTATAACAAATCAAAGTTTCGGATTTGTGTCATCTTTTAGGATACTACATATGAGCCAAAATATGACTGATTTTATAGGTGATGTAAATGTAATTGCTTGAGACAGTTACATCCATAGCACAATCTGATTTAATTAACTTACTGAATAGAAGGCATAAGTGTAACAAAAACATCCTGTCACATGCATATAATTATGTTCTTGCAATAGCATTTTTGTTTTAGTTTAACAACTGTTTGCTGAAAAATATGTTATTCAATAATTACTGTTCTAAACTTCCATTCCTCCTGTAGTAAAACTTCACATACAGTATTTTACACTGAGCAGCAGATTTTAGAACAAGCTTTAAAAAATGCTACTTCAAAGATGATCATCACACAAACTGCAAAAGATAATGTCTTAACTTCTCAGACAGTTTATGACATATAAAATGATAGGCTTCTAAAACTACCATCAAAAATCCATAAAAAATGTTCCGTGATAAAAGCTTCAATAAACAAATATTATTATTGGACATGCTTGTGTTCAATGTAACTCGTTTAAATGTAATTCTCTATGCCATGGTAGAAAGAATGTTTGTTGTTATTGTTGCTGCATAAATATACTATTCACTATTCACATTTAAAGCTAAAATGGTCTTGGACATAATGTGCCTATACACTTTTTCAGCTAAATAATCTAAGATAGATAGATAGATAGATAGATAGATAGATATGGAAAGTGCAGCCCTCTAAGGCAAGCTCTTGCCATTATCGAGGGTTGATTGATGAGGTGAGAGAGAGGAGTCCACCCATGTTACACATTTACCCCATGGGTGGGATCTTTTACTTGTCTCAGAATAGACACTAAGTACAAGGGACTGCCAACTTAACGTCTCATCCGAACGACATCCAGCTGGGATATGACTCATGAAGGGTGCCCGCGCCGGGCTTCCAACCACTGAGTCGCTGGTTCGATTCCCAGCTGAGCCTAAGTTGGATGGCTGTTTCATCCTTCATCTCATTGCACTGGTCCCTGCCTGTCCATATTAGCCCAGCAGGTGCCAAAATACAGACCTATTCCACCCACCCAACCAACCACTTATACCGTCATTATATTCTAAGTCGAGTGATGAAGGAGAGGAGGTAAGGTACTGCAAGCAGCTTGCCACCGGTTTTCTAACAATTTTGATACATAAAATTTGTTGTTTGCACCGTTAAATCCATATGCAAGGGTAGAATCAATATCATAAATGTGGTTTGAATGATCACCATGTCTTTGGATGGGACAATAACAGGGATTCTGGTGTAAGCTCTTTAGTTTGATCTTAAACAGGGTACTACTGAGATTTGACAAAAGATTCTATGACTCCCCAAGATGTGATGGTACAATTTGTTGGAGTCTTGGCGAAAATGTCACTCTCGGTATTGGGTCCAAGGGGGATCGAGATGGTCTTTAATTTTTCACAGAAATGGAGCTTGAATGTTGTTGAGCTGCTAGAGGGAGCACTTGCATGCACCTCTAGTGGAATTGATAAGAAGTGCAGTAAATTTACTCAGTACTAACCAGGAGTGCAACAAAAAAATATCATTTCAGTTGATGAAATATTCTATTCTGATTCTACATGCTTTATAAGAAAAGGGATTGCAAGTATATTTGGTTTCTAATGCTTCAATGTCTCAAGGCTACTGGGTGTGAAGCTTTGTTAAGTTATATGACCAACTGCCAGAGGCAGACATAATGATGAGATGTTAATAGTTATATAAAGCCTACAGTCCATACCTACAAATTTATCCCATGGGTGGAGTATTTTACTTGTCACAGCACAGACACTGAGTACAAGGCACCTCCCAATTTAACTCATGCAATCAACATCCAACTGGAATGTAGCTCATACAGAGTGCCCAGGCCAGGGATCAAACCCATGTTGCATTGGAGAGCAAAATGATAGCCTCTGTTCTTTCAACCATTTACAGATAAATAGTGACCCTCATGGTTTCTTGTGGTGAAAGCAACTGTGGCGATTTATTATGATAGTACGTTTATCAGTGTCTTGTTATAAGTCTTGGTCATTGCTGTTAGAGTTCTCCACTTGAAGACCATATTGGAGCATTATATCACTTTTTCAGAACATTAAAGGGGGTCAATGGTGGAATCGATGAGAACTACACTGAAATATGAGTACATGGCCAAATGTGCCACATGCGTTTTCCATTAGAAGGATAAACGCATGGAAAACTTATGGTTTTTAGCTAATTATAATTAGGCAAAAATCATGCGTTTCCATGCGTTTATCCAAACGCATGGAACACGCATGTAGCACAATTGGCCGTGTAACAATGGCAATACGATATAGTGCAGACCTCCCAGTAGAAAAGTTTTTAAAGGTTCCAGAATTAAAGGCTCTATTTGCTAAAAATAAAGGCCAAATAACGCTTCCTTAACACAGTCACAGTTTGGATCGGATTAGCAACCTTCTGAATAATTTTTAAACATTACACACACTTTTGAGCTTCTTTACATTGAGCCACAGACCAAGGAAACTGCCAGAGAGCACTTTCATAATTTTTGCCATAAACATCAGGTTATTCATACCTCCACTAGGGTAATGTTCTGAAAACAACAACAATGCAAGAGGGGAACTGGACATGTTTCTTTTCATTTTACTCAGTTTCTTAAAGGTCCAAAACCAGTTTAAAGGTTTTAAAGGCTCCTTGTCCAAAATATCGACTATAAAGATTTCTAAGGTTCATTGGGAGGCCTGACTAATGGTATTGAGAATACCAAACATAAGTGTCTGAGAGCTCAAACTCATGCCATCAGTTTGTTGTCAAGCTTACCTTACAACTGGGTGTGGTATGGCATGGGTTGCAACAAATACCTTAACCTCTTCACCATGACGTCCAATTTGATATTACATAAAGATTAGACAGGGCTGAGATTCATCAATGTATAAATCAGTTTGTTCTGGTTTTTATCAGCCCTTAGAAAGGAGTAGTGGATATGAGAGAGATGAGCGATTGAAATGAGGTTAATGGTGTAATGGCTGCAAGTTTCGAGGCTATTGCTGCCATCTTGTGTTGAGTTGGCACATGTATAGCACATATGCTGAATGACTGAGTCATTAATCGAGTCATAATCGAGTTGCTGCGCGTCCGTGAGTGAGGGGTATAATTATTAGGGTCCAGCCCGTTTTGAGCACACTGCCTTACTGGCTGCCAAAAACGACCTATGTGTGAGAGGCTGGCCGGTGGAATATAAAATGAATAGAGGACTGGTTACATGAAAGGTGCGACGACTTAAGAATGCCTCGAGTGAACAATATGCACATACCAGTGTCCCTGTGCAACCGACTACTACTGTGTAGCCCTTAACTGCTATACTAAAATATGGTATAGAGGCATGTTGAAATTAAATCGACATGGGCAAGAGTGGGGACAATACAGAGGGGTTAAAGCTCACATACATGCGAAGTAGCTGAGGACATAAGATTCTTATAATTAGCCATCAGGCTGCACTGGATGTGTTCCTGGAGAGTGTATGGGATGGGCGAGACCCTATTAGGTGCAGGATGATTCTGCTCAAGCGACTTTAGTGCCCACTTGAGTCGAGGTGTATATATGTGTGGGGGTGGGTGACCCAACGAGATCACCCATGCTCTAACCCCAAACAGATACACTTTTATTGTATGAACAAGCAAAGATAAAGAATCGAGATAAGCTGTAAATCCCAATGCTGTGAATTCGTGAAATGATGGCAGTAAATACGGTACATGTCACAAAACCTAAAATATCTAACTACAGCTGTAGAGTAAGATTTCCAATTGAACGCTAAACCTGCAGTCACCAGGTTCATAACACGCTGGTCCACTTCTGGAAATAAATAACTAAAGATGAAATTTGTTAAATTTGAAACCCTAAATCATTGAATTAAAGTATTTAATATCTGATGGCCATAAATTCTAAGATCTGTGCCCTGCTCAGTTGGTCAGCTGATATATTGTCATGTGTGGAAATTTATACAATGACAACACCTGACAAGCTCCATTAGGTCATTGACCGACGTATACAAACTGTTCAGAATTCCACACACTGCCATGTTATCGGGGTCCATCTCATCTCATCTCATAAATATACATTTTTGAAGCATTTTGGGGGCATCAAATAACTGTGTTGATTAATATCAGCTTGGAAGAAGTCAATTTTGCAGAATTAACCTAAACCAGGAACCTGGTGTAGCACCGTACCCTGCCCTGAATGTAGCATCATGTACATTCTCCGAGTAGTCAGCTAGTGCACATGCTGACATCACGGGCAGCACTTTCTTAGATGTATCAATTAAAAGAGCACAGTTCAAGTAAAAAGTCATTTGTATGAGTTAATGTGTGGAAGTTTTAGCTGTCAGGAACAAATGCTCCATGAAAACAACTACATCTGTGTAAGATGTAGAGGCCAAGTCAAAATATGAGTCAGGCCACTATCCGGAGGCCCACCTGACTGTCAAATGTCATGTCTGTATTTAACATTAATCTTATTGACTTAATTTGTAAGCTTATGTGAGATAATCAGCAAAATTCAATTCATAATCAACTTTTTGAGGACAAGTGTCAGTTGCCATAAAGGTTGAATCCTCCTTAAAAAAATATTTGTGTTATTCAATTTAACTCCACCAGCAGTAAAAAATTTTAAATGAGAACCAATATACAATTTTGGTCTTTTTAGATGGATCATAACATAATTCAAATTAGCGGCATTGAAGTAGGGCATGACCACTGAGCTTTTTCACAATTTTACCTCTTATAGTGCCATGCTGCAAAAAAGCAGGTCCGAACTATGATTTTTTGCCTTCATAAGACCGGACCATCAGCGCCCCTGACGGAAGTTGTCAGAACTAGTGTTATTCCCCCTCTAGGCACCATTAGAATTGTTACAGTACCCGTTACGAAATTATGGGGGAGCATTACCGTTGGATCGATGACGCTTGTCAGGGTCACGGCTTAAGACCTGACGTAGTCTCGTTCTGGCCCATTCAATCTGAGATCAAATGCAACGGAATCGGATCTGTTTTGAACTGTTTGATCTTATCTGAAGATGTTATAAAATGAGCTGCTTTGCTGTTCTGGTCAAAAAGCGATATCAGGTTCTTCCATGAGGTTAAATGTATTTTTGAAATTTTGGTTCAGTCTCACGACTGTGTAGCCTCTTTGGGGACTTTACTCGCCCTTCGTTCAAATTATTGCAGTATATGCATGCTTAAAAGTTTTTCATAATATGTCTAAAATAGTGTAGTGGTGCCTTTTGGGGGTCTCATGGCCGTAAATACTACAAAATTTTCAAAATTAGGGCAAAATAGGGAAAATTCCAACTTTTTCAAACCTCCATAGAAAAGACACTACTTACCTTACATGAATGAAATTGTATCAAAAACATATCTAAATTATAGTATTTTCACTTATAAATTTTGAAAAATGCTACAAATTGTGTTAAATTGTTTTCGGAGCAGAACTTAACCATTAATGCACTTACCCTAAAAAATGTGTATATGTTATTATGCTTAGCTGTGCATTTTGATAGTCACATTGACATATCTCAGCTGTGCTTTAAAATATTAAGAGAAAAATGAAAAAAAAAATGAACATAAAAATTGCTGTTTCTAGAGCAGGCCTCACACACTACTGCACCTACATGCGTACAAAACTTAGTAAGACTATGTCTAAAATAGTGTAGAGATACCTTTTTGGGGTTTCATGACCATTTATGACAGATAATTTTATTTAATAAGGAAAAAATGAAAATTTGGACATGTACTCTTTAAAACCCTCATATCAATGGCTCTATGATCCTTACATCAGTAACATTTTGCCAATGATATATCTAGATTATAGTACTTTCATTTTTAAGCTTCCTTTTGACATTTGTTTCATCATTCTTTTTTTGTTCATAATTTTGGAAAATCTGGAAAAAATGCTAAAAATTATGTTGCTTCCTTAGCATCCCATACTTAGCAATGACAGCCGTCAATGATGTAGGCCTACAATTCATGTGCAATTATTAAATATTTGATTATAGTATTGCCATGCTCAACCCATTCAATAGCTTTTGTTTATAATTAGCAATTTTATATTAATTAGTTGCATGATGATCTATATTACTTTCACTTGACTCCAATACTTCTTATTAATTTCTTCATATACACCTGTAAAGATTTAATGCAAATCAGCAACCCAACAATTCAGTAACTGAACAGAATATGGCAATGGATAATATATAGTTCCTTCAGTTGCCAGCTAAATTTAAACAGCGAGCAAAAAATATTTTGACTTATGAAGGCATTAAAACGGGTGTGTGTGTTGAGTATCATTGCATACGAAATAAACCTTTAAGATTTTTTGTATTTATTTGTATTTAGACTTTATTTATTTAAATACAAGTAAATAAAAACCTTAAAGGTTCATTTTGTATGAAATTATACCCAACTCAAGGGGGCAATGTGATCAACTGGAGCATTCCATTTGCATGCCACCAGATATCTACACTGGTATGTTCTTGCCAACTAACAGAGCTATGTGCAGATATATGAATGACATTAGATCACTATTGTCATATTTGTCACACCAAAATGAGCTGCTTCAGCAATTCAGTCGGAGAACATATCTTATTGATTTATGTGTTGGGACGTTTTGCAATGGCTGATGAAATTATAAAGAGTTTATATGGTATGTTTTTATATAATATATACTGAGTACTGCATAAGCTAGCAGCCTAGCATGCATCAAAAATTTCAGGCCCAACTGTATATTAGTCTATGACATTTCAGCTGATAGTTGCAGATGAAACTATCTAATTGATTAATAGATTGAGTTTGTTCCCAAGGAAGCTGGTTTGATTATATGGCAGCAGTATAATTTATCATCGAATACACAGCTGCATGTTGAGACCTATACCTGCCTGTATCACTGAGGGGGGCAAAATTCTTGAATGAAAGATACCAAAGATTTCATAGGCACTATTAAGAATGGTATGCAGGGGGAGGGGGGATGGTCCCATTGCCGCCACCCCTACCCCCTTCTTCTGCCAGTGGGCTGCATAACTGGCTAGTCAACCACTTAATCTTTTGATCTCATCAGTAGTGGCAGGTAGCATTGTGTAGTGCAGAAGTTGAATAAACGGCTTATGTTGAGAATGCCACAAATGCTTTATCATAAATGATACCTTGTCCGATGTTCTAAAGACTGAATTAAATACATAGAACTAAAGTCCGGTGGCGCTTTCACTTTCACTTCATAGTCAATCTTTGAAAACAAGAAAACTATTATCACTTTAACTCATGATAATTGGCCTGCATTTTTCATAAATAATTATACAAAAAATCAGATAATAAAAAGCACAGCATTTATTCAAGCATAGCTTTTACATTTGGCACTGTTTGTAAAATATGATTGTTATTGGAAGTGCTCAGTTAATGAATATACAGGTAAACTTAACATATTGATATAAAGATGACGAAGACACATTACTTTAAAAACAAAATATTTCCAAAACTACTACTAAATATACCACGTGAGCATGAAAAGAGATTTGACAAAATGATATACATATTGGTGCATAACAATAACTATCATTTGATAATGGAGTTGTAATTTCTCTGCAGAACTCATTTTGGTAGATTTAATAAATACAACAGTGTAAGAGCCAAAGCATTTGTCATCGATATTGGCTGCAATACAATCTGTGAAAACATAACATTTGGTTCTATTTGTGGATGTAAATTGGTTTAACAAGAAGTCTTGTAGGAGTGCAACAACGAGAATCTGCTAGGCAAGTAGTAGGTTGAGATTAGCAAGGTGTTAACCACCAAAGGGTCATTATAGTGTCAGAGAGTCAGGATTGGTAGCTGAAAATAATTAGATCAGAAGCACCCTCATTTAAAGGTCTACTTTGGCAGTGCATGTACTATTGTTGAAATGTTTGTTTTGCTGTGATCCAACAACACAATCAGTTGGACCAAGAAATTTCGAAAAGCGGGTAAATCAAAAGTTAAATCTTCAATATTGAATAAAAACACCACAGGAGACTGTATCACATGCAATAGAACGGCTCTATAGAAGTTAAAAACCACATAACAGTAACTATCATTTGATAATGGGTCTGTCCAAGCTACTCTGCAATAATAACTCCCGTCACTTTCATGTAGCTACAGAAGGGGTTACAATGCATGACAATATCCTGCTTGTGAGAAAATAAGTAGTCAACAATTCGTAGAAATTAAAGCTGGATGAAAATGAAAAGATTTTTCTCAATTGTCAAAATGAGGGTGTTGATTTGGGACAAAAAAATTTCCCTACAAATTTTGTAAATTTCTCTGCTTCATTTCCATATTTTTGCCATAACTAAAAATACAAGCATGAAGATGAAGTATTATTTTTGTTTCCTTAAATATTTCATACTGGAAAATCATTAGTGATTGGCTGTTACTGTTTCCGTCAAATTTTCGCTCATTTTTAACTTGTTGTGTCAAACTCACTTTTGATGTACTGGAACATTTTTTTCTTTTTGCAGGGAAGTTTATAAAATTTAATTCATTTTCATTAAGGCAAATATCTAATTGCTCAATATAAAAACCTGTGACATAGCATAAAAAATGTTGAGGTCATTTACCGTCAAAATATAATAGGCGCAACAATGACTCTTCTGACATAGAAATCCCTTAGGGGCCCCTTCAACTACATCATGGTCTAGCTGATTACCAAGATGTCTGCTTAGCAGTCAGCCATTCCGTCAACAGATTAAGGTGAGTAACATCCGTAACAGTTCTCTTTATATCTCCAGCATGTTTTAGCTAGTTGACAGAATGTATTAGGATCACTTGTAGCCAGAACCGACCTACATGGCACTAGATGCGCTGTAGGGTCGGAACGACTTGTATAGGAATTCTTGGACATTGACATTTACGACATTTTTTCCTCAATAAACACGTTAGCATACCTTTTTTTGTCGTTATGTACAGGAGTACGACTCTGTTAACTATCGACTTGTATGCAGATTTTACTTAAAAAGCCAGTGGAAACATCCTTTTCAAGAGCATTTTCAAATTCGCGTTCGCTAGTTCATGCTTTTGTGGTAAATATACACAAGAGGGCGCATCAGTGCGATTCGGCGCTGATAGCTCTTTACACAGACTGGTTCATGCACTCGGAATCTGACGGTAGAACGCTCAAGTACATCAACAAGCACAAAAAACTCTGTATTAATTTACTAAACTTTCGCCATTGCAATGCCCCCAGCAGTCACAGAAATGAGGACTTGCCAGCGCTATTCTGTTTGCCACTAGGGGCTTTGAAACGTCGCTGGAGCCCTCTTGTGAGTTTTGGCAGAACTAGATGGCCACGTTTCTCATAATGCTCTCATGTAATCAAGTAAACATGAGATCAAAAATAGTGCAGAAATCGATGATAATTGGAAGAAATCAACCATATCTGAGCGCGATACAATAGAAAAAAAGGTATGTCTAACCCTAGAGCAGGTGTATTTCGTGTGGCAAACGTTTATTAAAAGGCTAGTTGCCACATATGCCAAAAATTCAATATTTTTTTCATCCAGGACCTTGTAACCCTGTGGACAGGGGACTTGTAGCTAGATCACTTGTAGAGTATTCTGTATTTGAGAAAATCACAATTTATATTGATTATCAGGTCAAATCAGTTGAAGAAAACTTGTTTTCTTGAATTTTGCATATGCCTGTTACCATTTGACAACAATTCACTGTTACGCCTGTTACATATGACTGATCTTTAACAATCGCCTGTTATGATTTGACATCTTTTTAGTTGTTTCGTTCATTATCTTTGACATGTAACCAAAAATTAGTGTGTGTATCATCAAATGTAGATTTTTATGTTGTTGTTTTTTTGTTCTAGGCTTATCTTTCTTTGTACTTGCTGCAAAAAAGGGTACCTATTTGTGTAAAAACCAATATTTTTTTCTATTGACATGGGTTATTGTTTTGTCCATTATTATTTGACACATCAAGTCAACAAATGATTCCATATCTGACACTGAGGATGAATAGTAAATTTTCCCCAGTTTTGTTAGGAATATATAAATTTATAGATGTTACATTTTACTCTCCTATGGATTGCTGAACCAGAGGCCTCTGCATCTCAAAGTGTTAATATAGGCATACCTATATTTTTTTCCTTGTGTTCAGGATCATGGCCAGATTGAGGAAAAGAAGAAAACCTGACAATGACGACATTGATGTGCCTAGTTCAATGACACCAGCAGAGAGGTCTCAAAGGTAATTTTTAGTATGGACAAGTCAGTCTCACTCAGGAATTATCATTTGATGTTTAATGATAATCAGTGGCGTAGCCAGGATTTTTGTCAGGGGGGGGGGGGGCAACCCACAAGGTATTTCACCAAAATTAAAAAAAATACTGTGTAGATTGTATAAAAAATAATACTTATAAAAATGATGATAATAATGTTAATGTAGGGTTATTTATGCACATCACTGTTTATTTAAAACCTAAACATTTTATATATGTGTTCATCCATTAATGTTTCGTAACATTGTCCTTATTCCCTTGTAAGTTTACTTTTATGTTTATATTGTTTTACATTTTTGAGGAAAACATATTTAGATGCAAGTGAAATTACACTTATAGTTTGCTAACAGTCTGCGAAGTTTGACTGAAACATGAATATATACGTGAATCTCGCGCAATCTTCATTGCAGTTTGTATGTTCAAAATCCTTGCCACAAAAGATGTTCACCTTGTACCGGGCAACCAAGTAGTTGTTGGTAGCTACAAGTCCTCTGTCCACAGGACAGCGTTACAAGGTCCTGGATGAAAAATATTGAATTTTCGGCTTGTGTGGGAACTAGCCTTTTAATAAACGTTTGCCACACGAAATACACCCGCTCTAGGGTTAAACATACCTTTTTTCTTTTGGATCGCGCTCAGATATGGTTGATTTCTACCAATTATAATCGATTTCTGAACTATTTTTGATCTTATGTTTACTTGAAAACATGACAGCATCATGAGAAACATGGCCGCCTAGGTCTGCCAAAACTCACAAGAGGGCTCCGCCGACGTTTCAACGCCCCTAGCGCTTGCAAGTCCTAATTTCTGTGACTGCTGGGGGCGTTGCAATGGCAAATGTTTAGCAAATTAATACAGAGTTTTTGGTGGTTGTTGATGTACTGCTCGAGTGTTCTACCGTCAGATTCCGAGTGGATGAAAACCAGTCTGTGTAAAGAGCTATCAGCGCTGAATCGCACTGATGCGCCCTCTCGTGTATATTTGCCACAAAAGCATGAACTAGCGAACGTGAATTTGAAAATGCTCTTGAAAAGGATATTTTCACTGGCTTTTTCAGTGAAATCTAAATAAAAGTAGTTAACAGAGTTGTACTCCTGTTCATAACGACGAAATAAGGTATGCTAACGTTTTATGGAGAAAAATGTCGTAAATGTCAACTTCAAAGAATTCCTATACAAGTCGTTTATTGCTTGGGGGCTCGAGAAAAAATAGGATTTCATGTAATAAATCTATTTGTCGGAGCCCCTTGCAAATTGTTGCTAAAAATACCTCACATATTCACGTGACCCTAGCAACCTCATTCTGATTCGACAACAAGAAAGATCTACAAGAAACTAATAACGAGGTTCGTCTTAAAACTAATTTTTCAAAGACTTATAAATTCCCACCTCCAACCCCATCTACCACCAACTACTATAAACCTTGCTAGGGTCACGTGAGGACGTAAGGCCATTTTATCATGCTGCCAATATGTATAACTCAAAATATGAACAAAAAATCAATATGGAGATTTATTATCAGGGCCTTCAGCCAATGCTGATTGCCGTGTATGTTTATTGTTTTAACCATCATTATCAAAAAATTGACATCAATGTCAAAAATCTCTATTTTTTCAATAAACATACCACCTGTGAGTTAGACCAACACAAATGCTCGAGACAAATGCTTATTATCAAAGATTTCAATTTAAAAATCAAAAACATGTTTTCTATGTAATCAGAGTGTGAGACAACCAAAGACTTCTTAAATGTCAAAGACTTTTAATATCAAGCCAAAGACTTTGATTAATGAACCTTATCATATAAGTGGTAAACATTTCACAATTATGTGTTATCAGTATAATATACATTTCACAATTATGTGTTATCAGTATAATATTTGATATCCCTCATAATTAACAACTTTGATTGTAACGATGTTTTCAACTAAAGGAAGGGAGGGATGTAGCACTGGAACCGCAGTCTCCTACACTGTAGTGAGACTGGTCGCTAGCATTTCTTTCATGGTTTGAGATTGGCAGAGGATAAGCAGGGCTATGATTGGTCATTGCATCGTGGTTTCTGAATGGTTGATTTGAACGACCCCCTCTGGTATCAGCCAATCAGAAACGGGAACAGCATCAGCCAATCAGAAAATAGTCAGGATCCTGACACAAAGTCACGTGGTAATGGCGGCCAAGACCGACTCCTATGCACTCGTGCGAAGGAGGGGACCAACTTAGGAGGGATGTAATAGAGTTGTAAATATTGACCACTAGGGGCGTTATCGCTGCGTTGATGACGTCACTATGTATGATGTAAATAAAGGAGAATGTCTACACAACGAGCGGGTTTCGGACTTCTTTATACTCTTTTTGATTAAGAAATCGTTTGGGGAAGCCCACGACATTCACAGCAATTACCCTTTCTGAACGTCTATATGGTAAGAAGATTTTCCCATCCCCACAAGAAAGATCCACAAAGAAGGGTGTTACCACTTTGCTAGCATCAGACTCATTGATCAGCTTCTGATTTACTAGTTCATTTGTTATTTTGTCCAAAGCATCTGTCATAACCAACTTTGTTTCACGCGTTTTGCCTGCAAGGTTCACTGTTACCTGGAACAACTGCAGTTTTACAACAATAGGTTTGTTGTCATGGGGCTTGGTCTCCAAATAGGCAAAGTCAAAGCCTTTAAATGCTGGCTTGCCAGATGCATTCAACACACACCAGAAGGAAACTTTCTGTTCTTTACACCTTTGGTGCTTTAAAGGCAGACAGCACAATTCAGTCTCAGTTGAGACAGGTTTGCGATGACTCACCCTAATGAAGACAACATCTTCATGAAAAAGACCAGCCTGAACACAGGCCATTCCAACTGGAAAGCCACATCTCTCAGTTTCTCTGTTTGATATAGCATTTATGATTAATTCAAAAATCCCATCCCTCAAGTACTGATACTGAGAGTCACCTTCCTTTGTAAGTTGGTTAAATGCTGCTACAAGCAACATTAACTTCTTTTCTGTAGAATAGTCTTTCTCAACATCTAGTACACAGCTCAATACATCATACAGGCGCTTCTTGTGTGAAAACTTGTAACAGTATGAATCAGGTTTGAACTCAATGTAGCCATTCTTTTCATACTCTGAAATTCCAGTGACATCCATCAAGTTGAGCACCGCATTTATGCCTCGATCTCTTGTGTCTTTTATCTCACTTATCAGGTAGCCAAGATACCATACATGGAGTGGGTTCATCTTGCAGAGATCATCCGTGAATTTGTCTGGAGGGGGAAGCCCTTCTGAAACAAAATGTCGCCATGCCAACCAAATGAAGTGAATAGCTGATTCTGTCTGAATAAGCTCTATATCAGCACTAGGGTAAATCCCATCTCTCAGCGCATCTTCCCTTGCATTGGAGTCATTAAATAGAAGATGTTCCAGACACTGTTTCATGCGAGCGTAACAAGTTGTTATTTTTAGAAGATCATCATTGGATATGACATCGTCCCCAGGTATCACAATGGATTTCTTAAGTTCACTGATGACAGAAGGATCTATTTGCATAGTGATGGGCTTGTAGCACAGCATCCCAGACTTCTGCATACTCAGCCATTTCTCGCTTGGAGGGTAATGCCCAGAAGTGAACATAATAAGGGGCATTCTGCTCACTTTTAATCTGTTTTGAACACATGATACAATTTCTGAAAATATCAGAGTGTTTGTGTTCACTTGGTCCACAATCACGTAATCATCAGGGGAACTAGTTATAGCTTGTGTAATAACACCACTGTCCACTTTAACATAATGGGAAAGTTGCCTGTAATGTACAGTTTCTTTTTCTCCAGCGATTATTGCAAGGAAGTATGACAGACATCGTGCTAGCGAAGTTTTACCAATGTTTGGCACCCCATGAATCAGGATAATTCCAAGCTTATTACTCTCATCAGTCAGTGCTTCTTCTATTTTCATTAGAAGCCTTGATAAGGCCTCTTTGAATGCAGGATATAAGTTGAATCTCATAAATTTCCCGATACAGACTTCTTCATCCAGTTGTAAGCGATGCATGACATTCCTAGTTGAAAAAAAAAAGCATATCAAAGTCAACTAGAACTGACACTCTTGAGGTAGCGAGAGTTAGGCAAATGTTGACAGAATTAGTAAACATTTGCAGCAATTTCCTAAGACAAAACTCCAATCAAGTAGCCAGGGATAAAAAAAAACTATGACAGGGGTCTGTGTTGAGCTGTTTGCTGAGGGTTAACTGCTACACAGCCTCTGTTTCAAATCATTCAATTACACATCTTACAATAGAAGACCTTACAGTAGGGTCTTTGCTACAACTAGCAGGATCTCTGACTTCTGTCCGAACATAAGTTATAGTAGATTTTTTTTTTAATCTAAATAATCATACAAATAAAATTAACATATCCCACAGTCATAATAAAAAAGCTTATCAATTCGTCTCCGCCACACTAAACATAGCAGAACAGCCAAATATATATTAAGTCCTATGCAAAAAGTCGGCTATGGCTTTTTGCATAGGACTTTATATATATTTGGCTGTTTAAAATGAAAGAAACTTACGGTATTGATTGACATCTAATCTTGGAGGTGAAAGTTGTTTCCACAACTACACCCTCATTATTAAGGAGGTTGTCAAAGATGGCAACTTCTTTTGTACTCAGTTCACGTACTCTCGGACCTAGGTTGTCAAAGATGGCCACTTCTTTTGAACTCAGATCACGTACTCTCGGATCTGTCCTTTGTTTCTTAGTCTGCGTTTCTTCTTGCTTTTCTGATGACCTTTTCCTTTAAGAATACAGTGAGAAGGAAAACCTACTCATTATTTATTATCAAAATGCAAATGCTGTGAATATATGATCTGAGAAAAAAAATAGGCATATCAAACAAAGTATGTGTATGATTAGATGTAGTATCTATCCTCTGTAGTGCATGATCTGCACAAATAGTATACAAACAGGGCAGAGGTTTAATTGTTTGCCATACAATATCCCTAAATGCTCTGGCTTAAAGAAATGTTACATTATGATTTAGGTAAATGTGCTCTATGTGAAGGTACCCCAATTTCCGGTTTAACTTTGGATATTGTACATGTCAACTTCAAGTCTGTTTGACTGACACCCTAGCAACTGTGAATCATTGCTGAGGGCCTTATGGTATTGCTGAGGGCCTTATGGTATTGACCACAAGTGAATATTACTCTTGACCTGCATATTTTCGTGAGGTAAACAGTGGTAAAGCATGTCACTCTCTCCAAACTAAACAGTGGTCCCTCTACAACCCCCTCCTATTTTCAATGCTTTTCTAATTTTTACTGGGTTTTATTTATTTTAGTTCAGTTTATGAGCAATATGGTATCACATGGTCAGTGGGTTTTCAACTTGGGAGCTTCTTAAGCATTTAAATGCTTCTGAATGTTAGATCTATTCTATGGACATCATAGAAAACATCACGCACTCACTCCAGATACGAGAAATTACAATCTGGTGCAGCCTGCTAACACCAATACTGTCCAATAATCATTATTTGTGTCCATTATTACTTAGTAGAGCATGGCATAGTAGAATCCAGAATGTACTTACTCCATGTTGCAATCTTTGTTAATGCAGTCCTTCAAGCCAAAACTAGAAAACTGGATTTTTATCTGCAAAAAAATAGGAATTTTATATTAGTTTTTTCCCAACCTTTAAATCTAAACCACTGATATTCATAAAATCATGTTTAAGATAAACATTTTCAAATTTTTAAATCATGGTAATTTCACTTTCAACCATTAATTAGACATTTATTACATACATACCCATAATAATTGAATTTTGCTCACATTACCTTGTGTGCTGCATTCCCCAAACCCGGGTGATGTGTTTGTCATAACATTCATAAATTTCTTACCTCAGCAATTGATCAACTTTAGTATATCTCTAGTCCAAGTTTTTTGTTTTTTATAGTCACATTGCCATGATTCAGTTGTCACTTAAAAAATTTAGGACAAACTGAGCAGTATTCGAACGCAATTCCACTTAAATGCATGACAAATTCCCAGAATATGTCTAAAATACTGTAGTTTTGCCTTTTGGGTGGGTCTCGTGGACACATCCATGCTCATCAAATACACATGTAGTGACATGCTGTGACCAGGGCAATATGGCAGGGTTAATGAACTGACAAATGCAAATGGATTCCACACTTATCATTTGTTTATTACTATTGTAAAGTATGTTGTACATGCATAAAAAAACTGCATGTAGTTGACCAGTGACGATGTCAAGAAATTTCACGTCACAGACGCATAGGTGCATAAATTTGAGAAAATGTATGATCAGTTAAATTAAGTCTGACTATGATGGCATTAAAATGTGCATACCCGTCTGAAATTTCATGACCAAACTTTGCAATACTCCAAAATCATATGGAAAAGTCTCATGTTAAAAAATTCCTGGGAATATTAATTTCTCAAGAATAAGTAATTAGTCTCTCTGTATTATTGTATTGAGGCAAATATTTCTGACAAAATTCAGTGGCAACAATCACGGTGCTTCATGATACTTACCAGAAATGTGCAATAGCAATGATTTTGAAATTATGCATTCCACACAGAATCAACAAAGCACACTTAAACCATTGAAATCATTTGAAATCACTATTCTGGCTTTTTTTTAAATCCGCCGTTCCGTAACTGGTATCATGCTGTTTAAGGCCCGTATTGCAGCGACCTCTCATGGGACAGATAAGAACTAAAAAATATCCGGCAAACCGATCTTGGATTTATAGGATCTATTACTTTTCGCTCAGACACCTATTTTGGGATATTTTGACTTTTGGATATTTCATGGCTTTCGGCAGTAGCAGCTGTCGACGACATTTGCATTCAAAATCAGGTTTAGTGCAATGACGCTGTCGCTGGTCATTTTATTATCAAAATTCACGCTACTAAAGCCATTGGTTTGTAGAATACGTACATTTGACATCTGTCCATATATTACATGCTCTTGTTTGCCTGGAAGAACTTGCCATTGCGTCCCCGCTGGGATTTGGTTTATTGTCCTTGCTCACTACAGTATCTTTCGGCCACCACTGGCGTTGCCTCTGTATATTCTTCTTTTTCCTGCGGGATGACCTAAAAGGCGGGACCAACGGGCGGGACGTGGCGGGATAGGCAAAACGGTCTAAAAGGCTGGACCAGTGTTGGCGGGATGCCTTGTATACATATATAAACTTTTGCCTTGTATACATATATATTTATATAACCTTTTTTTGCACTTTTGTTTTACATGTAATTTGGCCCCAATTTATATTACCAAATATTAAGCTCCCTGAGTGGATACAACCCCTCCAACAAATTTATATAAGTAGATTTACAGCCACATTATCAAAAACTATTGGCTCCTTAAATTTGATCAATAAGTCAGTGTCAGAAAAAAATCCGGCTTCAAATATACAATTCTCTAATTCATTCGAAATTATGTTGCGAAATACTTGTCTGGGGACATAAATCCTACAAACTAAATAAGATTAAAAAAAGAGCCATTCGTGTAATAACCAATTTTAGATTCAATGCCCATACTGAACCACTGTTTGAAAGACTTAATATATTACGTTCAGAAGACATCAACAAATTACAGATATATAAATTTTTACATAAACTTGAAAACAATGGTGTCCCTGAATATTTCCAAAATATTGAAATATTGAAATCAAAAGACATACATAACTACAACACCAGATCAAAAAATCAATATTACAATACTTTCCATAGAAGGACATTAACTGAAAACTGCTTAAAGTTAAAAATGATAAATACATTAAATAAAACAGAACATATCATATCTTCTAAATTGCAAACGCATAGTCTTGTTGGATTTGCTCAATATGTCAAACTTTATATAATTAATGGATACCAAATTAACTGTAACATACAGAATTGTTTTACTTGCAATTATATTTAAACACTGTGAAAACACACACCTAATCAAGCGGCCACGAGCCAATTTAGGTGTCTACTAAATAAACCTTAAAACCTTATATTTTCTCCATATTTTAATGTAATTTCATTATACGATTTTGTGGTTCTGCATGAGAGGACTCATCTTCACCGCTGAGGGAAGATCAAGACTTTAATTTACAGCATATGGTAATTTTTTTAGGCCTATACATACTAGGTGCATCGGGATGAATAGGGGCTTGGTTATCTTTTGTAATTTTTCAGAAAGTTTACACTGTTCTGACTAACCCCGGAGACCCATGTGAGAGCATGGGTCACGGTTCATCCCATTGAAAAATCTTGAGATTCTGAAGACAGGGTCAGGTTATACACACAGTTGTGGCCTGTAGCTAGAGCAATTTAACGAGCATTTGACCAATACTGCTAGGGGGTCAAGATATAGTATATGCTACTATGTCATTTGCTTGACAAGTCATAGATATAGCACAATCTTGTACTTTTCGGAATCCTTAGAAGTAGCTCTATCAAGCTACGGGGATGCCATTTTTTCCCATGGCAACATAGCTTGAAAACTGTTACCATAGCAACGAACCCGGGTTTTCAGGAAATGTTATATTTCTTTACCACTGGCACTGTCAGACTCTATCCAAGTAACATAAATCAAATCTTTTGACTACATGCTTTATGTTGGTTATGTGACCTTTAAGGTCAAAGGTCATTGTCATAGTGAGAATTGGGGTTTAATGTAAAAATTTGGCCCTTTTTAACATAAAAACATTTTTAGATTCATTATGTGTATCACTTGATTCCTGTTTCCATGCAAACAGTTATTCATCAGTAACTTGACATAGTCTAAATTTGTTCTGGATATATAGGTTGTCTTGGTATCTGTAACAAAAGGCTAGATCTCACAGATCAACAGACGACAAAACAGACTTCAGTTTCAGGAGAATTCGAACTACTTTATTTGTACATGTATTCCTACACAAACGTGCATAATTAAAGAAGTAGTTCTTAGTGAACTATTTATAGCATTGTTACATCCTTTCTTCTCCAACAAAAACAAGTAACCTTAATTAGGGAAACTTTACAACTGTAAATGTAATTATGAAAATTTTACAACTGGTCTCATTAACTATCTATAGCAACAATAGAACAATCTGTAAAATGTGTCAAGTGACACCTAAAGGTAATTATAACTGTATCATAGTAAGCTACTGTAACAAAGTAGTAGAAAATCACACTTAAAGGTTAATAAACATATTGCCTCTTAGAATGAAACATCTGAACTATTTAATACAACTCATTAACTACAATAATTCGACTTATTAGAATTATTTGCAAACAAATTGATTGAAATGTTTTGGCATCTTAGATACTCTGCCACTCCTAGTTGTCATTGTCTTATTACTAGGTATTGTCTTGTTGTCATTTGATTTGTCAGAGGTGTTTGCTGTCGTGGTAGTAGGATTGTCTTGTCTTGACTTTGGAGTTGCGGGTTTCTGTATCGATGTCTGTGTCATTAGGTCTTGGGTCGGAGACTGTCGTTCAGCTGTATCGGGGTTTGTAGGATTTTCAGCGGTTTAATTTTCATCAGGCTCTGAAGGTGGTGGTGCTTCTGTGGTCTTTCTCAGGTCTACCCGATTTCTTGTATATGTGTCTTTGTCAGTGGTGACCTCATATGACCTTCTGTTCAGCTTCTTGGAAACAACAGCCTTTTTCCATTCCTTTTCACCTTTGTTGGGCTTGACTCTCATTGTGTCACCTTCCTGAAGTCTTGAGAGATCAGTCGCATGTTTATTGTAGTATTTGCTCTGTCTTGTTTGCCTGCCCCTCAATTTCGCTTGTTCTTTCTCACGATTCCAAGTGCGAGGCATAAGCAGTCTGCTGGTAAGCGGCAGAAGTGTTCGGCCCCTCCTGTTATTCAGACGTTGCATAGGGCTTCCATCCATCGCTTGAGTAGGAGTATTCCTAATTTCCAGCAAAGCAAGAATAGGGTCTGTATTGGACTTCCTGGCCTTTCGTAGCATTCTTTTCGCGGCCTTCACTACAGACTCTGCCTTCCCATTAGATTGGCTGTGATATGGGCTTGTCGTGACGTGTTCAAAATCCCATTCTCTGGGGAACTGTTCAAATTCCTCAGAGGTGAAGTTTGTAGCATTGTCACTCACAAGCTGTTCTGGGATGCCATTTCGTGCAAAGTGGGTCTTAAGCTTTTGGATGACAGCATGGGAACTTGTAGCATTCAATTGGTCAATCTCCCAGAAGTCACTAAAATAATCAACTGTGACCAAGTAGTCCTTGCCATGTACTGTAAATAGGTCTATTCCAATCTTCGCCCAAGACGATCTGGCAAGTCATGTGATTGGAGAGTCTCTTTGCACTGTTTGGTATCATATGTGCGGCAGATGTCACATGAGGATATGTAGTGCCTCATGTGTGCATTCATGCCCGGCCAGTAGATAGCCTCCCTTGCGCGACGTAGACATGATTCAACTCCCATGTGGGCCATGTGTAGGGCTTTTCTCAGTTCTGGTCGCATAGTTACAGGGACAACCAGCCTCTCGCCTTTGAAGATCAGTCCATCTTGCACTGACAATTCATCACGAAAATTGTAGTAAGGAGCTACATGAGACATACAAAGTGATCTCTCAGTGGGCCATCCCTGGATAATGGTAGCTTGTAGTATCTGAAGGGATTCATCTTCTTCTGTTGCCTTCTTGAGTCTTTCTAGCCTTTCTCGTCTAATTGGCAGGTATTCTACCATGTTGACCTCCTCGATGTCACTCATTTGGCCTGTTGATTGGGGATGTGATCTGGATAGTAGGTCAGCAATTACCACTTCCTTGCCTGGCTTCCACACCAGACAAGTGTCATATTCGTTGATCTTCATGAGTATCCCTTGCAAGCGACGTGGTGCTCTGTACAATGGCTTCTGTAGTATATTCTCAAGAGGTTTGTGGTCATTGTGTATAATTGTTCTTCGCCCATACGTGTACTGGCGAAAATGTTCAAGAGCCCAGGCAACTGAGAGGGCTTCTTTTTCAATTTGGGCATATCTTGATTCCACCTCTGTCAGTGCTCGACTGGCATAGGCTACGGGTCTCTCGTCTTGTAGCAGCGTCGCTCCCAATACTCGTTCACTGGCATCACTTTGGAGAATTAGGTCCTTTTTCGCATCATAGTATGTCAGAATGGGTGTAGAGGAAATGAGTAGCTTGATCTTCTCAAACGCTTTTGTTTGTTCTGCGTCCCAATGCCATGGAACATCCTCCTTCACAAGACTGTTGATTGGCTCCATGATGGATGACAAGTCTGGCATGAAGCGAGCCATGTAATTTATGGTACCTCTCAGAGTTCTGACCTCTGCTACATTCCTTGGTGGTTTCATATCCAAGACAGCTGCGACTTTCGTAGGGTCTGCTTTGAGGCTTTCTGTAGTGATAACATGGCCTTGAAAACTAGTTGAGGTTGTCTTGAATTGGCATTTGGTCTGTTTGTATTGGTGACCCTTCACTTCAGCTCTGATCAGTAATGCTTCCAGATTATGGTCATGGTCTGTCTGTGCTTCTTCCATCGAGTCTCCAACACCCCACACAAGTATATCATCAGCGATGCACTCAACTCCTGTCAGGCCCTCCATAGTTTCTTTCAGCCGCTTCTGGAATATTTCGGCGCTTGCACTCAGGCCAAATGGTAGCCGTTTCCATCTGTAACATCCGAACGGTGTCTGAAAAGTGGTGATTCATCAAGTGCACAGTGCCAGTAACCATCTTTCAAGTCAAGGCGAGAGAAAACCTTCGCTTTAGCTAGATCCGGAAGCAGATCATCCAGTACAGGCATTAAATGATGTTCCCGCTTAAGTGCCTTGTTCAGTGGTCTGGGATCAATACAAATTCTCACATCTCCATTTTTTTTTAGTTGTCACGGCCATCTGGCTAACCCATTCTGAGGGCTCATCAACCTTGACAATTATGTCTTCCTCCGCCATCTTTGCGAGTTTCTCCTTAACTCGAGCTTTTAGCGCCACTGGAATACCTCGTGGGGGACATATCACAGGTTGTACACCTTCCTTGACCTCCAGGTGTACCTTTCCAGGGAACATTCCGAGACTCCCCTGGAATACATCTGGATGACAATCTTGTATTGGCGCCACTGTTACGCTGTTCACACTTTTGAAGTTCTTGTAATTTATAGTGATGAGTTCCATTTTCTCTCCACTATTCCTGCTAAGTATGGGTGTAAGGTTTTCTTCCACTACTACAAAACGTACTTTGTGCTTCCTTCTTGTTTTTGGATTTTTCAGCTTAAGGTCCACCTTTCCTTTGGGCTTCACAATGGAGTTATTCCACATCCTGAGACTAATGTCACTCGGGGACAGTTCTGCTGAGGCAGGTACTAGGCAGTGAGGTATGACGTTGACAGTTGCTCCACAGTCAATCTGGAACTTGATTGGTCCATTTTCCAGTAGCATCTCACAGTAGACCGCCTTTGATTTGACATGGCTGACTGCTTGAATTAATCCTTCCTCAGTGTCTTCAGAGTATGAACTGTATGAATCACTAGTTGAGTCTGAGAGTGAGTCTTCATCATTATCCTGCAGCATGTGTACTTTTTTGTTTGATTTGGGACACATCGACATACCATTGAAGTGGTTCCTGCCCGAACATGCCTTACACTTCTTTCCATATGCTGGGCAATCTTCCTTTTTCATAACATGGGTCTCAGAACAGAATAAGCATTTTCTTACTGTTGTCTGGCCATCCATATCTTTAGGTTTCTTAGAGTATCTCTTGTAATGATGTCGGCTGGACTTCCTGTGGTGTCTTGGGTCTCTTCTCATTGTCTTTACTTTGTTGATTTCTTCTTGTTTATGCATTGTTCTCATATATATCTTTGTCGCCTCACAGGCTTTGGCTATCTCCATCACCCGGTCTAAGGTGGGGTTGCCTTCATTCAACATTTTTTCTTGAGCCTCTTTTTCTGCAACACCACAAATGATCCTGTTACGTAGTGCGATTTGATTTGGTGTCATTGTCTCATGTGTGTATGAAGATAATTTCTGTTTTACTCTTAAGTCCGCAATCCAGGTATCCACAGATTCACCTTTCTTCTGATTTCGCTCTGAGAAAATGAAATGGGCTACTGCTTCACTGGTGCAACCAATGCAAAAATTGTCTAATCTATTTATAACGTCATTGACATTGTCTTCTTCTGTTAAACCAAGGCCATTCACAATGCGCAGGGAATCAGGCCCTAAAGTGTTCATAAATTCTGCCCTTTGTATTCTGGGGTCCTCATGTTCTAGTCGCGAAGCGATTGTGTAGTATTCCCACATTTGTTTGTGGATTTCCTAGTTTAATTTTCGGTCATCACCACCGATATCCAATGGGCCAGGCGCTTTGGCATTATGTCTGTAATGTACTCTTGCAGCCGCACCATTGTTGGCTCCAGGAGGTGGTGGAGTGTCAGTGTCAGACATAGTGGTGTTTTTCAGAGTATTCAAAATCAATAGAGAGTTCCAATCAATGAGCACAGAAATGTCAGTATTATTCAAAAATCAAGTTGTAGAAGTCCTTCAGTCTCGATCACGAGTCAACAGCAACGTACCATCAGCAGCAACAAGTAGTTACGATCAATTTCGGACGTTCCGCACAATTGCGGATGTTCCGCAACAGTCAAAATTTTAGGTACATCAACGTAGAGAGTCGCAGGTCTTGAGAGAGATCACGGAATACAACGTCGTGTCAGTAGTACTTAGTATTATGACAAAATTAACTCAAAGTCGTATCAGGAGTACAGTTCAGAAGAGCACTATAACTCAACACTGAGTCAGCAGTTGGCTGGGATCCACGAGTCCGTCACTTTGGAAGATCCTTGCGCGACGCCATCTTGAATCACGCCCGACTGGCGTGGAAATCCAAGTACAGAGAATAAGCGATAGCCACGGTCCAGTCCACATTAATCCACTGTTAATGTGTTCCCCTAGGTCCTGGGATCTTGAGAAACATATTTAACCATAGTTTTGGTAATGTATCCCACAGCTGCCACCATGTAACAAAAGGCTAGATCTCACAGATCAACAGACGACAAAACAGACTTCAGTTTCAGGAGAATTCGAACTACTTTATTTGTACATGTATTCCTACACAAACGTGCATGATTAAAGAAGTAGTTCTTAGTGAACTATTTATAGCATTGTTACAGTATCCATGGCAACCAGGTTTAAATGATCATAAACAAATTGATGTCCTTCACAACATAGACAAATGGGAAATCCCAAAAAGCCAGATATGCGATTCCACTGTTCTTGCAGCTTTCTGTGATTTGTAATTTTTAATATAACCTACTTGCAGAATATTTTAGACAGGTGACCTTCAAGGTCAAAGGTCAAGATCATGATAAAAGTGAGGCTAAAGGCAAAAATCTGGTCAATTTTTGCAGTAAAAGAAGACATTAAATCCTACCTAATGCTACATTGATTGGCAGTTTTCAAATTGACATTGGTTCATGAGAAATGTAATTTAGTCCTGGCTTGTTTTAAAAATATAGTTTGAATAGGTAGCCATGGCAACCCGCCTAAAATCGTCACAAACAAAATCAAGATGAATGACAGTGTTCTCAAATTGGAGAGATTTTGGTGGCTGATAAGTAGTTTTTCATGGCCAGCATGGTCTTGAATATTAGTTTTTTGTATCAGGGAATTTTTCAATCGTGTGACCATCAAGGTCAAAGGTCAAGGTCATGGTGACAACTAAGGTCAATGACCCATGAGCCACCTCTTTGTGCCCTACAGGAGTGAATATAATCTAATGCTGTCTGATACTGTGTGCTAATTTCTGGATATGAAATTTATATAAAGATCCCAACATGACCAATACTTGCTCCACATATATAATTTGAACTGGTATCCATGGCAACCAGACTGGATTATCATAAACAAAACTAAAGAAAATTACAATATTCTCACTTTTGTGAGATGCAATTTCACAAGGCAAATATAGCTGTAAGCGTTCATATTTCTGTATTTGGTGTATACATGGGATTAGTTTAGTCATGTGACTGTGGGGTCGAAGGTATAGGTCATGGTAAAAACAGGTCAATAACCTTAAATCAGCCCATTTGCAATATGGAAGTGAATATAATCTCATTTTACGCACTGTTAATTTATGTAGAGATGTCAACATGACCAATGTTCCCTGAATGTACTATGGAAATAGCATGTGATACATAATTTTGACTGGTATCCATGGCAACCAGGCAGGATTCACCACAAACAAAACTGAGGATAATGAACATGTTCGCAAATTGGCAGGATTTTGAATAGCTGTTAAGCAGTATAACAAGGTAATATAACAAGGCCAGCATAGCCTCCAGGGTTTTTGTTTCTGCATTTTATAACAAAATGTGAATAACTCAGTCATATAATCTTAAAGACGAATGATGAAAACTCAGATCAATGACCCTCAATAAATTTTTCTTCCCAATAGCAGTAAATATATAACCTTCAAGCAAACTTTTTGTTCATGGCAAGTTTTCGGTCAATTTTTTTTTTCAAGTTTCATCTTTGGGCCACCTTAATTTCATTTTTTGACTATGGAAGTGTAGGTCTGGGCATCATATTTGTGGGATTATCCTCTATTGTTTCAAGTATATGTAAGAAATTGTTCTCCTTTGGTGGCGATCTTAGTTATGTTGGTAAATACTCAAAATGGAAGGGTTTCACTGCCTTTTTTTTTTATTCCTTGACCATGAAAACTCACATGTAGACACCAAATTCATGGTATTATCTTTACTAGTTGACGAGATTTGAAAAAAATAAGTATTTCTATTAATGGCGTCCCTAATTTGCATATTATAGATACATTTCTAATAATGAAGAGGAGTGGTCAAAAAGGATTCTAGTAGTGTTCTTAATTACTAATCATGATACTTTAATGAACCACACAAAATCTATAGGTTGAAACTTGAAAAAGAATTGACCACAAAGTAAAATATGGGTGGCCAGTTTTATATGTAAATTAAGGGGTGAAGGACTAAAAATTCAGCTTGGCAACAGCAAAATTTTAAATCAGCAGGGCCAAATACATAAGAATCAACCTGTTGCCTGCTTTTAACACAAAATGCCTTGGGGTGTCCATTTTTCTGAAAATGGCACCTAATTATTAAGTATTACTGAAGATTTAATTGTTGACCGACAAAAGGAGGCTGTCCTTAATTATGGTATTGCTAATCACACGTTTCATGCTGTGAACTGCAAATAATTGATGGTTTCATGACAAGATAAGGAATTAGTCAGTGACTGATCTTCACATTGGTAAAACAATCAATTGATTTATTGCCATGGCAACAATTTAGAACTGGTTGTTGTGGCAACATCGGTAGTTCCATGACACAGACAAATTCAGAAACCTGAAAATATGCATCTTCAGACTGTTGAAAATATACCAAAACTAGCGAGGAATCCATGCAGGGACTTGTTTTTATGATTCCAACCTGCTTGCCATCTATTCCAGTAATACATATCAACTTACTTATTTTTGGAAAGCAAACATAAGTCATGTTAGAATTATTATTATTATGTATTTACTGTGCCTCATGCTTGAATTAACCGACTGAATAGAACATAATGAAATAATGTTCAGTTTTATTGCACAAAATTGACTGATTATGGTCACTGACCTTAGTTTTTACCATTACCCCCTAATCACATGACTGAAATATTCTCGTGCACGTGTGTATATGCTTAATACAGAAATGTGAAAGCTTAGACCTATGCCGGTCCTGTAGAAATGCATAACAGGCAGCAAAAAAATCACATGTGTGTTTCATGTCATTGACTAAATATTCAAAAAAATAATCCAGATGCAGAAAAAGTTTAAACTTTTCTATGAAAGTATCAAAAACTTCTTAATTTGGCCCTACAAATATGCATAGCTATCAACAAGCAGGTAGTTTTCTTAGTTTTCTTTATGAAAAAACCAGCCTAGTTGCCACAGATACCACTTGACATTATATACCCACATGGTATATTATGAGAGCATTGCTCATGTTAACATCTCTACATAAATTACAAGTCCAGAATAAAATGAGATTATATTCACATCAAGTCTGCAGAATGATTATTTCCCTGTGATAAAAATTAAATTCAGGTTCAGTGTTGCATTCTGCCAATTTATGTGCCAGCAGACACAAAAATCCATAAAATTTCAAAGTTAATTTTTTTTCAAACTTTTTGTGCCAAAATTTTCTGCTGGCCTGTAGGATAAATTCTGCACATCACCGACTTGATGGCGAAAATTTTTTAGAGCTGAGCTGCGGTCGAGCCTAAGTTGGATGGCTGTTTCCTCCTAATCACACACACACACATGCATTGCCATGGTTCCTGCCTGTCCTAATTAGCCCAGCTGGTGCAGAAATACAGGACGTAAAGCCCTAATCACACACACACACCTTCATAAGAAGTAAGATATTTGTAAGACATTATAATATCATGCGTAAATGAAAAATAAGACCACTAATTTTGTCATCAATATATTTAATTTCATCGTCAAAAAAAACAATCAGGATATTGGCTATTAAGCAATAAAATAAACGCAGTTCTTGTGTATTTGAAGAAAGTTCATAATTTCTATTCATTTATATTTACCAAATCATCTGAATATTGCAATGTATATGTTAATATCCAAGTATATTTGCATCAAAATAGGACAATGCAAGTCTTAGCGGACAAAAGTAAGACTTAAATACGGGCCTCAATTTTTACAAAAATAAAGTAAGACTATTTTACAACCCATGGGAACACTATTATTTTACACTTGACAGAATATAATGAACAAATGAAAAAAAAAAATTCTAGAGTTAAAAAAACTTGACATCTTGGACTCTAATTAGCATTGCATAACAGGCTATGTAGGCCAAGTGGCAATTGTTTCGGTTCATCGCACACACTACATAAACACTCAAGAAATAATATTTTTGTAAAACATAGCCAATATATGTCAGTGTGTCATAAGGCACCACTAGGCCATATAGAGTGTCACTGTATAAAATTGTATTAGCGTAAGTGCATTAGTGTTAGAGTTCCACTCTAGAAACGAAAGTGTGTGTTAGAGTTCTGCTCTGGAAACGAAAGTGTAATGCCCGCCCTCCTGCTTGTCAGACAAACACATAACAATTTTAATGATGCCTGTGTGCTATGTTGGATTCACTGAGGGTTTAGCTGCAGCGCAGCCTATTTTTTATATGTGCTGCATGAAAGCCCTGTGCCTCTTCCTGGCAAGGATGGCATACTGTCAGTCAAGTCCTCAAACCTCATGTGGTGGCCAACGCAGGCCTTTGTGCATTGCACCATTCAGCTAACTGGTTACACTTGCTAATCTAGGGGGGCATTTGGGCCAAAATTTTAAAAATTTACTGCAAAAAAAACATTCTGGGCTGTCCAGAAGTACCTTATTTTCCATAATTCACTAGACATTTTCTACATAAACTTGTGTCAAACCATGATCTATACTGGTCAGAAATTGAATTCACTAAAAATTATAGTCTTTCCTCACATAGCTTGACATTTGCGCCTGTCAAACTGCCAAGAACAGGTAACACTGTCTGTTTGCCAAGCCGGCAGGACAATTTATCAACGAATCAACTTAAAATAGTGTTGAAATGCAATTCAATTAGAATTGGGTTATATAGGGGAGTTAACAAATCTCATTAAAAAAAAGAATTAATTTATTATTGAAGTGACCCAGGGGGCCAAATCAAATGACAGGAAGCAGACAGAACAAATAACACATTCACATCCTTTAGATTTTTTTGGTCTTTACTCCTATTCTAGCAAAAATGTTCGTGCCAGATCTGGATAAGTATTATGGCTGGTGCCTGGTAGGACAAATATAATTCAATTCATTGAATTACTACCTGTAACCTGTCCCATGAACAGGCAGGTCAAAAAGGGTGTAGAGCCTACAGCCTCAATTGGGAGCCTGTGGCTGAACATCAATTGAGCATGGTTACAGACGCAAAACAGAGAACAAGTAGGCCTACATACAATGTTCCACTGTCAGATTTCTCACATGAAATTCCAAATAGATAACCTGACAAGTTATTTTCCATTTTTGTGTGGTGTTGTGAAAATGAGAAGGGTTGGGCCAGAATGGGCTAGAATGTATGGTGGTCGAGGAGTACACTTTCTGGTGCAAAGGTTTCGCCCTCGGATAATAGGTACTTTCGTACCACGACATACCTTGGCACCAAGACACCTTCGCACCATGACACAAGAGCACCTTCGCACTGCAACAGTGATAGCACTGTTGTACCACAAAAGTAAAAGAGCTATTAAAGATGTTTCGCACCATGAAAAGATGTTTCGCACCATGAAAGTTAAGGCTAATTCAAGCAACTTCTCCTCTCCTCTCCTTTCCTCTCCTCTCCTCTCCTCAATATCAATAGGTGATGTTATCGTTTGGTTACAATCTTGAGTTAAGAACGATCCAGAATACGATTTTTCTAACCTGTTTAGTCGCATATTGCATAATTTTCAACTCAAGATATTTCCTTTCTACAGTTCAGAACATTAGAAAATTGAGTTTCGTAAAATGTTTAAACATTATTCTAGGTAAAATACATCCAGAGATAAGGTCGCCTGCATGGCTCCCACACCGCATGAGAGAGGACTCGGGCACCTGGCTGGCTCTAGACCCATAAGCAAAAGCATTTAGCCGCAAAAGTTAGTGATATTTTGTTTAAATCAAGCCACCACATTTATTATGAAATAAATTTATTTTCTGGATCAGCCACCACTGAATGTGATGAAAAGGGCTGTAGTTTGCAAATAGACAATGACAGATTACCCTACCCTGGTCATAATTTCACATTTCCACATATTGATGAACAGAAGTTTGTGGGAAATCAGATCAGGTACATTTTCACGGTATCAGGTCGAAACGTCCAAAAACCGAAACGTCCAAACCCGTAACGTCCGATTGTCCAATTCCCTAAACGTACGAAAAGTGTCCGAAACGTCCAAAATTTTTCTTTTTGATGTTTTATGTACTTTTATGAAATAGTTTGTTAAAAATTCATTTAATTTCTTTTACATACAAGTTCTATCTGTAGTTTAACATGATATTTGATGAGCAAGACCTTATTTTAGTGCTTTAAATTAAAGTTAAAGGTGAGCGCACCAATCGGACGTTTCGGAGGCCGGCAATGAACCAGTCGGACGTTTCGGAGGCCGGCAATGAACCAGTCGGACGTTTCGGTGGCCGGCAATGCACCTGCACCGTCCGTCGGCCGTACCCCCGTTGATGAAATGAAAAAATTAATAACTCCACTTCTAGTTAACATTTCTTAACATTTGAGACAGATTCTGAATGCTAATAATCTAAGGAATTGGTATAATATATAAATATAAATATTGACTTTAATCAACTGCTAATTAATGAAATATAATCCCCATCAATTGAACATAACAGGGGTGGAAATATCTAATTGTGGTGGATTAGGGAATAAGGGAATAATGAAAAAAAAAACTCCCGATTACAATTAATAAAACAGTTTTGTGTTTAAAGAACATATAGACTTTTAATCAACTGCTAATTAATGAAATATAATCCCCATCAATTGAACTTAACAGGGGTGGGAATATCCAATTGTGGTGGATTAGGGAATAAGGGAATATATAATAAAATAAACTTTTGTTTTGTGTTTAAATAAATGTGCAATATGATTGGTCACTCTCTGGAATTATATTGCAATTTAGTTAATATTTCTAAGTATAAAGAGATCATGACAGATTCACATCCATATTCCACTTTGGACTGTACAAGAGACAATGCCAAGAGAGGAATTCTTGAAGAGCTGTTCGTCACACCTGTATTGTATGCAGCTGCATATTTCAAGATGCTGATGAAGCCATGGCTTGTGACCAATGTCATCGGTGGCAACACAGAGCCTGTAGATCTGGTAAGATTTTGGTTTTAATTACTTTGTGTGGGTGTCAATATTTATGATTTTATATATCCACTGCCAATATTCATTAAAAAGCATTCCTGATACATTTATATTTATCTCAAGATACTTATCTCCATTTTGTTAGTATTGGACTTACATATATTATTTACACATATGTAATTAAATTTGTTATTATTTTAGGACTTTGAATAAATCATTGTCAGAGACATTAAATGTGGTTTAAAAATTAATCCCATCAATGAACTCAGGTTATTTATGTAGCCTAATTTGTAAAAGCTGTTAGTTTTAAGACCACCTATAGGGTTAATATTAATAATTACATAATATTGTGAAATATAAATTAGTGATTGAAATACATCAAATTTGTTCAAAGACATGCTCTGTTTTTTTGCTTACATTTTTTGTTGGTATTTTCAGACTTGTTCACCAACCTGCAGGAGCGAGCCACAAAACTATCAAGTAAATATAATGCAGTTGTGGGATGACTATGAGCAGGAAATCCTTTCAATTACCCAACTGCTTAGAAGGATGTCCCATGTACAGATGACACCAAATTGACCTGCTGGAGACGATTTATTTATATATTTATTTATTGTTACTTAAGTGTTTCAGTGTTGTTCATCTAATAAAATATAGCTGTACATTAAAATACTGCATTGTTATTTTTGTGTATATTTTATTCATCTGTCACACTTACACTGTGTGCTTTAGGAAAACATTAGTTTCGGACATATTTCGGACGTTTCGGGAATCGGGCGTCCCATTGCAGATTTTTACCTTTAATATCAAACATTGTACCTGTAAGCTAGCAATGCACAGAATATTTTTGAAGTTTGTTTGTAAGTAACAAAGTTTGACAGGAATATTTACCTGTTAAGTAAACAGGAGATTCAGGAAGTCGTACTCAATTTGACCACAACAATTTTGTTGTTATATGCATGCAGGGTAAAATTGCCTCGTTTTCATGTGTTATAGTTTTCTTTTGATTGTTGTTTGTTTTATAAAATTGTACATTTATTTTTGTATAAATAACGATTATTATTAATGTAATACTTGCTCACTAAGAGATAGCTAAATTGTCAGTGTTGTAAGACTGCAATTTTTGGTGAACATAAATGAACTCTCATTACTATGTTTAACTCAACTTAATTGTATTGTCAGTGTGTTGTTCATCATTCATAACATAATAATTATGAAATTTGCATGTAAAGTTTAATGTTGATGCTGAATGGTTATATGATTTATTGCATATATAGGAATGTGCATGCTTGACTCAATCAAGTGTGTAATTTTGACAGCCAATGTCTCATTAAATCTGTCATAAGACTCACTGCAATTATATATAGTCGTCTTAACCATACAACTATACTATTAGGCAAATTATTACCTTGATTAAAGCCACTGTCACACGGGCCGGTTTTGCCGTAATGAACCCGTAGTATTACGTAATAGTTATGTAACAGCTCTTTCCACCGGTTTGGCGACAGGTTCTCGGAGCAAAAAGGGGCGGGGCAGCACCCGCCGGGCGCTACGGGTTACCCGCCGGCTCACACGGATGCCTCGGCAGGTTCCACGGGTGCCTCGGCGGGTTCTACGGGTGACTCGGCGGGTTCTACGGGTTACTTGGCGGGTTGTAGGAGTAAGCCGGCGAGTAGTAGGAGTAACTCACAGCTTCCAGGACTATACTTTAAAAGGCCGCTGCTCCCCTAATATTAGTCTGTTTTTCGTGTAGGATAATTTATACTGATTCCATACCTGTTTTCGGATCGAAAATATACCAAATATTAAGCGAGTTATTCGTCTGAGAAGGTAGCTAGGTTGGCGGAGGCAAACAGTGGTGCTCTCGCAGACGTCCGCGCCGGGACTGTATCAATGCTGAGCGCTTCTTTAAAAGGCTGCTGCTCCCCTAATATTAGTCCGATTTTTGTCAAATAAGACTGGATCGTAGTATAATTCATACTGACTCCATAGGTGTTTTCGGATTGAAAATAGACCAAATATTAAGCGAGATATTCGTCTGAGAAGGCGGTTGTCTGGTGGCGGCTGCTGCTCCTTTAATATTAATCCGATTTGCGTCAAATAAATATTGAATTATAGAAGAGTTCATACTTATTCCACACATAATTTCAGATTGAAAATAGACCAAATATTAAGTGTGGTATTTGTATGAGAAGGCAGCAAGGTGTTCTGTGTATGTTCATGACTTGAATGGTGTGGTCAATATTTTTTACCATTATATATACATTGTTTGGATGAGCTTTATTGCAATTAATTTCTACTCATTCTGCCAACTGGCCAATGGGAGGGACTTTTCCTTTGGTTTTGTAAAGTCAATTAACCTATATATGTAATAACAATCTGGCGTGACCGTTATGTCAATTGCTATTAACATTTTGAATAATACAAAGAATGGGGTAAGTCATGCTTTTTCATCATTGATCACAAGCATTAATTGAAATTCTGAATTTCAACTGATTCCTGTTTATTATGCATATTAAAGAGGGAGATTGTTTTGATCATGGATGGAACATGCAATATCAATATTAATTCCAGTTGGATTATTTTCAGAAACAACAACAAGAACGAAATATTGATAATTTATATAAAATGAAATAAATATCTAAAATGATTACTCTAAACTAGAGTATATCTATCTATAGATAGTTGTTATAGCTTCATAGATATCTTTATCAAGTCGGAATTTTATTGGCAACAAGCAAACAAACATTGTTTTATTTTCATTTTTTATTGATTACGAATCAATGAATTATTGATAGTAACATATTATTAGGTGAAGATCTTATAACTATCTGTCTATCTACATATCTATACTCTATGAGGTATTACTAACTTTATTAACAAGAATATTCTTGTTTGTGCCTAGTATACTCCATTAATTTTCCCCACCTTAACTATTATATAAATTCTACACATTTCCCTGAATAATTCAGTCTTTATTTGACGAAAATCGGATATGTAGATAGACAGATAGTTTAGAGAGACAGATAGATTTATATGCTTATTATATAATATAGAATATCTAGCTTAATATTTGGTCCATATAAGTACATAAAAGATAGCAAATAAAATCACAGATCAAATCACAAATACTAATTACAATATCAATATTAGATTTAAATTTTACAAAAAATATACACAAATACTGATCAAAATATCACAATAAGATTCAAATTAACACAAAAAGATAAGAATGTTCACATGTATAAAAAAAAATACCAATATACAAATATAATCATTGCCTGGTAATTACAATAGAATACATTGTTTTTAATTAATGAAAGCAATTACATCTGTTTGTAATTGTGAATGACAATCAAGACAATGTCATATTACTGTGTCATCTTTGAACAAACTATGAAATGACAGGTCAAAGAACCCCAATTTAGGCAATTAGGCAATTGACACATGTATTGAGCATTTGCTGTTGACATAACGGTCATGGCAGTTGGCAGAATGAGTAGAAATGAATTGCAATAAAGCTCATCCAAACAATGTATATATATTATGGTAAAAAATATTGACCACACCATTCAAGTCATGACCATACACAGAGCACCTGGCCGCCGCCAGAGAACTGCATTCTCAGATGAATATCTCGTTTAATATTTGGTCTATTTTCAATCCGAAAACATGATGGAATCAGTATGAACTATGCTACAATACAGTTTTAATTTGACGAAAATCAGACTAATATTAGGGGAGCAGCAGCCTTTTAAAGAAGCGCTCAGCCCCTATTGCATTGATACAGTCAGGGCGCGGACGTCTGCGAGAGCACCACTGTTTGCCTCCGCCAACCTAGCTACCTTCTCAGACAAATATCTCGCTTAATATTTGGTCTATTTTCAATCCGAAAACACGTATTGAATCAGTATGATTTATACTACAATTCAGTCATGATTTGATGAGAATCGGATTAATATAAATGGAGCAGCAGCCGCCGCAAGACAACTGCCTTCTCAGACAAATATCTCGCTTAATATTCGGTTTTTTTTTAAATCCGAAAATACGTATGGAATCAGTATGAGCTATACTGCCATTCAGTCTTTATTTGAGGAAAATCGGACTCATATTAAGGGAGCAGCAGCCTTTTAAAAAGTATATACAACCCCCCTCCCTGCCTACGCTGACGCTGGTAGCAAAAAGCCGGCGGGTTACCCGTGAAAGCCGCCGGGTTACCCGTGAAAGCCGCCGGGTTACCCGTGAAAGCCGCCGGGTTACCCGTGAAAGCCGCCGGGTTACCCGTAGAACCCCTCAACAAGCCGCCGGGGTGAAATTAGGGCCGGATAATTCGCCGGCTTCCACGGGCCACCCGCCGGCTTCCACGTGTCACCCGCCGGCTTCTACGGGTCACCCGCCGGCTTCCACGGGTATTTTATTTATTTTTTACACCCGTGACATTTCTACGGTTGTGCCATGCAAGCATTAATATAAATGGAGCAGCAGCCGCCGCAAGACAACTGCCTTCTCAGACAAATATCTCGCTTAATAACAACCGGCTACCGGGGCCGGGTTTCGCGGCTTGGTCAAGGGTCCCACGGGTGCTTGCCGGGTATCCCCGGGTATCCTCTGCGTCCTCTGGAGTGCATGATAGCATTTATGTCCTTGGGCATGTCACAATCACAAACATTGGTCAATGCAAGGTCTGCTCGTGCAATATGTAAAAGTCTGCTAGTGCAATATGTAAAATGACCATGCAATGAGTGATAAGCAGACACTCATCTCCCTTTGATCTGGCCATAATATATAACGACGCATATTTTAGTGTGATTATATAGGCTTGAACTGAATCCATTTGTCAAAAACCAATACGGCCGTCATAATAAATATATTAATAAATAAATACGACCGTCATTTTTTAAAATAAAAACGCCCGTTTACTAATAGCATACGCCTGTTATAAAATAGGACAGCCAAGAAAGAAAAAAACGGGTTTTGGCATGGATATAACGCCATACATTTCGGACGTTTCGGTTTTCAGACGTTTCGACCTGTATTCATTTTCACACCCATAGGTTTTAATTTTCAAAACTCGTTTGTGTGTCTTTCATGGAGTTTACAAGCAGCAGTTAGTCATGAATTTATGACTTAGTCAAGTTAGCAGGAAAATTTTGGCAGAGTCGGTCTGAATTGAAATTCAACTGACCTACAGGTCTGGCCGGCCGATTTTTTCTTGTCCTTTACGTTCAATATTTATGAAGTTATTTAGCTCAAACAGCCAGTGAGAGGGGCAATCTAGTAACTTTCGTGGTACAAAAGTTGGACTTCCTTGGTACAAAAGTCGGTACATTCTTCGGGCGAAAGTTGGTACTTTTTTGCGGAGACCAAGAAATGTCCTGTTCGGCCACGATAAGATATAGTTAATTTTCACTTTACAGGGGAAGGGTACTTTTCAATGACAGGCGACAATGGGCAGGTGCTACCCCATTATGTGCATGTGCCTGCATATGTCCTAACATATGACGGACTATCGTCCGAGCCGCCCACAGCATTAAATTTTTTTTGGTCCAAGCTAGGGGGGGGGGGGGCCAAATGCCCCCCTCCTCCCTAAATACACCACTAGGTTAGTGATTGGTAATAGTGCGTGAATTATATTTCTATGCCGTGCAGTCATTATTGACGTGAATGGCGTCACCAGTTAACACGTCTTTAAACATGATATAAACAAAAAACGCTTTTCAAAGGTTCTACTGCACCTCACCATATAATATGTTTTTGAATGCTGGATTGAAGCTGTGATAATGACATTGCTGTCAAGATGAATCGACAGAAATGAGTAACCTAATCTTTTGTCTGACATTTCTCCAAATGTTCATCAATCGGCAAACTCTTTGACCTGGTGATAATGATGCCCAATAAAGATAAGATTGGTACTTCACCTTTGTAGTTTGCCTGCGAGAAAAAATTTGGCACCAAATGTTGCAATCTGCTTTTTTGACGCGACAAAGGTTTTCGAACGGGTTTAGATATGACAGAGCTCTGCACTATCTTGATCTAAGAGCCCTTATGGATCTAAAAGACAAGTTAGGCTACTCATACGGTATGGAATGTGTATCGGTAATGGGAATTCTCATCAACCAATGGGATTAGACAAGGAAATATTGCATCACCCGCACTCTATTGTGTGTAAATGGACGAACTGCTGGGTCAACTCCAGAGGGCAGGTGTAGGCTGCTGGATTGGTGTTTGATTAGTTGGCGCAATATGCTACGCTGATGACCTGACCCTGCCCAGTCCCACTTATCAAGGTCCGCAAAAGATGATTCACATTTGTGAAAATTATGCCAATCTGTATGGTATGCAGTTCAACCCTAAGAAGTCAATATGTATGTTATTCACAAGACAGAATAACATTACACACACTTTACCTCCAATGACACTGACTGGTGCTCAGCTGGCATGAGTATCGCACGTGAAACACCTTGGAAACATTGTTCCCTTCAACCTATCTGAAGAAAAAGAGATCCAGCTCAAACTAGGTGACTTAGTTGGCCGTGTCAATGTCATACTGGCAAACCTTCCTGGGGCTAGTGATGAAATTGTGAGGGAAGTATTCGTGTCCCAATGTCACTTCTATGGCTGTCAGTCTTGGCAGCTCTATGACAAAATCGTCCCTCAGTTCCACACAATGTGGAATCGCTGCATTGGACGCTTTCTGCAGTTTCCACACAAAACGCACTGTAAATATTTGCCATATCTTCTTGGAGGTAGAAGCTCTCAAGATCAGGTGATATCAAGCTACATAAAGATGGTGAAATCCATGATGAGTAGTGAGAATGAAATTGTGAACTTTCTTTGTATCTTCAAAAACAGAGTGCGGCAGAGATCTAATTTTGCAATGAAGAATTCCTAAAATGATGCCTCTGCACACAAACTGAGCTGGCTGAGATCCACGCGATAAACGAAACTAAGAACTTGTAGCAACTCAGTATTAACACACTCTCAAAGAATTGAATTTCTGAATTTTCTTTGTATTAAGTCTTTGCTCTAATATTAATTTTCAATTTCATTGTAATTTGTTTGATACCTTAACCTATATTGCAATTGTACACCATAATATGAGCGTTTTATAAGAATATATAAATCTGTTTTCTCGACCCAAAACAAAATTGTACCAGCTGCCAAATGTGCTAAATTGATTGTATATGAGTATGAAGCGATACTTAGTCTGAAAAGGGACTAAAATATGGTCAGCATGTTGTGATGTTAGACAGGGCCGTAGCCTGCGGGGGAGGGGGCAGTTGCCCCTCCCCCCTAGAATTTGCCATTTATGTTACTGCAGTGAATATCAGAACGTCAGAAGCGTGACTTTCAGTACCCCATCCGTACAGGGCCAACGCTGGTTGTGCTCGCATTCTCCAAAGACAGGCGTACACTTCAGGGGAACAATGCATGAGCCAATTTCTTATAAACCACACAACATTCTGTGAATGTTTTTGCTATAATTTATGAAATTTTTAGATTTACCCTAAGTGTGCAGTTAAGTCAGTAGCGGTTGAGTTGTGACAAACCAGTGTAGATTATATCAGGTGCCGTCATATGTTGACGACTTAAGCCCAATGCACATGAGAGTCGCATACGACAGTATCGTATGCGAGTTTGTTGCAACCCCTTCTACCACAAAGTCGTAAGTCAATGCACACGAGGACCTACCCTGCGACTCTGTAGTAACCCCTCTGTCCTTGTAAGTGTCAACTTTAGAAATTCTCATGAGCTATATTCACATGTGAGCCCCTCACAATTCAATGCACACGGCAATAATGCTGCGACGTTGTCACAGAATATCTAGCGGGGCTAGATATTCTGCGATCGCATCGCAAGTCATAAAATTAGTGTCGTAGGTTGATGCACACGATGCGATGCAGTCATAAGTTGGGGTTGCAACAAAGTCTCATGCAATGAGATCGCAGGAAAAGTCCCGTGTGCATTGGGCTTTAGCGCTCATTTGCATATGATACGGGGATCTCTGACGTAAGATTATAATAGTTTTATCATGGTCAACTGACCATTCCCTACTGGTTTGAACAAGACCAAAGAGACTAAATTTAGACACACGTGAGTGAAGTCATAGTTTTGGACAGTGGGGGGGGGGGGGGGCAACTGTACATACATATAACAGTTCAAAACAGCAATTGACACAACTTGGGAGGGGGGACAAGATGGTCTCTTGTCTTTGGGGGGTGGGAGGCGGGCATTTGCCCCCCCCCCCCCCCGTAGCACCGCCACTGGTTTTGGACCTTAGCTGCATTTCCGTAAGGCATGAATCAGGGCGACTGAAAGACATTATAGTATGCTTTACCTGTTGTGTGTTGATTGTACATTTGTTGGATGCTTACACTTTATTTGGCCGAATGATGACTCTATATATCGTGTTGTTTTTTTTTCAAGATTTATTTTCAAGGTTTTTTTTACATTACGTTTTTCAAAACAACAGTTGGCAACGCATTGTATTTCATAATTTGATGCATTCATTATGCTTGTACTGGATCATATTCTTTGAAGGTCAAGCATGATTAGTCAAAAGATTCAAGGAGTGTTATCGCAAAATAATGATATTTTCCTATGTTGTTCTTGCCATCAAAACGCAACCACAATCGTTGACCAAACTCAAGTTGCACAAGTTGGCTGAATTCGAAAACCTGTGAATAAAGCAATAACATGATATGAATAATCAGTTGGATATTTTACCATTTTTGAAAAGATTGCCTGGTATAGTTTTGGGTTCATTAAGTTCTAGCATAATACTTATTTATTATACATATTCAGTGATATAATAACAATGGTGGAGGGTTAGGAGTCCAATATTGAATTCTGTGGCCTCAGCATTACTTATATTCTCAACATTGTATAACATACAGTTAGTTTCATAAAATACTGTAGACTCTGGCTGTCTGTAGCGACGTGTACCTGGCTGTGATTTAAACATGCTAAAGCCAGCTGCTTCTGTCCACTACTATAGCTAATAATTGGCTCATCACCAGATAAATATAAACCTTAGTAGGTTTCAGAAATTAATCTAATATATCATAATTTTAGGCAGCTATGACCGCTTTGTCTTCAATCTGATGGGCCGTTTTAATGAAACTAACTGTACACGGCAACTGTCCAACACACACTTCAGGCATCGAAAATAGCACACGGAGCAATCCGATATACCCTGCTGCTGTATAATATTCACTCATGCTGATGACAATAAAGCATTCTGATTGGCTCACAGCAGCTGAGTGCAGAATATAATTGTATTTTAGATCAGATTTCAATGGCTAAGCAATATCACAGCAAATCCGCTTGTCACAGGAGACATTCCTCTCACCTTTCCACTACAGTCACATTGATTGGCAATGAGCCTCCTCATGGTCACACTTCCATCTTTGACAATTTCTACGTATGATTCATCCAAGCTGTAGCCATATTCAAAGTTCATTTCTACCCTGTAGAGACCATTGCAAGGAGCTTCGAAATAAGGATTTTTGAAAGCTTTGCCAAGGTTCACCAATGTCTGGAAAGTAAATTAAATCTTAGTTCAACGTATAGCTCCAATTTTACAGAGTTCGTGCCTAGATTAACGCACTTGTTAAATAAATCATCCATGCAAGGCTCACCTTATCAAAAGTGATATCACCAGTCTTGGTAATATCTTTGGTTCTGATAGCCGAAAAGACCACTCCTCCTGGCCTACACAGTTTGGCTGGGAAAGAAAAGTAAACGCAATGTCATAATGTATCATGTACAAATTTAATGTATTTTACAGTGTAACGTTGCTAAATAAAACATCGCCATTGGTCAGGCTAAGTAGTAACTGGCAGTTATTTGGTCTCCAATTGAAGGATTCTTGTGGTCCAGTGGATCACTATGTATCTTCATAACATAAGGCACAAATCGATTTGAAAAGGGAAATAATTACTGTAAGGCCACATTTTCCCCAATCTATGTATTAAAAAATGTCTTGAATTCTCACATATAAATCATGTGTTGGATTGCCAGAGAAATTTATGTCTTGACCATGTTCTATATTGGTCAAAATGTAATACTGCCAACAATATATAATGACCTATGTCCCAACTGCATATCCAAAGCAAAGTCTTACCATCTGTGGGCGGAGTTGTCAGTCTTGCAGTTGTTTGTGACTGCGTTGTTTGTGCTTGTGTTGTTGGAGCTTGTGTTGTTGGTGCTAGTGTTGTTGGTCTTGTTGTTGTTGGTGCTTGTGTTGTTGGAGCTAGTGTTGTTGGTCTTGTTGTTGTTGGTGCTAGTGTTGTTGGTCTTGTTGTTGTTGGTGCTTTTGTTGTTGGTGCTAGTGTTGTTGGTCTTGTTGTTGTTGGTGCTAGTGTTGTTGGTCTTGTTGTTGTTGGAGCTAGTGTTGTTGGTCTTGTTGTTGTTGGTGCTTGTGTTGTTGGAGCTAGTGTTGTTGGTCTTGTTGTTGTTGGTGCTTTTGTTGTTGGAGCTAGTGTTGTTGGAGCTAGTGTTGTTGGTCTTGTTGTTGTTGGTGCTTGAGTTGTTGGTGCTTGAGTTGTTGGTGCTTGTGTGGAAGGTTGTTGAGTCGATTGTTGAACGGTACTGCTATGTTGTGTTGTACTTCCTGGCGCTACAGAACTTGCAGCTACTGTAGAGCTGGGATTAACAGAAGCTTGTTGAGTTGTACTTCCTGGGTTAAACGAGCTACCTCCTGGAGATGTAGCGTCACTGGGATTAACTGTGCCACTTGGTGTGGTGTCCTGTCTGGCCATTAACTTCAATTCTTCACCATTAACTTCATTCTCCAGCAAGGATAGCATTCGCAACAATTCCCTGACCTTGGAATCTGCAAATCCATCATGGAATACAGAAGTGATTAAATATCAGTTCCTAGTTAAAGGTAATATAACCCTGTAGCATTAGCTATGGTAACCAAAGGGCAACTTTCACCAGGAAAGCATCAGATTTCAAATTATAATTTTTCTGTAACCTAGTCATGTCATGATCAAGTTTTGTTAACTGAATCCTGATTGTTATTTGGGAACATTATAATGCTTATATTCCCAGACGAAATCTGTTGCTTCATGCAGAGGGTAGTTACACTGGCAGACTCACTAACCCACACTTTAACATGTAACATTGCTATAACCTATGTTGTGATATTTCCATAACCCATGCCACCTGTAATATTACCTTGTTTGCTAGGTTGGAATTGTCATTCGGTACACTGATGATCTACATTATCTAGGCATCGAAAAAAGCTTACAAGACAACCCGTAATATGCAACATTCCTCACCATAAGGCTTTGCACTGGAAGTGACCAGCAGCCCAGCAAAGATGAAGAGGATCAACATGCGTCCCATCCTGGTGTTCTGGTATGTCCTCTTTGAATAATCTTCTCGTCTTGGTACTGCAGACTACAAAATGTGTCCTCAGATATCATGTATCTACAGATATGTAGCATATATCTGACTGAGCCACTTAACACCCACACTGAAGACTCATCAAAGTTATCAACTAAGCAATTGTCTTCAAACAAGATATACATCTTGATAAGTCCCCACAACCAATGTTAAAGAGCACTCGAAATGACTGCTAAAGGGCCTGCCTATGATATATGGTTAGTTTTATACCCAAAATGGCCAAAGACATTGATTTTTTTTTATCTTGTCTGCAATGTAGAATTAGTATGTGGTTTAAGCCATGTCTTTTCATGTGCAGGAATGAAGATAATTAACGTTCACTTGAATTTCTTGAATGCTATTTGACTTTTTGATATGCCTTACTCGATATTGTTATGGCTGGTAGAATATTGCTGTACTTTATGGTTTCTAAAAATCGAAATATTTAGTACAAATGCTTGGTAGAATGATATACCCTGAAAAACTAGAAAAGGTCTTCCTTTTTTGTGCTTGCCACCCTGATCCTACTTTAAATGTTGAGATCAGCACTGAGAATCATGAAACACGCGAGTTTGATCTTAATGCATGTCGAAATATGGAGAAAGTGTTTCATCAGTGAACACATTGTTTATCACACTTTGTTGTAAATCTGTACAGCATGTTTTGTCTTGTTGCACATCAAATTAGAATGTATGCTGTTATAACTGAACTTTAACTTTTTCGGTCATGGTATCATTATCTATCATTATCTTGACATTCTTGACATTCTAATTAAGACATGGACCATCAGATACGCTGATTGTCATGAGCCTATTCAACAAGATAAAACATTAATTAGCAGACTGAGGTGTCATCGTCGTCAGGTAGTGTGGACTGAAATAAAATATATATATATAGATTTTATTGACATGTAAAATATCATAAGTGATACATATGTCATTCAGTTAAAAGATAACATGAAAGAGACATTAATGTAAATACAGAAAGCAATAAAATTTCAATAATCAAGGTTCCAGCCACCAAGTTAACTTATAATAGGTGTTTAAAATCCACATACACAATAGAAAAAAAAAAAAAAAAAAAAAAAATTCAAGCTGCTAATAAAAACATTTCACTCTTAAAGTCCAAAAAATAAAAGCAGCTTAGTTTTTTATGGAAATTTTCCTTTCTCTATAGAATAACTGCATGGCACCCCATTTCATCTAACAGCTTAGTTAGCCTTTGTAAGTATCATATAGCAGAAGTAATGATAACTAACTTCTTAGTCAACTGCATGCCATCTTCAATTTGGACTAAAACCCTGTCGTTAGATAAAAAATATGATCAATGTATCAGCTGGATACTGGTGGTTGGTTATAAGCTTTTTGAGCATCTTGATGGAAATCATTTGCAGTTATGAAAAAAAAAAAAAATATATATATATCCCATAACTATAACCTTAGAGGCCAGTCAAGCCATTATACAATCTTTTCACAGAGCAGCCATGTTGGCATTCTCGCCTCATTGACCTCTCTTTGCACTCAGCTATAGTATTGTGATGTCATCAGTAGACAATGGCAATGGTCAGGTCACAGAGTGCAAGAACAATTGAGAACTAATGGTGTCATAATTATATGATGTAATCAAAACGAGGTCAATGCAGCAAAATTGCCAACCTGGCTGCCGCGTGAAAGGGTATATGCGAGGAACCTAACCAATTAATCGGCCTATTCTGTTAGAAGCAAACCAGGGACTGTTAGTTCAATCCTGACTGAACCTGATCTTGTTTTTCTATGGCTTGAATCAGAAAGTGGCTAACTCAGAACAGACCAGTTCGTTAAATGTACACTTAGTAGAGAGTACACAGCCCAGATAGCATTCCAAATCGGGCCAGCGTTGTTTCTACATCGTATTGACGTCGACGACATCGCGTGACATCAAAACAATTTGGAATGCTATCTGGGAGGTTTTTTTTAAAATGCATTTCAACAAATGTCACTTTTTTTGTCAAAACCAGTGAAGTAATTCTGAATGCTCTTCTTACGATCTATCTGGATAATATTCCCATGTACAAACAAACTGATCAAACATCATAAAGTGTAAAACACATACATACTTTAGTTTATAGGTATTTTATTTGCCTTTGATAAGACAGGAGACTAGCTTAATGATACACACAATTTGACCAGCACTCGTGGCATTGAGGGCTGATAAAAACCAGAACAAACTGATTTATACATTGATGAATCTAAGCCCTGTCTAATCTTTATGTAATATCAAAGTGGACGTCAGGGTGAAGAGGTTAAGGTACCACACCCAGTTGTAAGGTGACCTTGACAACAAACTGATGGCATGAGTTTGAGCTCTCAGACACTTATGTCCAAACGAACCTTAGAAATCTTTATAGTCGTTATTTTGAACGAGGAGCCTTTAAAACCTTTAAACTGGTTTTGGACCTTTAAGAAATTGAGTAAAATGAAAAGAAACATATCCAGTTCCCCTCTTGCATTGTTGTTGTTTTCAGAACATTACCCTAGTGGAGGTATGAATAACCTGATGTTTATGGCAAAAATTATGAAAGTACTCTCTGGCAGTTTCCTTGGTCTGTGGCTCAATGTAAAGAAGCTCAAAAGTGTGTGTAATGTTTAAAAATTATTCAGAAGGTTGCTAATCCGATCCATACCGTGACTATGTTAAGGAAGCGTTATTTGGCCTTTATTTTTAGCAAAAAGAGCATTTAATTCTGGAACCTTTAAAAACTTTTCTACTGGGAGGTCTGTACTAAATTTATCATATGTGACGCACTGTGTAAAAAGGGGGCTAATGGGTGGATTTTTCAAAAATTACCTTTTGATCGCAAGTAATTGTCTAAAATGTGTAGTTAATGGAAATGTAAAAAATTTCAAGATATCTCAATATTAAGTGGTCATATGTGGTATTTAAAAATTTAATGTTTTCGCGCATATAACCACTGCAGACGTAATGAGGAGCAACACAGGCACTTGTAAAACTATGCATTACATTTCATGACATATCTTCGTTATCCGTTGTTCAAAACTTACGAGATTTGGATATGTGATCGTGAGGTAACTGTTCTATACTCAACTAAAATTGTGAGCTGCTACAATAATAACTTTTACAATAAATCAACATTAAAATTGGCGTGTTAAAAAGCCGGTTTCCGACGTAAAAACAACCTCCGTATTTGGTTTTTTTTTATCTCGGGTGCTCATTCACCAACAATTACCAAAATCTGGCATTGTGTTTGTCATGACCTTTTATAAATTTTTCTGAAATTTCATAATTATATGTGCAACATTTTTAACACAATTGAGCCTCAAACATGGGCAACCAGCTGAGGTTAATATTCTTACTACGGAAGCCTTCTAGTGCCACACACAAAGTTCTTCTTTTTTTTTTGGGCGGTTTTTTCAACATAATTGTTTTTAGATTTGTGTTTTTTTTTTAAATAATTTTAAATTTGCGTTTTTTGCTGCATATTTTTTTTAATTTGCGGTTTTTCTACATACTTTTTTTGGCTTGTGTTTTTATAATACAATGGTTTTTTCATTTGCGTTTTTTTGCAACATTTATTTTTTGCATTTTTGGTACATTATAATTTTTTTATTTGTGTGGTTTCCCACATAGTGTTTTTCAGTATGCATTCTTTGCTACATGATATTTTTTCATCTGTGTTTTTGGCTAAATAATTTTTTTTTTTTCAAGTGCGCATTTTTGCTAAAAAAAAATTCATTTTAACGTTTTTTTTATTTGTGACTTTTTGCTACATAATTCGTTACAATGTGTTCTTTGCTACATGATTTTTCGTCATTTGTGTTTTTCGCGACATAACATTTTTTCACTTTGTTTTATCCAACATAATTTTTATCTGTGTGCAATTTTTGCTACGCATTTTTTTGAGTTTTTGTTTTTCATTACATAATTTTTTTTAAATTATTTATTATATATATTTTTTTACAGTATAGTTGAATCTTTTTGCTATTATTCGCAAACATTTGGGAATAAGCGCAAACATTTGCGAATAAATGCAAAATTATTTAACTCCTTCTGGAACCAATTGAGCAGAACAAAAAATTATGTAGCAAAAGACACAAATTCCGAAAAAAATTATGTGGCAAAAAACTCAAATATTTGCGAATAAATGCAATATCATTTAACTCCTTCTTGAACAAATTTAGCCAAAACAAAAATAAATTATGTGGCCAAAAACGCCAAATAATAAAAAAAGTAGTATGTGGCCCTAATATATGAGAGTAAGAACATAAAAATAGAAAGGGACATCACTAATTCAGATCTAATGCTAAAATTATGCCAAATATACCACATGATAGGCCAAAGGCTCTACTTCAAGTATATGGTTGCGCTAGTCAATATCTTTTATGGGCAAATGATGCTCTGAGTATCATGTCGGACAAATTGGGGCATCATAAAAGGGTCAGTTTTTCTAGAAAACAAGCGCGGTGACCCCACTTTCTTATTGCCTCATAGATTATTATAATAAGTTACAGTCGGGTACAATGTTATATTAAATTCATATGGCTGAACATTTTTTAATTGCAAGATTTGTGAAAAAGATCCTTAAAACAATTAGACTTTTTGAATTGGCTTTCTTTTTCTTCGGATCCCCTAAAATTGTTGTTCTCTTTTGAGTTTCTAATGAAAAACGGTCTCCAAATGTTCCTGAAAGTCCACTGCATGCAATAACATCACCTTCTTTTATAGTTATAGCATTGCAATTAAATTATTAGGCTGGATATGAGTCGGAAAGAGTGGGTAAAAAAAACAAGAATAGAAAACATCCAATAATTTTAAATTATCATGCTGACCACCTAAATTTTTTTCCATATTTTAGCTTCATTATCCCAGGCAGAGGTTTGAAGTACCTGCATAGAAATGGAGACAAATTGTAGACTGCAGATGTACTGAACTTGATTGATTTCTTTATTTGTAGATCTTGTAATAACATTGCCAAGCTGTTCCATGCTTGACACTGTTGACTTTCTGTATATATACTCTATTAAAAAGTTATACATGTAGTGTGTGTGCAGGTGGGTTTGTCACACTTAATTTCCGAAGCAGAACTCCACCACTATTGTATATACATTGATATAATTTGGTATCTTTTTAGTTTTTATGGCCAAGTTGTGACTTTTGATAGTCTCATTGACGTGTCTCAACTTTGTTTTAAAGATTTGGGAAAACATTTTTAACATTTTTTTGCTTTTCCTAAGCAGTACTCTAATACTATTGCACCTACATGCTTTGTTATTATATATCTAAAATATTTTAGTTGTTCCTTTTTTTGTCCTTATGGCCATAAATACTATAGAATATTGGTAATGAGGGAAAATGTGAAAAATTCCTGTTTTCTAAAACCTGTATCAACTGGGTCTCACCTACTAGTGTACCTAAACACATATTATTTGTCTTTTAAAATTTCTACATCGTAATACTTTCAATTTCAAAGCTTCATTTTGACATATATTTCCCTTTATTTTTTATAATTGTGGCAATTATGCAAAAATTGCTGAACTTGTTTGCTACATTTCATAACCCCTGGTATTCTTCTGTTTGCGCTGATATCACACATTTTTTAAGAATTAAGTGTATATATACATGAATGTTTTTAAAATTTACGGAGCCCCTAAGAGGACATGGTAGAAAAAAATACAATTTTCCGGTGCGCACGAGTTAATTTACGAAAAATATTTTTTTTCCCCGTGCGCACGAGTTATTTACAAAAAATATATATTTTTCCTGTGGGCATGAGGTAATTTATGGAAAAATTTATGTTTTCCCCGTGCAACGGGTAAATTTACAAAAACCTTTTTTTTTCCCGTGCACACAAGTTAATTAACTCGTGTGCACGAGAAACATTTGGTGCGCACGAGAAACATTTGGTGCGCACGAGAAACATTTGGTGCGCACGAGAAACATTTGGTGCGCACGAGAAACATTTGCACAAATTCTATCTGGGTAGTTCTGCATTTAAAAATGCTGTTCCTTGCAATGAAAAATAGTCCTTGCAGTAAACTGCAATGAACAAATCAATCAATCAATCACACATATATGGTATATAGATTGGTCAATAATCAATCAATCAAACACACATGTAGATGTTATATCAACTGTTCAATCAATACCATGAGGGTCACTATTTATCTGCAAATGGTTGAAAGAACAGAGGCTATCAATTTGCTCTCCAATGCAACTGGGTCCTGGGTTTGATCCCTGGCCTGGGCACTCTGCATGAGCTACATTCCAGTTGGATGTTGATTGCATGAGTTAAATTGGGAGGTGCCTTGTACTCAGTGTCTGTGCTGAGACAAGTAAAATACCCCACCCATGGGATAAATTTGTAGGTATGGACTGTAGGCTTTATATAATTATTAACATCTCATCATTATGTCTGCCTCTGGCAGTTGGTCATATAACTTAACAAAGCTTCACACCCAGTAGCCTTGAGACATTGAAGCATTAGAAACCAAATATACTTGCACTAATCCCTTTTCTTATAAAGCATGTAGAATCAGAATAGAATATTTCATCAACTGAAATGATATTGTTTTGTTGCACTCCTGGTTAGTACTGAGTAAATTTACTGCACTTCTTATCAATTCCACTAGAGGTGCATGCAAGTGCTCCCTCTAGCAGCTCAACAACATTCATGCTCCATTTCTGTAAAAAAATTTAAGACCATCTCCCCCCTGGACCCAATACTGAGAGTGACATTTTCGCCAAGACTCGAACAAATAGTACCATCACATCTTGGGGAGTCATAGAATCTTTTGTCAAATCTCAGTAGTACCCTGTTTAAGATCAAACTAAAGAGCTTACACCAGAATCCCTGTTATTGTCCCATCCAAAGACATGGTGATCATTCAAACCACATTTATGATATTGTTTCTACCTTTGCATATGGATTTAACGGTGCAAACAACAAATTTTATGTATCAAAATTGTTAGAAAACCGGTGGCAAGCTGCTCGCAGTACCACACCTCCTCTCCTTCATCACTCGACTTAGAATATAATGACGGTATAAGTGGTTGGTTGGGTGGGTGGAATAGGCCATAACGTCCTGTATTTCGGCACCTGCTGAAACAGCCATCCAACTTAGGCTCGGCTGGGAATCGAACCAGTGACTCAGTGGTTGGAAGCCCGGCGCGGGCACCCTTCATGAGCATTATCCCAGCTGGATGTCGTTTGGATGAGACGTTAAGTTGGCAGTCCCTTGTACTTAGTGTCTATTCTGAGTAAAAGATCCCACCCATGGGGTAAATGTGTAACATGGGTGGACTCCTCTCTCTCACCTCATCAATCAACCCTCGATAATGGCAAGAACTTGCCTTAGAGGACTGCATTTTCCATATCTATCTATCTATCTATCTATCTATCTATCTTAGATTATTTAGCTGAAAATGTGTATAGGCAATATTATGTCCAAGACCATTTTAGCTTTAAATGTGAATAGTGAATAGTATATTTATGCAGCAACAATAACAACAAACTTTCTTTCTACCATGACATAGAGAATTACATTTGAACGAGTTACACTGAACACAAGCATGTCCAATAATAACAAATGTTTATTGAAGCTTTTATCACGGAACATTTTTGATGGATTTTTGATGATAAGTTTTAGAAGCCTTATCATTTTATGTAACAGTATAATGTTGAATCAATTGATAACGTTATCATAAACTGTCTGAGGAGTTAAGACGTTATCTTTTGCAGTTTGTGTGATGATCATCTTTGAAGTAGCATTTTTTAAAGCTTGTTCTAAAATCTGCTGCTTAGTGTTAAAAACTGTATGTGAAGTTTTACTACAGGAGGAATGGAAGTTTAGAACAGTAATTATTGAATACTGTAATAACAGTTGTTAAACTAAAACAAAAATGCTATTGCAAGAACATAATTATATGCATGTAACAGGATGTTTTTGATACACTTATGCCTACTATTCAGTCAGTTAAATAAATCAGATTGTGCTATTGATGTAACTATCTCAAGCAATTACATTTACATCACCCATAAAATCAGTCATATTTTGGCTCATATGTAGTATCCTAAAAGATGACACAAATCCGAAACTTCGATTTGTTATAAAATCATTCATCAGACCAGGACAGGCTAAAAAGATAAGATAAATAAGGCACAGGGCCCAATCATAGGCTGAAGTAATCAGTTTTGTTTGTTCAGTAAGCTGAAATGATAATAAAGATAACAAGCAAATGGTTAATTTCGTCCTGACCAAATATGGTAAGTTAGATTATGGATCAAGCTGATGTCCTGGATTTCCCAGATAAGTTCTGAGACAGTGTCAACTAAATTGAGATCGCTAAAGCATTTGCTGATAAACTCAATCTCTTGGGTCATGCCATTGACACCATATAAGGAATTAAGTCCGCCCATCCCCTCATATGGAAGAAAGACTATCACCGCCTTGGTTTAGTTACTTCCCATATCATAAAAGCACAAGAAGAGGAATAATCATTCTGGAATTAACAATTTCTTCAGGCTGTAGTAAACCCAATTAACAGGTAGGTGAATTGTTATCAGTTTTTGGTTATCCACACTATTAGTCATTGCTGCTTTTCAGAAAACATTTGATTGCAGAGACTATTGCCCATTAGATTGTCACAATTGAATTATAAAGCAAAAACCTGGCAAAATTGCATATTTGCTATTACATTATAAGTTGTGTACGTTTCGTTGGATATATTGCAGTGTACCTAATTGGTATTGCTTAAGGCGTACATTTTACGTTTTGGCTGTTTTAACTGTACTGCAAATATAAAATATTTTGTCATATCTTCATGCTTTTTAAGAGATTTATAAAAAATTTTATGCATGGTGGATTGATAAAAAGAAGCATATGTTCCTCTGCACTTTAGTCAGTTGTGAATATAGCTAATTTATTATGTAGGCTATTATTTCAATTAAACCAATAGAATTAAGACATTTTGTCAAAACTAATATAAATTCAAAATATTTTGACCCTTTAGAACAAAATGAGCAACAACTACGAAGAGCCCGCTGAAGAATTCCAGGCTGTCATCATGGACAACGGTTCTGGAATGATGAAAGCCGGATTCGCTGGGGATGATGCTCCGAGAGCTGTCTTCCCTGCAATTGTTGGAAGACCACGATATAACGTGAGTAAATAATAAGATATTATGAGATATCCAATCAGTCAGGGCATGTGCAAATCAAATCAGGCCAATCTCCCTTTGAAATTATGGAAAGCACCATGCTATGTAAGGCATTAATATTTGTTTCAATATTCTAGCCAGTCAGTGACCAGTTAGAGATTTCATTTAAACTTTGATTGTACAAAAACTTTAAAAAAAATTATAAAGTTGATTTTTAGTGACTTTTGAGATTACCCTTTTGACAGCATGTTTTCTGTACGTACCAAAAGGAGCAACTAAGCTTCTTCCCTATCTATTTTAGTCAGTAATGGTTGGCATGGGCAAGAAGGACTGTTATGTGGGAGATGAAGCCCAGGCCAACAGAGGAGTATTGTCCATCAAACATCCAGTGGACAACGGTATTGTGAACAACTGGGATGACATGGAGAAAGTCTGGCATCACACTTTCTACAATGAATTGAGGGTGGCCCCTGAGGAACACCCTGTCCTCCTCACTGAAGCTCCACTGAACCCAAGAAGCAACAGGTCAGTCAAATTGGATAATTTCCTTATTCAGGAATGTGGACAAGTAGTTTTTTTTTTCTAAATGTTTTTGAAAGGATTTATAATCCAGGTGAGCTAACTGAATAAACGTAGATGGTCCATTAAAATGAAGACTTCCTGCAGTTTATGATGTTTACGTTTATTACAGGGAAAAGATGACACAAATCATGTTTGAAACATTTAATGTTCCCGCCTTCTATGTCAACATCCAAGCCGTCCTGTCTCTCTATTCATCTGGACGTACCACTGGTATTGTAATGGACAGTGGTGACGGTGTCACCCATGTTGTGCCAATCTACGAGGGATATGCTATGCCTCATGCTATCGAGCGTCTCAATTTAGCCGGTCGCGACATCACTACTTATTTGGCTAGGTTGTTAATGGAGAGAGGATTAACCCTTAGAAATTCGGCAGAGATGGAAATTGTCCGCGATCTCAAAGAGAAGTTGTGTTATGTCGCTCTTGACTTCGACCATGAGATGGAAACGTCAGCCAAGTCTTCATCTGTCGAAAGATCCTACGAACTGCCTGATGGCCAAGCTGTTAACGTTGGCAACGAGAGGTTCCGTGCACCTGAAGCCTTGTTCCAACCCTCATTTGTTGGTAAGTAGTAAGCAGAAGCAATTTTTGTCACAAGTAGTTTCCTGGGAGCAAAAAAAAAAAAATCAATCTGTATTATTCGAATGTCATGCTTGTTGACAATACCCTGAGTTTTGTTGGAAATCTAATGATACATGCCAAAACAGGTTATGAATATCTTACATTCTTACAATATACATTAGCACTATTCGAACAATAAAGATAACTAAAATTACTCATTTATTTACCTACATACTTACTTACCTACATACTTACTTACTTACTTACTTACAACATTTTAACTGTGTTCATTGAACTCTTTTTGAAAATAATGGAATATTATAGAAACTGTAACATTTGTTTATCATGCAGGTATGGAGCAAGCTGGTATCCATGAATTTGTCCACAGCTCCATCACAAAATGTGACATTGATGCGAGGAAAGACCTGTACACAAATATTGTCATATCGGGAGGAAGTACTATGTATCCTGGTAAGCACTGTTTGGGACTTTCTAAACCTAAAATTATAAGTAGTCTCCAAGTGTTGGTGTCTTCAATATGGTGGAGAGTTCAGACTCATGTGCAAGCCTAAGTAAATCAGAACAAGTTAAACCTGGTACGCCTTCATCGTCTAGTGGTGGTGGTGGTGGTGGATTAGGGCTTTACGTCCTGTATTTCTGCACCTGATGGGCTAATTAGGACAGGTAGGGACCATGGCAATGAGACGAAGGATGAAACAGCCATCCAACATAGGCTCGACCGGGAATTGAACCCGGGACCTAGTGGTTGGAAGCCCAGTGCGCTAATACTGAGCTAGGCCCCCACTCCTCATCGTCTAGTTGTTGTAACACAAGTTATTAATGAAGTTGAAGTTATTTTGAAGATATTGTTGTCAAGACGAAATGAGTCTTTCCTGAGCCAAATGCAATTACACCCTTCCCATCTTTATGGTTTGCTAGATTGTGACAGGCATTTAAGAAGTGTTTCTTGTACTTTCTTGTGGTAAATCTCAATGTCATAAAATGTAGAAGTGTTAGTATTTCTGGCTATTGCAGCTATATTTAAACTAATCTTCTTCTTTTTTTTTTACCAGGTTTGGCTGATAGAATGAACAAAGAAATCATAGCCCTGGCATCGTCTGCTGTGAAGATCAAGGTCGTTGCTCCCCCAGAGAGAAAGTATTCCGTTTGGATTGGAGGGTCCATTTTGGGATCCCTGTCTACTTTCCAACAAATGTGGGTCTCCAAGAAAGAATATGACGAATCTGGCCCTGGCATTGTCCACAGAAAGTGCTTCTAGTTCATTTAACTTTCATTTAACTTTATATACGTAAAATATTCTCTATTTTTCTATTGCTTTTTTATTGTAGTTAGGTTTATTTCTGTATGTGTGATGATTGTTGTTGATGAAATATATGATGGTGTATTGTGCAATATGAGTTTGTATAAAAGTTTTAAAGTTTCACAGCTTGAAATAATGTCTTATTTAATGGAGGACTTGCATAATTCATCAACCTACACACATTATCTGTCTCCTATGTTATCAGTTGTAGAGTTCAAGTGGACTAGTCTCCCACAAGTTCTAATCAATATTTTAAGACAGAATGATCTGGTTTATGCCCAGATTCATATAGTATACTGGGAAAAAAACTGTCCAAATATCTATCGATTGTAAAACCTATGAGCCTGTTGAGAGCTACTATTAATGATTCAATCTGCTTAAGATACAGGAGATCTGTGTGAAAATTTTTTACCATATTATTGAACTTGCGAGATTTTAATTCCGTGGCAAGTCAGGAAAATGCATAAAACTGCCGTTTGTGAAAGGTTTTTAAAGTTAGCAAAATTGATGACATGCAACAAAATAATCTGAACTAGATTACAAACATTGCTGCATGTAACACTAAATGATGTACATTGAAGCTCTACTTTGTACAACTATTACTGTGACTATGTCTTTTTGAACAGGGGACCAGTTTAGCGGGGGGGGGGGGGGGGGGCACAATACCTTTTGTTACTGTTTTATCTTAAAGATTTCCTCCCTCATGCTTCCTGAGGTAGCAACATGCTCCCCTCTTACACTTGAGCAAACCAGGCCATTTTCTTAAAGGCTTCAGAAGGTACATTAGAAACCGATTACATACAGTATTTCTTAGGAGATGAAGCAGACTAACTACATATAAGCATGCTAAACATGACCCATTTTAAACAATAAGACTTTCAAGCATAACAATGACAAAAAGTCTCAGTCTTAATTTGGAACTTGATAATAAGCATCAGATGAAAAATTTACTTCTGGATGTTTAATTTGGCCAGTAGAAACTGTCAAATCTTGAACTCATTGCCCGGTAAATTTTTTCACCAATTTTAAATACCTGTGGATAAATGATTTAGAATTGAGTGCCTTGGCAGTCTGACGCATGGCCTTTCCATGCGTCAGGCTGCCAATTAAGGCACTTAATGGCCACATCAAACCCTCTTTCTTCAGATCAGAATCACTCTGACTGCCTTTCAGGTTTCATCTTTTTGGCTCTCACCATGCTGGTGCAGTAGTGTCAGACTTCTGCTCCAGAAACAAAAAAATTTTTTTTTCTATTTATTCTAAATTTTGTTAAATATAGCCAACATATGTCAATTGACTATCAAAAGGCACCACTAGGCTATAGAGTATTACTGTACAAAATTTCGTTAGGGTAAGTGCATTAGTTTAAGAGTTCTACTCCGGAAACAAAAGTATTGCGCCCGCCCACCCACCCAGCCATCCACCCGTCGAAGGGACATTGATGATAACAAAAACCCTTTTCAAACTTTGTTCGCTGAGGGTTAACATTGCCAACATTAACCTGACTTGAAATGCTATCTGGGTAAGAGCCTCAGGAGCCTATGAAAAGGAGGGCTACCAAATGCTGTCAGTGGATTTAGGTACACAGGTATTAAACCATTGAAAAAAAATAATAATCTGCAAAAATGAAGGTCATCAGTGCTCTCAGGAATCACCTTTGCCCCCAACTAACCAACCCTTGCCTCCCCTGACTCTTGTCCAGTGTGTACATGTTTTAAACATATTAGCCAAAGAGGTCACTAAAGACTGGACTAGATGTGGACAGCTAGGAAGGGGGTGCTAGGTGTTGGGAGAGCTACATTGCAGGTGGAGGGAGAGCTGGGTGTGTGGACTGACTCCAGTCAACCTTTGTCTCCAGTAGGCTACTGCCCTACTGTCCAATCCTTGACCCCCTGCTTAGACCTTGTCTACACCACCTTTCACCTAACCCTCGTCACCCTACAACAACCTTACTCAATTCAATTCAATTCAATTCATATTTTTATTTCACAAAAAAAGTAGGTTGTCCAAAAGGCAACCACGTTACAGAGGTATCCAAAGGGATTTTGTGAATCTCACCAGACAGATGTTCAAGGTCTCAATCTTTTCTGGTTTTGTCTCCTTTTTGTGGACTTTCACAATCGTCCACAGCCTAATAGAGCTGATAAAGTAAAAACAATTCTGATATTGTCTTGTTACAGGAAGCTCCTCCTCTTCTTTTCAGGAGCGCCCCTGCCTGTACAGGAAGGGTAAATGCAATTATTGTAGGCCTGAATTTGTAACACCACCATTAGTTCTACGTCTACTTCTACTGCTACTTCTACTTCTGTCCATTAAAGTGTTGTGTCTGGTAGTGTATCTTGTGGCATAGTTCACTGATGGTTTGTTGTATGGAAAGCCACTGGTCCACATCATCTTTACTGCTCTCTGTCTGTCCATTGAGGATATCCTTTACAGTTAAAGACATTATGGTATCTGTGCCAAAGTTTTTCCTTGCAAGGTGGTGGAGCTTTACTTCTCTAGCTGATGGCAGAATCGGGCATCTCATCAGGAGGTGTGGGATAGTCTCTGGTTCTAAATTGCATAGGTGGCATTTAGGGTCTTCAGCTCCCTCAATTTCCCCTCGAATGTCATATTTATTTGTTATAAATTTTGCTCTCGCAACTGTTGTAGGTACGAGTCTTTAATTACGCATGGAAGATTTCCAGAGAAGATGTGGTGATAGGGTATTTATTCTTGATATTCACTTCCAGGTATTTATTTGCCATTATATTCAGGATCTGCTGGAACAAGTATCCTCTTATTGCCGTCTAGACATAATCTTTCCATTGACCTTTTCTCCATGGTGCTCTTGTTATTCCATTGATCTTGATACCATATTTGGTGCTCAGGTTTTGTATGTAATTGCACCAGCTGAGGTGATTGTCAATGAAGATTTCTCTATATTTGCATGGTGGAGCAGTGTGTTGTCCTCCGATCTTCATATAGCTTCAAAGAGAGTGAGAGCTCTAGTGTGTATTTCAGCTTCCAGTGGGAGTGTTTCAATCAGCAGACAGATGGCCTCTGTTGCTGTGCTTTGTGGTAATCCTTGTACATGCTGCAGCAGATTTTTATGAAAGGTGTTTAACTCTTCCATCTGCTTCTTCTTTAGGACGATTGCTTCTAGGCCATATGATAATCTTGATTGAAACTGCACATCTGAGCTCATTTTTCCTGTGTAGGCTGATTCCCAATAGAGCGTATGCGGTTCTTCTCGTCAACTGTACTTTCTGCCCTATGTCTGGTGTTGTGTTTTCAGTCTGCCAATTTAGGTCCAGATGTGTAAATGATTGCGTAATTGGTAAGTCGTTTTCTCCCATAAGGTATGGTTGTGATCCTGATGCACTTTAACCATTGTCATCACTGTACTTTCGTATGGATGGATGGTGTACAGGTGTTCGGTGGAGTATCTGTGGCACGTTTCAACCATGGCTCCCATATCATGATCTAAATCTGCTATCAGCAGTTGATCCTCTGCACATCTAAATTGTCCCGATGTGCATTCTTATTCTGGCTTTATTGAAGTGCATGAGTAGCTCATATGTGTAGCTTATAGAGTGGTTGACACGACAGTGCCTTGCTGTACCCCCTGGTGGGCCTGGAATGTTTGGCTGAATCCTCCTTTCCATCTAACCATTTTATCAATGTTGTCATATAAATTGTCAATTAGCTGCCAGTGGGTGCCTTGTACTCCCATCATGTGTAATGTTAAGTTTCTGGTGATTGACAACGTCGAAAGCTTTCTTAACGTCCAAGGCTCCTATGTAAAACGGCTTCTTCTTTTGCTTGGCAGTGGCAATAACTTTACTTAGGCATAGCGTTGCCATAACCGGCAATAGTCCTGGGGTGAATCCATACTGCAGCTTGCTTGTTTGTCACAGCAAAATTCTGTTGGTGCTTCCTTGTATCAGTTGTTTGATTATTTTTCCAATGAATGCTGTGATAGTGATTCCTCTTTAGTAACCTTATATCCTTCCCTTTCTTGGCTATGGGGATCTTCAAGCCTGATTTACATGCTAATGGGTATTTACCTCCTGTAAAGATCCAGTTGATGACTGAGGGAGGTAAGGACATTGATACATTGGGTTAGTGCCAGTTGCAGGTGTTCGGCAGTAATCCCATCCAGGTCCGCTACTTCTTCTTGTTTAAGTTGGCCACTGGCTTTGGAGATGTCATAGTCTGGTAGTTATTGGCTTTGGTGATGTTGAATTTAGTGAAGAGAGGTTCTGGAATTATGTGGCTCATCGTTTACTGGTTCTTCCTCTTCGAAAACCAGATGGTCTTCTGAGATTAAGACTTGACCTGTTTGTGAGTTTCCTCTGTTCCTCTTTATGAGGTTGTGGAATGTCTTGGGGTCATTCTTTGATGCTCTCATTATGCTTTCTAGTAGCTGATGTCTTATATTAGCTGCTTCCCCTCGTTGGGCTGATCTTAGCTTCCTAGTTTTGTTTAGCTTCTTTTCGGCCAGTGGGTGTGGTAGCGGGGGTCTGCCTGCTTTCTTCCATAGCCAGAAGGTTTTGATCACATTTCTTTTGCAGCATACCTTACAAACAAAATAAATGCATACACGTGTGAACTCAAGCTTGCCCATAAAAAATCTCTAATTTCAGTTTTTGGGTAATTACCATTTTCTACATTTATTGAGACTGCGTCATATAATTCAGCACCGGATTCCATGTTTATCGAGACTGCGTTATATGATTCAGCGGATTCTATGTTTATCCAAACACCAAACCACCCTGCTGAGCAGTTCATATCCCAAAAATGGACTTCAGATTTAATGGTTTGAAGGAATTTAAAACAAAGGCTGCACTGTAGCTAAACCCTCAGTGAATCCCACATAGTACACAGGCATCATTAAAATTGTTAAGTGTTCGTCCGACAGGCAGGAGGGTGGGCATTGAACTTTCATTTCCAGAGCAGAACTCTAGTACCCACTTTCGTTTCTAGAGCTGAACTCTAACACTAATGCACTTACCCTAATGAAATTTTATACAGTATACAGTGATAGCCACACTGACATATAAAAATTATTTCTTGAGTGTTTATATAGTGTCTGTGCTATGAACTGAAAAAATTGCCACTTGGCCTACATAGCATGTTATGCAATTCTAATTAGAGTCCAAAATGTCCTATTTTTTGAACTCTTGAATTTCTTCACTTGTTCATTCCATTCTGTTAAGTGTGAAATAATACAGTGTTCCCGTGGGTCATTACAAAGCCTGATAAAATCTAACTTTATTTTTGTAAAAAGTAAGACCCATATCAAGTCTTGCTTTTGTCCATTAAGTCTTACATTGTCTTATTTGATATACTTTGACATTAACATCCACATTGTAATATTCAGACGATTTGGTAAATATATATGAATAGCAATTATGAACTTTCTTTAAATACACAAGAACTGGGTTAATTTTATTGCTTAATAGCCAATACCCCAATTCTTTTTTGGATGATGAAAAATAATTTCAGAATTGCGAATGGAAACCACCCAGGTTTTGTTAAGACTGACATACCATTTCCAAAAAGGTATAACATATGCCTGTATCTTTATTTTTGATCCCTCCCAAGACCGATTGAATGTTTAGTCAATTTGAAAGAATTTATTAGCATTTGTGCGAAGTCGCGGTTCGTCATAATTCCTTTATTATGGAACATGGAAAGTTAGTATTCACATGACTGTATTCAGTGAAAAACTCAATTTTGAGACTAAATGAGCCCGAATAGACTTATACCTTGTATATCGCTCTCTTAATTCCATCCTTTTACAGGCCTAAAATTATTCAGTCACTTAATTTGAATTATGGTGTAAACCTGAATATTAGCAACTGAAGAGCAGTACATTGCTAGAAATATTTTTATCGATACAAATATAATATTGCAAAGATTATATGCGCATGGATTGTTTATAGTTAAGACAATTATATTTTATATACAGGGGCGTCGATTCAGGGGGGATGTGGGGGATATATACCCCCTTCCTTCAGAGAAGGGGGGGGGGGAATCAATGCACAAATTAACCTTTTTCACACACTTTTGGTTTAGAACATTTGTGCTGCACTTGATATCACAATTATCACATATCAGTACAAGTTTATAAGAATAAGTGATCCACCATTGATTTACCTCTTGGCCAGTGTCCGCACATTAACTGCTGCTACATGTACGAGTGAGGGAAAGTCACAGTGAGACAGACAAAGGAGGCCCCCAACCGTCAAGAGAAATCGACGCCCCTGTTTATATATATAAATTTAAAATTATTCAGACACCAAGAAATCTCCAGCTTGAGAGCAAATGTTTTAAGGCTTTTATAAAAGCTATCTAGTTCAGTGCTTCATCAATGTTCTTCCCACCTATTATTGCTAGAAACTATGAAATAGTTCAAACATATGAATCTGTCACGCAAACCCTTAACTTGAAATAATAGTTTGACAGTGGACCTGGGCATTGCTTATCAATAAGGGCTGGTGGGTGGGTGGGTGGGATTAGGGCTTTACGTCCTGTATTTCTGCACTAGTTGGGCTAATTAGGACAGGCAGGGACCATGGCAATGAGACGAAGGATGAAACAGCCATCCAACTTAGGCTTGACCGGGAATCGAACCCGGGACCCAGTATCAATAAGGGCTACATGTATTTATAAAATTGCCAGATAAGCCCAGTACTAGCCCTGATACTTGTCTTCTTTATAGGCCATATTCACTCACATTGCTTATCACACACGCATGTTTACCTACTATACCATGTTATTTCTGATGAATCCCCACATTTCTTGTATACTGGTCCATAAAATGCCCTCCTTTTCAGTTTTTGCCATTACACTTAAAGCTTTAAGCCCCTGTCACACGGGCCGGTTTTGCCGTAGTGAACCCGTAGAGTGACGTAACAGTTATGTAACAGCTCTTTCCGCCGGTTTGGCGACAGGTTCTGGCAGCAAAAAGGGGCGGGGCATCACCCGCCGGGTAACCCGCCGGGTTCTACGGGTTACCCGCCTGGTGACCCGCCGGGTTCTACGGGTTACCTGCCGGGTTTTACGGGTGACTCGGCGGGTTCTATGGGTGACTCGGCGGGTTCTACGGGTGACTCGCCGGGTTGTAGGAGTAAGCCGGCGGGTAGTAGGAGTAACTCGACGGCTTCCAGGAGTATACTTTAAAAGGCTGCTGCTCCCCTAATATTAGTCCGATTTTCATTAAATCAAGACTGAATTGTAGTATAATTCATACTGATTCCATATGTATTTTTGGATCGAAAATATACCAAATATTAAGCGAGTTATTCGTCTGAGAAGGCAGCTAGGTTGGCGGAGGAGGCAAACAGTGGTGCTCTCGCAGACGTCCGCGCCCTGACTGTATCAATGCTGAGCACTTCTTTAAAAGGCTGCTGCTCCCCTAAAATTATTCTGATTTTAGTCAAACAAAGACTGAATTGTAGTATAATTCATACAGACTCCATAGGTGTTTTCGGATTGAAACTAGACCAAATATTAAGCGATCTATTCGTCTGAGAACGCGATTGTCTGGCGGCGGCTGCTGCTCCATTAATATTAATCCGATTTTCGTCAAATAAATATTGAATTATAGTAGAGTTCACACTAATTCCACACAGATTTTCAGATTGAAAATAAACCAAATATTAAGCGAGATATCTGTCTGAGAAGGCAGTTTTCTGGCGGCGGCAAGGTGCTCTGTGTATGTTCATGTCTTGAATGGTGTGGTCAATATTTTTGACCATGATATATACATTGTTTGGATGAGCTTTATTGCAATTAATTTTTACTCATTCTGCCAACTGGCCAATGGAAAGGACTTTTCCTTTGGTTTTGTAAAGTCAATTAACCTATATATGTAATAGCAATCTGCCTTGACCGTTATGTCAATTGGTATTAGCATTTTGAATAATACAAAGAATGGGGTAAATCATGCTTTTTCATCATTGATCACAAGCATGAATTGAAATCATTGATCCCAAGCATGAATTGAAATTCTGAATTTCAACTGATTACTGTTTATTATGCATATTAAAGAGGGAGATTGTTTTGATCATGGATGGAACATGCAATATCAATTTTAATTCCAAAAAGAACGAAATATTGATAATTTATATAAAATGAAATAAATATCTAAAATGATTACTCTAAACTAGAGTATATCTATCTATAGATTATATAAATTCTACACAATTCCCTGAATAATTCAGTCTTTATTTGACGAAAATAGGATATGTAGATAGACAGATAGTTTAGAGAGACAGATAGATTTATATGCTTATAATATAATATAGAATATCTAGCTTAATATTTGGTCTATATAAGTACATAAAAGATAGCAAATAAAATCACAGATCAAATTACAAATACTAATTACAATATCAATATTAGATTTAAATTTTACAAAAATATACACAAATACTGATCAAAATATCACAGTAAGATTCAAATTAACACAAAAAAATAAGAATGTTCACATGTATAAAAAAATTACCAATATACAAATATTATCATTGCCTGGTAATTACAATATTTTAAAATACATTGTTTTTAATTAATGAAAGCAATTACATCTTTTTGTAATTGTGAATGACAATCAAGACAATGTCATATTACTGTGTCATCTTTGAACGAAATGACAGGACAAAGAACCCCAATTGAGGCAATTAGGGAATTGACACTAGCAATTGACATAACAGTCATGGCAGTTGGCAGAATGAGTAGAAATGAATTGCAATAAAGCTCATCCAAACAATGTATATATATCATGGTAAAAAATATTGACCACACCATTCAAGTCATGACCATACACAGAGCACCTTGACCGCCGCCAGTCAACTGCCTTCTCAGACAAATATCTCGCCTAATATTTACGATCCGAAAACATGTCTGGAATCAGTATGAAATATCCTACTATTTAGTCTTTATTTGACGAAAATCGGACAAATATTAAGGGAGCAGCAGCTTTTTAAAGAATCGCTCAGCTCTGCCTGCATAGATACAGTCCGGGCGCGGACGCTTCAGGGAGCACCACTGTTTGCCGCCTACCTGCCTTCTCAGACGTATATCTCGCTTAATATTTGGTCTATTTATGATCCAAAAACATGTCTGGAATCAGTATGAAATATGCTACAATTCAGTTTTATTTGACGGAAATCAGACTAATATTAAAGGAGCAGCAGTCTTTTAAAGTATATACAACCCCCCTCCCTGCCTACGCTGACGCTGGTAGCAAAAAGCCGGCGGGTGACCCGTGGAAGCCGGCAGGGAACCCCTGAACAAGCCGCCGGCTTTACTACGGGTGAAATTAGGGACGGATAGTTCGCCGGCTTCGACGGTTCAACCGCCGGCTTCCACGGGTCACCCGCCGGCTTCTACGGGTCACCCGCCGGCTTCCACGGGTATTTTTTATTTTTTTTTCACCCGTGAGATTTCTACGGTTGAGATTTCTACGGTTGCCGGCTACCGGGGCTGGGTTTCGCGGCTTGGCCAAGGGTCCCACGGGTGCTTGCCGGGTATCCACGGGTATCCACGGGTGGCCGTATTGGGGCCGCCGGCTTGGAGCCGGGTAGCGATTTCCGCAACTATTACGTAATACTACGGGTTCACTACGGCACAACCGGCCCGTGTGACAGGGGCTTTACTTGGGAAAGGAACACTCCTTCACAACCAAAACAGATTTTGTACATCCTCGCAAAAAACTACAGAGTAATTTTAATATTTCAATTTGCTGGCAATTCTGTGAATTATGCAAGAAGGTCATTTAAGTATTACATCAATGCTACTGGTCAGAAGCTTAGTCAGCTCACACGACCAGCTATCAGAGTCAGATGTTATGATGGAATGATATGGTTTAAGTCCATACCATTTTACACATTCACCTAAGGGGTGGGTCTTCAACTTACCCAAGCCACTATAGTTAACACGATACTGACATCCAGCTATCAAGCTCATGAAGAGTGCCTGTGCCAGGGATCAAACCTGGCACCTTAAGAGTAGTTGGTTAGTGTTCTAGCAGGCTAATGCCTTAAGCACTAGGCTAACCAACAAACAAAATTGAATTAATTCAATTCAAAATAATATTCATAGCACCATCCGAGACTACAGCGGTTTACGTGTCATTTCCTCATGGATTCAATTGCTGATGGACTACTCCATCATTTCGTAGACCTCCTAAATTTGTATTCATGTTAAAGCTCTTTTTCAGAACAATCCAAATAACCCATTATCAAAGAGATATAAGGAGATTACATCAATTACGCTAAACTTTAAAGTTGCGGAAAACTTTGTAAAGGGCCAAATTTTCAACGAGGCTTGGGAGGGATAAAAAATAAAGGTACACCTATTTGTGATACATCATTAGAAAGGGGTTTTTTGAACCTTAACCTTACTCATAGCATAAGTGGCTATGCAAAATATATCAAGACAATCTATTTAGAAAAATATCCGATACAATGTTTTATTCTAGATTGTTATATATGCAACATTATTAATAGACTTTAATTATGTGAAATTTTAATTGTAATAGGGCATGCCCAGCTATCTACTCTTTGGTCCTCCTTCCCCTTTTCACCTTTTGTGTCTGTGGTTCCTGCGGGATTCTCGTTGCACCCCTTCTTAATCTTGTTCCTTTTGTATCTATCGGTTTCTTTGGGATTCCTTTACTTTTGTCTTAATATCATGCCATTTGATTGTCATAATATTTTATTGCTTAATAGCCAATACCCTTGTAAGAAGAATATTCTTTTTCAAAAAAAGAATAGATACCTGGTGTTGTGTGTAGAATGCCAGCAGCACTAGGCCTACAATGTAAACACTTTAATACAGTATGATGGCTACTGCCTCATTAAGACCAGTGTTTGGGCCTTGCATACTCCATTCTTTACTCAGAATTTTACAAATTTATTTATCTATCAGACTAGCACTACAATATCCTTGGATTGCCCATAGTCAGGGGGCCAGCCCCCCAAAATTGGGATTTCTGTTTGCAACGATCCACATTTCCTCAAATTTGGTATCATCGAATTGGAAATTTTCTGTACTTTTTGTAATTTGTACTCGTTTTGTCAGTTTCTTGGACCGGAGATGTTTTTTTCTGATAATTCAGTAATTTGTTGGAAACAGTTTGAAACTTTGTTGAGAATAAAAAGAAAAATATAAATGCTTCGGCACTTGGACTGCCCATTGCAGTAGCCATATAAGGAAATATTATGCAAATTGACCTATCTAGATTAGGAATACAATTAAATATATGCAAACTAGCCATTTTAAATTATCAGAAATGAACTCCTTGACCCTAAAAACATGGTGTTCAATAAGCAATTTATGGTTTTACCTGTCATAGGTCCAGAGATATGAACAATGTGACATTTCCACCTTTCAGAGTCTCTTACTGTTATTTTATGTTGCTAGGGTGACACGGTCAAAATAAAAAGATATCCATGCAAGGTAAAATGGGTGTCAGCCTGTATAACTAGCAATTTGCTGTTTTTCCCTCTTTTACAGACTGCTTATATCCATCTAATTGCAAATTTACCCATATAAGGAAACAGGGGTCAGATATACATTTCCATGGCAACCAGAGACTGCAAAAAGTATTTCTTTAATCAGTGAGGTTTTTACATGCAAATCTTTATAAGATTGGATCATTCGTTTTTTTATATAATTTTTATAATCTCCAGGACTGTGTTTAGATTTTATCGCTTAAAGATAAGTGGGTAACAGAAACAGATACTTTTTCTTGCAAATTCATGCTTAATCAAGGGTGATTAAATTGTAAAATGTTGCCTAGTTGGGTAAATTTGATTTTTAACTCTTAAAGATTGTATAAGGTTCTAAAGTACACTGGAAGGTGGCTATTTTCAGAACTGCTAAAGATGTGCCTAGCCACTCCACGGAGCAGACTGCTGTATTTCTAATGATGTGCATGGCCCACAAAAACTGCTAAGGGAATAGCCTACATGTGTTGACAAAGGAAGTGATCTTGACTGAGTATCTTGCCTGAGGCAGCAAGATGCGCTTCAATGATTCTGACCGTCATCATGAATGCGGAACAATTCCAACACTGGTCTAGGATCACGCGGGATGGGATCACCATGACCGAAAGGTTCCTGGAGAAACAGACGGCGCAGGCCAAGGAGAGTTCTGAGCGAGTAAAAGCTGAAGCGTAGGCAAAAAGAGTGGCAAAATGTGACCGTTCTTCAACCCGAAGACTAAGGTAGTGGTTTGCTTATGTGGAGCTGACATAGCCCTACACTGCTTTCACTGTTTGTGGCATCTCAAACAGCGGAGGGCGCTCTACGGATGGTGGTGGTGGGTGGATTTAGGGCTTTACGTCCTGTATTTCTGCACCAGTGGGGGTAATTAGGACAGGCAGAGACCATGGCAATGAGACGAAGGAGGAAACAGCCATCCAACTTAGGCTCGACCGGGAATCGAACCCGGGACCGAGCGGTTGGAAGCCCAGAGCGCTACCTCTGAGCTAGGCCCCTGCCCCCTCTCCGGACGGAGCTAGAGCAGCACTTGACCATGTTGAATGACCGTAACCAAGCCACATGGGCTGACCTTTTAGACATTTCTCAGACACGTTCCTATCAAAGCAGGAGGTGGAAAAGATTCTACAGGGACCTTATGAGGTCACGGCTTATGGTAGGAGGTTCCGTGAGGCGGCTAACCTGGGTTATCTGAGGGCACAATGCATCGCCGATCAGCAGCGTATAATGTTACGTGGCCTGACAGATAAGAAACTGGTGGAAAGGGTAATACTTGACAGCGATCCGACAGATTATTTTGACACGATGGATCAAGTGGCCAAGCATGAGGGAAATGACTATCGTCTATATAGGGCATTAAATGGACTTGCCCCTGAGGATGCTCCCGAAGAGCCCATGGAGATTGGCACCCTGGGACTCTCACGTGAACCCCGATGAAGTGTGAGTCTCTCGGCGAGAAAGTGGCTCTTGGCTCAGGGGATCATTGTGCCCGCCCGATATTGTGGTCCTCCCCTGTAGTTCTTGTCGAGAAAAAGGATTTCCTACTGATGGTCCTGTTTTTGCATCGATTTCACGAAGGTAAACAATGTCACTAATAAGGACAGCTATCCTGTTCCTTTTATACAGGATGTGTTCGACCAGCTCCACGGCTCCACTGTTGGATCTAAAAGCAGGTTTTTGTCAGTTACCTTTGGAGGCGGCTAGCATTGAAAAAACAGCATTTGTGTGCTTTAGAGGACTCTTTGAGTTCTCAACTATTATGCCTATGGGGTTGTCGAATGCGACGGGCAAATTTCAAAGAGCTATGGATGAAGTGCTGCATGGGTTATTTGGAGTGTGCTGCATGCTATATGTAGACGATATTGTGCTGTACAGCCCTGATAAGGAAGTAATCAAGCGATTTAGACAATTTAATTTGACTCTTAATCCAAAGAAATGCGTTTTCGGGAAAAGTGAGGTGAAGCTGTTAGGCTTCGTGGTTAGTGGCGACGGACTGAGAGCGGATCCGGATAAGGTAGCCAACATGTGCCCGCTTAGCTCCGCAAGAGATTCGGACATTCCTGGGCATAACCGGGTACTATAGAACTTGCATACCGGATTATGCGGCGGCGTCAGAGCCCTTGGCCCTCACGCGCAAGCATGCCAGATTCCTATGGGATGTCAAAGAGCAAGCCAGCTTTGACTGTTTAAAGAACCTGCTAATAAGTGACCATGTCATGGCGCACCCTCGCACCCATGATCCCTATCTCCTCTATACTGATGCATCTGATGTGGCAATTGGGTCAAAGGGATCCACAACTGGGGTGGAACGTCCGATCAGCTATCTGATTGTAGGACAGTACCGGAAAGGGAAGTTAAATGTAAGGGCAGATATGTCGTCTAGGATCAGACTGGACGGGATAGATACATTTGACATTGATGAGGGGCTGTTATATTCAATCAAAAAGCAATATCAGTATGCCCCGGAATACCACCGATTGGTGCTGCCTGACTCATTTCGCCAAGGGGTGAGCGAGAAGGCTCATGAGGAGGTGGGCCACGTGGCGCATGTTAAAACCATGCACAAGGTACAAGAAACTTATGTGTGGCCAGGGATGATGAGAAAAGAGATACAGGATTGGGGGTTGAGATGTCCAACCTGTCTGGTCTACAGCAAGAAGAAAGTGCACACAGCCATGGGGGAAATGCCCAAGGCAGAAGAGTGTGGGGCAGCTGGTGTCTTTAGACCTAGTGGGCCCAAGGGAATAGTTACAAAATGACGCTCATCGACCATGCCTCAGGTTATGCTGAATGCCATCCCATCCCCAGGAAGACAAATCAGTGTGTATGGCAAAAAATACATCAGGAATAATTTCCCAGACATGGTTATGTGGAAACTATCCTGTCGGATCTGGGTCGTGAATTCAATGCTAGCCTTCGATGAACGCTAGAGATCGGTGGGGGTGAAGCATAAACGAACCACGCCTTGTCATCCCCAGTCCAATGGGAGGAACAAGCGATTCAACCGCACCCTCAAGAAGATCATGGGAAAACTAATAAACAATGACACTTCCTTATGGCAGGAGCAGTTGGGCCCCCGACACTGTGTTACAACTCTGACGTAACACAGCATAGCCCTTCTTCCTACAATATGGGAGGAGGCCCAGACTCCCCCTTCATAGGGCAATGGAGGGGGCAGAGATGCTTTACGGCCGTCTGCATGAACTATACGAGGCGATATGAACAGCCCAGGCTAACGGAGGAATCCAGAAGGCACAACAGGGAGAGGTTGGTGAAGCATGCTAACGCTAGGGAGGTTCTGGTTGGGGACAGTGTTGATAAAGGCTGAAGAACCGCTAACCTTGACCAGCTGGTTGGCGACGCAGGTTCGGGGAAAAGTGGTATGGCTCATTCATCAATACACAGTGAAACAGAAGGTATTGAATAGGGAGAAGGTCAGACACCCTGCTGATGCACCCACCAGGCACTCCAGTGGAACCCGCCAAAGTAGTGGAGGTTCTGCCTGATGAGGCAGCTGTGGGAGGGGCCTTGCCAGAGGAAGAGCAATTGAGCGCGTTGGATGAAGAACTTCTGCGTCACGCGAGGAAGCACGGAAGACAGATTGTAGATTTGGTGAAGAAACCACTGTTTCAGAACAGTAGGATTGACGGAGCTCTACCTTTCATCAGTGAGTGACAAGATGATGGATGGTGGTATATATTCCCATGCAGGAAAGGGAGGGAGGGATTCGCATCAAAGTTTCGGCCACGAAAATTCGACCTTCACCACGAAACTCGAAGTTTCGACCACGAAAAACGCAAGTTTCTACCTCGAAACCTCGCTCCTAATGTTAAACTTTGACCACGAAAGATAAGCACATTTGACCTTCGCAGCTCGTGGCGAAACTTCGACCGCGAAAACTTCGCCCCTCGCAGCTCGTGGCGAAGTTTCGACCTCAAAGTTTTGCCACGAGCTGCGAGGGACGAAGTTTTCGCGGTCGAAGTTTCAACCCTAAAAGGTTCCGTGGTTATAATTTCAAGACTTATCTTGAAATTATAACCACGGAACCTTTAGGGTCGAAACTTCGCGGTCGAAACTTCGCCACGAGCTGCGAAGGTCGAATGTCAGTTTTGCGCTTTGGTAGAATGTACTTATCATTCGTGGTCAAAGTTTAACATTAGGAGCGAGGTTTCGAGGTAGAAACTTGCGTTTTTCGTGGTCGAAACTTCGAGTTTCGTGGTGAAGGTCGAATTTTCGCGGCCGAAACTTTGACGCGAAAAGCGAAGGTTGAATGTCAGTTATGCGCTTTGGTATGTTGATGTACTTCTTGGGCATTCTACTGTCAGATTCCGAGTGGACGAAAAGCAGTCTGTATAAAGAGCTATCAGCACCGAATCGCACTCTTGTGTATATTTACCACAAAAAGCATGAACTAGCAAACGTGAATTTAAAAACGCTCTTGAAAAGGATATTTCCACTGGCTTTTTCAGTGAAATATGAATACAAGTTGATAGTTAACTGAGACGAAATAAGGTATGCTGACATGTTTATTGAGAAATATGTGTCGTAAATGTCAACATCAAAGAATTCCCATATAACGCGTTCCAACCCTACATCACATCTAATGCAATGTAGGTCGGTTCTGGCTAACAAAGAGCATTGAAGAATCATGTACCAAAATATTTGGATGAAAATCACACACTGATGTATATCGCTTAATTTCTCATGAAATTCACATGCTGAGCATTTTCTATACTGATTTTATATATTGATATTGCTTGAATTAAGGCAACCTCACTTAATGATATTTAAACATATTCTGATAGCAACCTGTACGTTTCTATGACTAGGGGGAGAATACCTGCTCTAATCAATAACTATTATTGACTATTATCATACTACTATGATACTTGTCTGGTACAGGTCGTTTTAAAGAGAGCTTTACTTGTTAAATCTAATTACAACTATTTTGTAATTTAAACTTCAGCGCCAAGCTGATCCTGTGGCTGGGCGCTGGGGTGTAAGTTACCCCAACTGACATTTCCATACTCTGGGAATTTATTGAAGATACAACCCTCGATCTGGCCCATTGGCTATAGAGAACATCTGCATGAAGACTGAACTGAAATTAAATGAAACTCACAAAACTGAACTCTGGTTTAGCAGAGTGATTTTTTTTCCCCATGATATTTTCTGATGATTTTCCAGAGCGTTGTTTTCCCACATTTTCTGATGACCATTGAACAAGAGGCAAAGACAGATGTTAACTCAAAATAATTTTAATTTTCAAAGCCCTAATGATGAGCTTTAATTATATCACAGCTTGCTGTTACTTGGGAACACACAGAACACTGAATCTTTGTGCTCAAAGCTTTCTTTTTCAACAAGCAAGCCCTGCACATGTAATGCTCACAAATTAATTTATACAATGAGGATATGTTCACAACAGTTTTACACACTGAACAGTTTGGCACTGAAGGAAGATGATCCTGAACGGAGCAGTTCGGTGGTGTTGAGGTAGTGTAACAGGGCAGACCAGAAAGGGCTTCTTCTAGCAAGGAATCTAAATCATTCCCCACATTGATTTTCTTTGTTGCTGAGCATGATGAGGGCTCTGTTTTCAATCTTTTTGAAAGTGGTTGCTCATCATATTTGGGTACAGATGACCCCGCAGCAGAGGCTAGTACAGTCCTAGATTTTGTAAGGGTAGACACAGTAGCATTCCTAACACCAATTTTCTGGGCACCTAACGTTTGATTAGTCACACTGATCTCAGATCCATGTTTCAGCAAGAAATGATCTATCCGCACTTTGAGAGCAGTGTTCTGATATGGCATGCTTGTTTTGCTAAATGGGACACCAGTGAAAGGATCACCCACAGACCGACCCCATTGAGCTTCCTCTTTCTCATGTCGGTCAAGTGTTGTTTGGTCCACAGTGTGACCACTTGGCATTAGCACTGGTAATGTCATGATGTCCTGTGTAATTGGGTCTATAAAATCTTCTGGAATACTGATTTCATTATGCGAACTATCCTGTTGTTTACTTTCGGAATGATTCCTGGCATTAGTTAATGCAGGTTTTGGGCAAACAATCTTTTTGTATATCGAAAACACATCAGCAATAATCTGGGCATGACTGGAGGCCGAGGGTTGACCCCACACTTCCAACCATCCCACACAAGGCACTCTGCCAGCTGCAGTTCGTAATATCCGTACAATCAAATAACTCACACTACTCAAGTTTCTTTGATTATGAGATCTCAGTTGGGTTTCCATAGTATCTTCTTGAGAAATGTAATGGCTGCGCATAGGGTTGAGCCCAACAAACGGCTCCCTGGGTCGATGCATGGCATTGATGAAACAAAATGTAGTCCTGTCACTTGACATCAGCTTCCCAATTGATGGGCAGACATAACTGTCTTTGAACTGGTACTCCTGCTCCCCCAATTTAGTTGCATCCCTCTTCTCATGGTAGGCAAAAATTTCAAACCCTATGGATTTTTGAGCTCCAACTTTGCCGCAGATTACAACTTTTTGTACATCAATATTACATGCAAATGTACAAATAATGTTCACTGGGGTTCGGATGAATGTTTCGGCAATGAATCCTATATTGCCTGAAGATATTAGTTGTGCGGCTTCATGTCCATCAACGCTGACTTTGTCTGATGTTATTTTTGTATGAAATAGTTGATGGCAAAAATTAATGGCCATTGCTCACCTGCAACAGTAATAATTTATATTTGACATATTATGCAACATACATATTTTAATTGTCACCTCATGAAATTTAACTACCTGACATAGTAAGATTGAGGTCCTCAAATTTCAGGAGCATTTTTGTTGTTGTATGTTTCAATTAAATGTGCCTGAGTAAATATGTATGCTGGGCATGCATATTATAATATCATGTTCATATAAGATAATTATATGCCTGTCTTCAGCACCTGTAAATGCTAGCATTAAAAAGAAAAAGAAAAGACAATATAAATCCCGATACAAGTCAACTCGTCCGCTACTGGCCAGCAACTGTTTTCCGACTCATCCGCTGTAAGAAAGTCAATTCGTCCGCCGCTTAAGAGCATGAGGGGCCGGGGCGTACGTGTGGCGGCCACATTCTCGTTGCCGAGCGTATCAAAACTGGAATATCTTGAGAATTAAAAATAGTAGGATGGTTTTTTACCTACTTGTTTGCCACAGACAGATCTGTGGATCTTGTTGCAAGTCTGTAATTTGTAGCAAATGCACTTTTTTTTATCATTTGAGGCCCATGACTGATGATTGCACTTTACACCTTATTTGACATACAAAGTTCAATTCACCTAGTTTTTTACAATTAATGCTCTATTGTTAGCCAATTGCAATTCTCATCTCACTGACCTATTACGGGGACATGGGGGGGGGGGGGGGTGCAATCTATGCGGCAGCCCCCCATGGGCAGCTTGGCCACAGCCACCCTATTACCAGTGGACCAGTTGGCTTTTTCTGTAGAGGATCAGTTGGTTTTCTGGTGGACCAGTTGACTCTTAGTGGCAGACCAGTTGACCAGTCTGGCGGATCAGTTGTATCAGTGGGCGACTTGGTCAGAGGACCAGTCGTCTGGCGGACCAGTTGTCTGGCGGACCAGTTGACTAGACCCCTCTAATATAATAAAGATCCTAAGTTTGTGGAGTCGTTTTGTTGGAACATTAAAAATTACATTTTGGTGAAAATCTGATTATACATTTAAGTCATAGCATTGAACTCACTCTTGGGGTGATTACTCAAAGGCTAAGGCTAAATTGACAAAGGCAACAATTTAAGTTTTTACATTAACCTCAGGGGCGCTGGTGGTGGATTAGGGCTTTACGTAGGGACCATGGCAATGAGACAAAGGATGAAACAGCCAACATAGGCTCAACCGGGAACTGAACCCGGGACCCAGTGGTTGGAAGCCCATTGCGCTACCACTGAGCTAGGCCCCCACGCCAACCTCAGGGGCGGACCCAGAAAACTGTTCATGGGGGGGGGGGGGTTGAAAAATTAAAATGTATTGCAGATTCCATTGATTTTATATTTATTTTAAATGTACTAGGCCAATGGGGTTAAACCCCCCCCCTTAAATCCGCCACTGAACCTGTTGATTGTTGAGTATTTAAGTATCCAATCCAATCAAACACAACTTTCAGCATTTTATCCCATCATCATGAGGTAATAATATATATATATATATAGAGAGAGAGAGCATTCCATCACAGCCCGACATGGGGTAAATTACCCCCAAAACGAGTATGTATCACCACACACCAAATTTGGTGAACTTTACCCAACCGTAACTATTGGTACAATGTTAATATGCTGACTTTGTAAATAGTGCATTGACTCAAGCTAACAAAAGCAGTATACACAGTGTTGTGGATAGCTATGAGTCAGCATTTACCATAATAACGAACCCGGTAGTCATTATAGCTCATACCTGAGTCATGAAATCACGTGAATGACTATACTGGCTTGGGGAGAATCCAAATGACCAACCCCGAGACGGAAACTCCCTACGTGGCCACCTTGCAGCTATCTTTAGACTCATGATGCACGACGTCCCAACCAATCAGAGCGCACAAAACAAAACCTGAGAAAATATTAACCAATGAAAAACGTCGTTACAAGACGGTCTCCAGGACGTGACGTCATTTACCTTGTTTTGGCTAAATCAACGTGGACACAGCACCCTGACAAACACCTGCTGTTTTTACGCTTGAGACTTTGCGAGGGGCCTCTCGGAGAAGTCAGTAGGCCTGACTTAGTCCAGAATGAGTGAAGTCGACAGCGTGAATGGTGTCGAGGCGCCAGGTCAGGGTGCTGGCGATAATTTGACGCAGACATTAGACGGTGAAGTCATTGTGGGAAACACCAAAATGGTGGCCCCTGCTCTGAGAGTCGAGGAACTGCGTGATGATGGCAACAGTTCAGCAACGTATTCTGTCAGTGAGGGAGAACTGAGCTATGACGCTTCCTCAGATAAGGATGAATCACCATTCGTACCCCCTGACGAGGAATTGAAGGAAAACATCATCAAACAGGTGGAATTCTACTTCTCAGACGCGAACATATTGAAGGACGCTTTCCTCTTGAAACACGTGCGTCGCAATAAACAAGGGTTTGTCAGCCTGAAACTTGTTACGTCTTTCAAGAAAATGAAATCTCTGACCAAAGACTTTCGAGTGGTAGCCTACAGTCTGCGTCAAACAGACAAGCTGGAAGTGAATGAGGAAGGTACAAAAGTTAGAAGAACAAACCCACTACCAGACTATGATGAAACTACACCTTCACGAACTGTAGTGGCTGTCAACTTGCCTATGGAAAATCCTACCTTTGAAAATGTTGCTGAAATATTTTCCCAGTGTGGTGAGATCTCTCTCATCAGAATCCTCCGTCCTGGAAAGACCATCCCTCCTGATGTGAAGAAGCACTTCAATAAACATCCTGAGATAGGGAACACTGTGTGTGCTCTAATTGAATTTGAAAATCATGAAGCTGCGAAAAAGGCCTGTGAAACCATGACAAACCAAGAAGACTGGCGTTGTGGCATGAGGGTGGTTTTGCTTGCTGTAAAGAAAGACAAAGAAAAGAAAGAAAAAAATGACAAAGACAAGGCCAGCAAAAATGACAGAGAAGCCCTTTCGGATGCAAAATCTGACAAAGAAGGTGATGGAAAGCCTGACCAAAAGAGGAAGAAAAAGCGTGGTGGCAAACGCAAGAATTCCCGAGTTGAGGAACTAAAAGATGGACAAGCTCCTTGTTACAGTAGTGGCTCAGAAGCTGAGATGAATGAGCTCTCTCCACCTCATACCCGCCCAAGAAGTGCCAGTAGTCCCTATGTTGGGCAGAGATCACCAAGAAATTCTCTTAGCCCAAAACCGGATTCTAGCTGGCTCAGTCCAAATTCAACACCTGGCTCAAGCCCTAAAGGAAGTCCAAGGGGCAGTCCAACGGCTCGGCGTCGTAATATTGGTCGGTCACCCCTTGCAACCGAGATGAGTCCGGGAACCAGTCCTCGTCACAGTCCACCTGCAAGTCCTGACATGGGTCGAAGACGTGATTCTGACGAACCTTCCAGCTCGCCGTCTAGTCCTTGGGTCCAACGCCGTCTCAAGGCAAACAAATCTCCACTTATACCTCCTGGCAACAGCCCTGGCACCAGCCCCCTTATGGCTCGTCGCATCATGGCCAACATGCATGGTGTCATTCGCCAACCTACTGGACCTGATGGCACCAAGGGTTTTACAGCAGGAAGGGGCAAACCAACAGCTGAAACAGTAGGCTAATGGCTCATCATGACACATTAGCTGTATTATGTTAGGAAATGACAATGCCCTCGATCAGGCTCGATGGTGTCTTCAAGCAGAAAGTGATGTCTTATCTCAAGTTATCTGGGATAGTTTTATGCGCTTATGTTTCCAAAACTTGCAAAATAATATTACTTTTAGTTTGAGTTGTTAAGTAATTGCTTATGCACCTTGATTAATATGCTATTAACTATTTATTTAGTGTGAAATGAACAAGTGAAGCATTTCTATTTATCTGTTACTGCATATCCTGCCATTTTATTAACTGTGGATATGATAAGAAGTTATTCACCTTGAATGAACTTCTGGATCAAGTAATGTTTCTAGGGTTCAAGTGTTACAAAGAGAATTGACTTCAGCTGTTAACTGCAACACTTTTTGCATCTGTTTTGTATGTCTAAATCAGTTTTATTATGTTGATTGTTGTAGCCCACTGATGCTTCAGTGGTGCTGTGACCAATTGTCAACCAGATGCTAAATGCTGTGTACTGTGGTGTACAGTCTCGAATCTTTGCATGATAGACTGGATCAACAATGGCAAGATTGCAATAAGCTGATTTTAGTATGGTGAGAAATTGAAATCTTTATGCCAAATTAAATAATTGCACATTTGGTGTGTTATTCACTGCAAGATCTTGACCAAAATTTATAGAAACCATTGTGCTGTTTATAAATATCCAGCTTGTGCTGGTCTAGTTTATTAATTACCTGTGCCATTTTAAATGATTCCGACAAGTTGCACTGTTCATTTAATCTTTTTGTGTAAGAGTTGCGATATGTTGGACAGCAATGCTAATGTGTAAATTTAGTAATGGCAAATCTGTGACATTTAGAGCTTCATAAGTATTCATGTCATTATGTTGTGCAAACACATGCTTAGTTAATTCTCGTTTCAATTCTAATTGTTCAATTCTGTTTACCTTTTACATCTGTCATTGTAGGAATTAGCCATTTTCGTTTCACCTTGGCATATCCTAGCTTCCTTCCTCCAAGGGGTGAGATGTATATATCTTCCATATCATTTGTTGTCTTCGTAGATTGTTTAGCCATTGCTCGGCAATATAGTGCACCTAGTCTGTTTCGCTTCAGCATTTAATATATCTAGCTTTTGCAAGAAGAAATGGAACTTGAAAATTGTTGAGTATTATTGTCACTTCTAGCATGTGTCGTAAGCATCACATAAAGAACATGTATACTTCTGTAGAACTGAATAATGGTGACTTACTTCCATTTAATTGTCTCAAATAATCATGTGACTGGATTGATAGCCATAATCATGATGTACATATTGGTATTTTTATTGTTGAAAGGTCTGTGAGGCTCTGTTGTTAAGTGATGGATAATCATTTCCAAATATTCTTTTTCCATTTCCATAATTATATTGTCTATGGATGGTTTTTGTTGATTAGTGAATCGAATCAGGTGTTAGAGTGAGAGTAGGCCATGCCTTAGAAAGTATTAATCAGCTCTTTAAATTCATGTTTGGCTGCAGTTGTTGACTTGTAAAAAAAATACACATACTATCTTTTTTGCACAAGAAGTTGTAGCAGTACAATGTTATGTATTTACAATAAGTGATTATTCTGTACTTGTCATTTGTTACTGCAGGGTGTTTTAAGTGCCGTTCTGATGTTCTCTATTGTGTACTCAATAACTTGTATGATGTTAAACACAATGAACTTTCTGCTCAATGTTAGGATTCTGTTTATTGTGTATTTAGTTAGGATCTTTCACTTTAAAGTAGTGTTGTGCTTCTTGATATCACTTTTACCATGTAAGTTTCAGTTTACTATATTGTTTTGTTTTAAAAACACAGATTATACGTCAGTTTTGTTTCTCACTGAATCTTATGTATTCCAGACTTTTGATCTATTGGAGATAGTTAAGATTTGAAAAAGGAGTTTTAGAAATTTTATTTGTTGTGTATTCGACGTCTGTGCTATTGGAGATAGTTTAAAGTTCACAAGGAAGTCTTCAATATTTTATTTCAGTGGATTTGTCCATTACAAGAATATTTATTTGTTTTAGAAAAACAATGTATTACAACCTAATGTATGAAAAAAAATTTAAGTCAAAGGAATTTCATATTGGAAATTTGCTTAAATTGATACTTCACTTCCTGATGTATTATATTGTTTGCACTACTCATTTGCCACGCCTTGACTAATACATTCCATTATGTATGTTTAAGTTGCTACTTCAGTACTGGAATCCCTGTAGGTCATGTACTTATGATGCAAGTAATGTAGAGTGTAAGATGGTTCAGTTGAAGTACTTAATTTAGAATAAGAAGTACAATATGCAGTGCAGTTATTTCCACTTGAAACTGAAAAAAAAAATCATGTGTTGAAATTCAAATCAGGCGAAATTGCAATTTTGTAGAGCTAGCCTGTCACATGCGATATGGTCACACATTGCCATACATATGTATATGTGCAACTGCCTATATTTTTGTGTCAATTGGTACCAACATCCTGAGTGTATTTTTACAATAAAACTTGTTTTATTTAATATGTGTTGTTTGAGAAATTTTCATTGAGAACGATATGAGATCTGGTAGTCAGCCAGATGAGATCTGTGCCCTGGAAGAGGTTGAATCATGAGCCACCATTTTACACAAATTATTTCTGGATAAAATATCCTCAGAAATATGTTGTTGCTGTGCAAACTTTATTTGGTCACAATTTTAATGACCTAAAAAAAGTCATAATAATCATAACATGATAAAATGATAATTAACAAATTCGACCTGGAGGCTGGAGCCCACTGTTTTAGCAAGGGAGCAATATCAGGTTGGCTAATGCAATGAGGTGGGGTGAGGTCCCCCCACCCCAAAGCTTCACAGAATGTACTGCAGTGGCGTAGCTATGGGGGGGGGGGGCTGGCTCACAGAAGTTCAGCCTCTTTAACACAGTCACGTCGAAATGATCTAATGTGGGCCCCCCAAAAAAACATTGTGCCCCCCCCCCACTCTGCTAACCCTAGCTACGCCACTGATGTACTGGTGCACTTAATTAAGTAGAGAGGTTGATCACACATTAATAGGGGAAATATAAGACCTGTTTTGGTCATGCCTCGAGCTGTGCGCTCTGGTTGATCATAAATACATAAAATAATTTTAACAACAAATTGGACCTGGAGCCGTAATGATATCGATGTCAGTTTGGCTAATGCAATGCCCCCCCCCCCCCCCCCAAGCTTCACAGAATGTACTAGTGTACTTAATTATCACATTATGAATGTATGACCTCTAAAATACAGGTGTATGCCACAACTCCGTATGCAGCCAACCTAGCCCGACAAAGCGGGTGATCAGGCTACAGCAAACCCACAATGTGTGTGCCCGCTTTTTGAGTTCTACTGATCATGCGCAGATTTGCCTCCTACGGGTTCGCCCTTGATTGAACAAGTCGCTTCGTCCTCTGGCGGCCATAGTCATCACACAAGCTAAACAGGCGAGCGACTGGAAACATGCTCTCAACGGCCAGGGTAGCACAGGGTCTCGCCAGGCAGGTGCCTAGGGCACTTCGTCAGGTATGTTAATCTGAATATATTTAGCTTTAAAGTTGTACTGATGCATGTTTCACAAGGAATTGCATGCCGGTTTGACATGCCCACGTCCTCCATTCATAGTTTTGTGACCTCCCAAAAATCGTGCACACACATGCCGCCGGTCGATAAATAAACTTTTTGAAACACAATGTCACTTGATGTATCAAAGAGTGCACACAGTAAATACTAATAATTCCATACTGTTTTACACTCGACCAGAAACGGACAGCTTGCTGGTTGTCAAAATTTGACAGGTCTATCATTTGACAGGCCTCTGATTTGACATTTGCAGGCTGACCTGTCAAATTCTGGAAGTGCCTTGACCTTCAAATGGAATAACAATGATACAATGATTTAATCCCCAGAAAGATAAATCTGAATTCAGAAAGATATGAAAAGTATTTTATGAACTTGTAGGAGGAATCGTGAAGGTGACTTGTCAAGGACACTTCGCCAAGTTCTGCAGTCTACCTTTATTGTTCCAGAATGTTGTCATTCCATGAGTTCCAATGTCAAATTCGAACTGTTCAATAACTATTCACAACTGCAGTCTAGGTTTCATGAGACTCATTGACTCGTTTAACATATTCCTTAGTAGATGAAACACACAAATTTATTAACTGACCTGCAGTCTGACAGTCTTCCCGAAGTTCAAATGTCCTCTGCCGGACCGAATGTAAAAATGAGCCCCTGTCTTTATGAAATATCATTGTAAAATAGGTTGTCTTTTGCCGGACAGAATGCAAATTTTGCCGGTCAGGTCTGGCGGTCCGGCATACTTCGGGAAGACTGCAGATTATGACCTTGTTGTTGTTGACATCAATTTCTGAAAACTTGTTGTATTTGTTTCAGGTGAGCAAGAATTGTCTGGCAGCTGGCTTCGTGTCAAACAGAAACATCAGCACAAGCTCACCATGCTATGCCAGCGGAGGATCTGCCGAAGTTTCCTCCATCCTCGAAGAGCGCATCCTCGGTCATTCCACCACAGCTAACTTGGAAGAGATTGGCCGCGTGTTGTCCATTGGAGATGGTATTGCTCGTGTTTATGGCCTTAAGAACATCCAGGCTGAGGAGATGGTGGAATTCTCCAGCGGTCTTAAAGTAGGCATTTCTAACTTACTGTGTAAATGAACATGGTATTCATTTGACTATTATATATTTTGCAGTTCAGCTCACAAATTTATGCAGATAACCTGTATACAAGTGCCTGCAATACCTTTCAGCCATTCACATATCTGCTTGATTCGGTTTCAGGGTATGGCCTTGAACTTGGAACCTGACAATGTAGGTATTGTGGTGTTCGGTAACGATAAACTCATCAAAGAAGGTGACATTGTGAAGAGAACTGGCGCCATTGTAGACGTTCCCGTCGGAGATGGAATTCTCGGCCGTGTAGTTGATGCCTTGGGAAACCCAATTGATGGCAAGGTGAGTATCATACTACCTGGTGAAAAATGATGTGTAATATTAGAAAGAAGCGTTTATTTTGTAGGTTGGTTTTATTACTGTCAATCAGTTCAACCACAGGCCTTAATAATGGATCTCACAAATTAAGCTGACAAAAACGTGGCTGCCTGTATTATATATAAATACAGCATGACATAGACTGTTAAACACAGAATTGTCCCAAACCTGGTTTACAACTGTTCTTCACATACCAAAAGTTGTTTTAGGCCTTCCTGTGCTGCTACGAGAGGGAATTCCTGACTTAACTTGCACATTTTGTTGAGTGCGGCTCCCTTCGGCACTGACGTCATCAGCAGAAGGGCTGAAGAAAATACTGCTCTCTGATTGGCCGAAATGCGGAAATTTGTGACGTCAGTGCACGTTTGGGCCGGAGACTTCTCTTTGAGTCATGAACGATGTTTACCTTGAGGTTATTATAATAGAGTGCTGTAGTCGGCGAACAGTAATTTGGGCCTGTGGTTCAACTTACCTTTAACAGGAATACATTTATAGTTACTAAGGTGTAGTGTAATAGCAGTCGTGATTGAAAGGCCCTGAAAGAAAAATTTCATCTCTTTCAACCCAAAACTACATTACAACAATGAAGTAAACCTTTTCGCTGGCATGATATAACAAAGTTCGACTTATATTTGGCAGGGACCTCTGAATGCTGCAAAGAGGGCTCGTGTGGGTGTCAAGGCACCTGGTATCATCCCCAGGATTTCTGTGAGAGAACCCATGCAGACTGGAATCAAGGCTGTCGACAGTTTGGTGCCAATTGGTCGTGGACAGCGTGAGCTCATCATCGGTGACAGACAGACAGGAAAAACTGCCGTCGCCATTGATACCATTATCAATCAGAAGCGTTTCAATTCTGGAACCAACGAGAAGTCCAAGTTGTACTGTATTTATGTTGCTATTGGACAGAAGAGATCTACCGTAGCCCAGATTGTCAAGCGACTTACAGATTCTGGTTAGTATAAGTGCACTATTTTTGCTTTGTTTAAAAAGTGGTACCAGACTACAATTATATTGTTGTTATACAATATCGGGGTATCCACTGGGCAGGGAAAACGGGGAAAATTTTTTCTGAAAATGAGCCGAGTTTGTAAATCTTGCATATATCCATATGCAAAATACAAAGATGTACACTGTTCTTCAAAATTTGTTTCTGACTTTTATATGATTGCATTATCATAATTATGGCGTATTTCAATCAATGTCAAATGGGCCATTTAACTTCTGAATATCGCAATCAGTAATTAAACCGCCATTGTGGTACATGTAGGTGAAGGTACGGCTATTGGGGGTGGCTGGAGGCACTCATAAGCAACATAAATAGTCACAGAAAATATCCGGGAAAATTCTGAGTCAGCCTAATAATGATGGAGCCATGGTTGAATTCTGCAAGGTTTTTGTGCCCAGTTACATCAGGATACTTGTCATAGAAGATGATTAGGTCCTTTCCTTGGGCTCACTGTGTCTCAGCAATGGATGACATCTGTGGTAGTACTTGCTGTAAGTGTTGGATCTCAATATATTATCAATACAAGTCGTTACACTTTGCCGCTGTCTTGTTGCAGATGCCATGAAGTACACCATTGTTGTCAGTGCCACTGCCTCTGATGCTGCCCCTCTGCAGTACTTGGCTCCCTACTCTGGTTGTGCTATGGGTGAATATTTCCGTGACAACGGCAAACACGCTTTGATCATCTATGACGATTTGTCCAAACAGGTGTGTAATCAGTGTAGTGCTATTTTTCTATCAGTCCAGGCAGTTGTATTTAACAAGCTTAATTGCGTTTCCAAACATTCTGAACTTAGCATCATTAGCATTGACGTGTCTTGTTTCAGGCTGTTGCTTACCGTCAGATGTCTTTGCTGCTGCGTAGGCCCCCAGGTCGTGAGGCCTACCCAGGTGATGTGTTCTATCTCCATTCCCGTTTGTTGGAACGTGCTGCCAAGATGAATGACACCAACGGTGGTGGTTCACTCACTGCCCTGCCCATCATTGAGACCCAAGCTGGTGATGTGTCTGCTTACATCCCAACCAATGTCATTTCCATCACAGACGGCCAGATCTTCTTGGAGACTGAGCTTTTCTACAAGGGTATCCGCCCTGCCATCAACGTGGGTCTGTCTGTGAGCCGTGTCGGCTCTGCTGCTCAGATCAAGGCCATGAAACAGGTTAGTTTTTTTGATTTAGCTCTTGGTAGACTGGACATTTCTTGTGCTAAATGTAAATAAGAATACAGGATAGTCTGTTGGTGTTGTCATTGTCACTCATTGTGGTAGGGAGGGAGTGTAACATATTAGGGGCTCAATGGGTAGGGAGGATTCCTCAATTGCACATTTTATAGAAACCTTGGTTTGGGACTGGCATTCAATTGTGGCCATGATACTCTACTGCTGTTTAGAACTTGTATGTGATAGCTGATGAAATTTCAAATTTTCTCATTCAGGTCGCTGGTTCCATGAAGCTGGAATTGGCTCAGTACCGTGAAGTTGCTGCTTTCGCCCAGTTTGGTTCAGATTTGGATGCCTCTACCCAACAGTTGTTGAACCGTGGTGTTCGTCTGACTGAGCTCTTGAAACAAGGACAGTATGGTAAGTTCATAAGTTAACATTATGTAGAGTGTACTAAACATTTCTAAATTATAAAGCCCCAGATGCTACTGGATGGGTCTGTCAGGAATAAACTTCGAAGTACTTGTCTTGGACAAGCTATACATGAATTAGTTTGGACACTCCAATTTAATGCACGCGATGCTTTTAAAAAGCATAGACCAATCTCAGATTCTCTTGAAAGGAATTCGCATTATCTATTTGACTGAGGTGAATGCAATACTCCCACCATTATTGTTTATGCAAGTTAATATTGCATCAAAAGTAAAATGCTTGTCCTAAACCGATTTTTGGAGGCTGAGGAACTTGAAAAGTAATTTCGGTTAAGATTAACTGCCATATATATTTCATGCAGGTTAAAAATTGTTGGCATTTCTTCTTTGCAGTGCCCATGGCTGTGGAAGACCAGGTTGCTGTAATCTATGCTGGTGTGCGTGGTCACCTCGACAAGTTGGACCCATCCCTCATCACTCGCTTCGAGCAGGAGTTCATTGCTCACGTCCGATCCCAGCACCAAGCGACGCTAGACACAATCCGTACTGACTTGCAGATCAAGCCAGAAACAGAAACCAAGCTGAAGGAAATTGTATCAAATTTCATGGCAGGATTCAAGTGAACACAAAGTTATTAGGAGGTGGAAGCAAACAGACTGTTGTGCATGTGTTACGAATGTTGAGAATTTGTTGAGCGTTTCCAGAATCATTTTCATTAATTTGAAACACCAGACCAAGAACTTGTAACTAAGTCGCTCATTCTTGTATGCAGAATTCAAATAAACATCTATTAAGAAATGGGTATTGTGTTTTTGAAAATTGTGTGAGGTGGGAAAAACCATACTTTTATATGTATGAATGTCTCTTATTAAGATGTGTGTAGAAATAGGATTTGCTATATACATGGTTCTAATCACAAGGTTAGAAGACCACGCTCGACAGGACTTTTTTCAGGAAATGATATCTTCAGTGCAAATGTCAACATTGAATGGAAGAAAATATAATTTACCCGAATGTCATAACACAAATTTCAGTTAAAAATTCGTTTTATTACATGCATAACTATTTACATACACAAAATGTGCATTACAACAGGGTATTGTACAAATTCATGTGCACATTTACAGAGCTCTTATGCTACTGGCATGGAGTTGGCTAGTGCACTGAAATACTGTTTCATAAGTACACAATTTCTGATTTATACTGAAATCATGAATTACATTTATGCTTTGTGTACTGTATATTAAGCTTTCCAAAAATATGTATATTGACAAATTCAGAGGGTTGTTCAACCCACCCAACTTGGTCCAGGTTCACACATTGGTCCATATCAGGGAATGATATTTTAAATGTTCATAAAAATAATTTATTGGAAGGTTCAAATTTTACCAAAATGAACCAACGATGGTGGCTGACTACAGGCCTGCAAGTGTGTCCCATTAATGTATTCATGTATCATGGATTCATTGCTTTACGATAAAGATTCTGCCACACGTAAGAAACCAAGGGTCGTCCAATATTCCATGTAAAAGATTCGTAACGTTTTTCTCCATGATAGCTGTAGGTCAGCCTTAAGTCCAGAATGAGATCATGCTGCAACAGTTCAAATGGGAATTTTAAAAGAGCAAATCCTCAAGAGTTGCAAAATTCATTAATCTGAACACATATTGTTTGGTGAATGTACATATTTATAAAGGCAATATATTTTATTTACCCGCAACTTTTGAATTTCACTGAGTTTGAACACCTTCTTGTCACCCTTTAGTTGAAAATCCAGTTTTTTTGACAACTAAAACAAATAGAAAAAAGGTCATGATGTAATGATAAATAACTCGTTAAAAAATTGCTGGTTTCATTGTCAATTTTTCCGTGTATTATGAGATTGAAAGGATGTACCTCATTTTCGTATGGACAATATCCCACCTCTGGCAGTAAACTTAGTTCCTGAAAATGCAAATAATATTTTAATAATATATATCTTTTGTCTATGATGGTGCTGGTTTGAATCCAGTCCAGGAACCCTAAATATCTCAGCTGGTGCTTTGTATTTGGTGTCCATGCTGGGGCAAGTAAAAGACTCCTCACAAAGTTTTAATGTGTAACATGGGTGCCAGCGTTATCATCATAACATCTGTATCTGGCAGTGGCAGCTGGTCATATAACTGAGCTGACCAAAATAAATTCAGATAGGTATGTAGCAATGAGACAATTCATACATCTACTCAGGTCATAGGCAATGAAATTAGTCTTCTCAGTGTCGAGAAATGCAATACTCAGCATATGGGAGAAAATGAGATGATATCATACCTTCGGAAATTTCAGTTGCAAATTACAGATTTCAATGCCATATGGCAAGGTCTGCAGCACCGCTTCAACTATCAAAACATTCGAGAGCATTTCTTCAAAGTCTACAAGGACAACGACTCCATCAGCGTACTGTATTTTACGTCCAGGGAGAATTCCTGGAACAAATTAATGAAAACCACGATTTTATAGCTGCTGATTTAATCTTTAATAAAAAGATTATTATGTGGACTGAAAAATCATTAAAAAAAACCATACTATCTATTTGATAGCACAGTTTACATACACATGAATATTGATAATCTAGCTAAGGTGAACTCATTCAATTTTTAGCTTCTTCAATCAACCGACAAGACGAGAAATGTGCCGACAGAAAAATAACATGTCCCAATGTTATTTAATATGAAATTTTATTCTATTTTTGCATTTTCTACTGTCCGACCTACTAACAATGTCCCGGAGAGAATCCAAGAAGCTAAAGATCAATAAATGTGGCCTAACTTTTACAAATTCAAACAAACCGTGGTTTGCATCCCAGAATTGCCCCCGCAAGTATTCAGTTGTATATTTTGCATAAACATTTTCATCATGAAGAGTTCGACCTTCTAAGGTAACCATTTCAACCTCAGGTCTTTGGAAGCTTCCTGAACTGTTCTTCATAAACTCTGCAATAAATAAAGGATATGCATTTTCTTGCCGCTACAAAGAAAATAAACTGTTTTGACATCATACCATATCTTGACTTTACAGTGTTTACAAGCATGATATGTAGTAAAAAATATGTGCAAGGTAACATGAAAGTAATAAGGGCTTCTGGGTAAAATGGGAAATTTTCCCTGAATCGTACCGTACGTTGGTACCAATTAAAACACTTCCTCTGTGTGCAGTAGTAACCAGTTATATTATATCATGGAATGGTCAATATTGTTCTAGTACACATAGGAATAAGGAATTAAAGTGTAGAAAGAGTTGAACTATACCTTGGCCCATGCATTCATAGAGCTGGGGCATTGTCTTTGGTGAGCCAAGACACTTTATGAGACTCTTCATGAATACTCCCTGTTTTCCATCCTCCAACTCAAAAGCAACTTCACCAGAACTCCTGGAATCAGATTAACGTCAAAACATGAAAGTAAAATTCTTACTGCACTACAATATTACATCAGACTAATACTTTGTTAAGCACAAATCAGATTTGAGGATGTAAAAACTACCAGGGAAGTACAGCACCCATCACCAAAGTTACAGCCGAAAGCAAGTTGCGTTCATTGTTAGTTACAACTTTTCTGATGGGTGATGTACGTCCTTGAGAGCCATTCAACAGGCACATATAATTTCTTGGCAGCAGTCTGACATAAAAATGTCAATCGTGTAGGGAATAAATGTAGATACACATTTAGTAAAACAACAAAAATAACTTCCATTTTTTAACAGCCATAGCCTCAATGTCAGGTAACAAAGCACCCATGATGATTGACAAAGATTAGGGTTGGGTACTGCGGGGTATGTTGCGATCCAATGCTTATCGCGATACCAACCCCCCCGATCCAATTTTCAAACGATATGTATCATGAGAGCATGCCACGATTCAATAAAGTATCGCGATACTTGCATGCAATCATGCAATGCAATACATGTGATACGTGTTATTTAATTACCTAGAACTAATTAAGTCATATAGGCCTATATATCGTGGGTAATTCAGTACACCTGTATTTAGAAAATAATTCACTCTCTGAGAATTAGTCAAACAACTACAACGAAAGACCTCTTCATTAAGACATTTCTAAAACATGGTATGGTGCACAACCATGATATTGACATCAATGACAATGATTTGGCTGTGCCTGAGACTTCATGCAGTTGTCTCAGGGCTGTGCCGCGACTTATGAGTTGCCCTGAGCCTAGACCGATTCATCAGCCCACACATGTATATCATTTTGGCCTATAGAGCATTACATTAGATATTATTTGCACAAATTTGTTATATTTAAATGAATATATAATTCTGTTATCATATAAATGTTGTATGTGAAGCCTTAGCTAAGTCCAAGCTCCTCAAGTAATAATTACAGTCATTAACGCTACCTATTGAGAATCGCGATGCATCGTGAAAGTGCACGATCATTACAATGTATTGCAACGAGACACGATGGTAATATTGCCAATAAGTTCACGATACTGAAGGCCCACGATACTGTTATTGATACCTGGCCAACGATGATGCATCGGACCCAACCCTAACAAGGATACATACGTGGCATAAAAGACAGCTTTATTGATGATGCAGTCTTTTGTTAAAGGAGTCCATTTTCCAGTAGTTGGAATATTGTAGGTCAAAGGATTTTGACAACGCATGCAGTAAGGACGGTATTCAGCACCTCGGCCAATGAAATTTCCAGCAGTTCCTTGAATGTCTTTAAGTCCACATTGGAGGCATTCAGTTGGAGGGGCACTCATGAGTCGACACATGTCCAGAAACAAAGCACACAATGAAAGTCTGCGATCTACCATGGTAGCCAAAAGTTTGCTGACTTGCATACATTCATTCGGATCACTTGTTCCAGTTTTGCAGTCAGTAGGCATCATGAATGACTCTCCCCCACATTCAAAGCCATGGCCAGCAAAGTAGAATACACCTGAAATCAGTAGTATAATTGAAAAAGATATAGACCTACAATTTTAACATTATTAAAGTCATCCACTTTCAAAAGTGACATTCCAAATTAAAAAGAAAAATTTATTGTACAGTGTATATGTAAAATCCTCTGTGTGTGCTTAATTCCAAAACAGAAAGCCAATAAAGGAGAGTGACCTCATAATAATTTCATGTGTTTAACATCTGCTCTATCCCACTATACTAATTGTAAGATCAAATTTCTTGAACCCCTCATCTCTCTTTATGCAGGATCACAGAATATTTCCTGCAATAATGGCATAATATTATATATTGAATTTTACATATCTCCATCTGTTGGAGTAAATATAATTTTCCAAATACTTCAAATGATGGTCCACTCATTCAATTATAAATGACACCATAACAACAATTAATAGTTGCAGAGCTGCATGCAATTTGCAACCGTGCTAAATATGACTCAATACAACACTAACCATATACACCATCACGTAACATTTGAGTGAAAGAATGAACAGCATTCATCATTTCTTCCAGACCAAGGTCAATAAAGGAAAACACCCGAAAGTCAAGTTTTTTCAAGCTGTTCCTGAAGGACACCAGGTCATTTTTGACAGCAGGAAGAGGAGGTGCCGTGCGGTAGTTGCAGTTCCCGATCAACAAGGCAATTTTGTCTTTAGCTGGAATTGATACACACTGAATGAGTTCAAACTATACATCAGAACGTTAAAAAAAAATGTGTAAAATGACATAAATTAACTGAATTAAACTAAAGCATGAATAAAGATTATCATTAATACACCACATATAACGTAAACAATAGTGCTAAGTTGTGAAATAACTGCATCTTATTATTACGTCCCAATAACTTACAGAATGTTGTATCAAAAAATTTGTTTTACAATTTTTAAATACAGCACATGAGATGAAACATGATAAAATGAAGAAATAGGTCAGTAGCAACAATTCTGTACATACCTTTGTATTGAATAACACCTGTGTCAGGACAGCAGAGGCGCTGATTTCCAATACCTAAATAAGTACATGAACTGAACATCAGTTCCCTATGGCCATTTCAGTTTTATCAAAAAATAAAGATAAACCTCAAAGGAGTCAAGTTTATGACAACAGCTACAATTGCCATGTATTATACATTTTAAAAGACAGATACAGGTAAATGGCACTCAGTGAGAGCAAGGTTAAACGACAAACTCATGTTTGCTCAAGATATAATATTCTCATTGTATATTTGAATAAGTCAGAGCTTGGTTTTGATATAACTTCATTGATGTATTATTACAATAGTGGATGGTGAGGAATCCAACATTGAATTTTTTGGGATAAGGAAAAATTATATTGGCTGAAGCTAAAAATAAAATAAGTGTTGCCTCAATATATACAGCCGTTAAAAAAAATTATACACACCTGACACACCTGATTCTTGCATGTCATTTATTGGATGCCGTTTTGGAGCTTCAACCTCATTGCTTACTCTGCAGCTACTGCTGTAGCTGCACAACACATACGCTTGATTACACTGGCATCTTTTGTGGACACGACAAGTGTATTCTCCAAAATTTTCATGCCTGAAATAGCAATAATTATTTTGTTGTAATATTTTCTTTACTACAACTGAATTCTTAATATCACAAAAAACTTGACCAATCGGATTACAATTGCGTGACTTATTCTACCCTATGTTGCTGTATCTAACATTCTTTTTATTCTGTTTTGCTGTGGGGCTATGTACAGTGGCCATGGTAATTTCATAAACTAATTACACAGTCTGAATAGGTTAGGAGTATAATTTTAATTACTCAATATCAATAAAGACATGTATCAATTACAATGCCTAGAATAAAAAAATGTTACATCTAAAGGTTCACCTTAAATGACCTTCGATTTTGTTGCTATTGTGTTTCACGAAGTTTGCGAAAGCCAAAAATGAATTTTCTAGACCTGAGAATATGAGCAAATATTTTGTCATTACACACCCTACACAGGAAATAGTGAGTTCTGAACGATTTTCTCCTTGCAATGGTTGCCTGTCATGGTACCACTGGTATTTGACAGGCGTTGACCCAGCTGCACGACACACGAGCATCAGTGTTTTTTGTCTCCCAGCATAAATAAACTCAGGAGGTTGCTCCTCAAGAATTAAAAGATCTGCAAGGAAAAATTTGAAATTATTTAGGGAACAGGGACATTAATTCACAAGGTTACTCAATGAAAACATTTACCATATTACAAGCACACATTTATTCAGGTAACATTTATTTGATCTTTAGCTTCTTGGATCCTCTCAGGGCAATTTTTTAAGGGGTCAGTCGGTCATTAACTCAAAAATAAAATATTATTTTCATATTAAATAACATTGGGACATGCTATTTTATTTTTCTGCAAAAACTTTGGTATTGGAGTGGTTCCCCACAACCTCTACAAAGCTAGATCCAAGTACGTCTTTGAAATTAGCAATGTACAACAGATACCTACCATTAACATACTTGTAAAAGTATTTCAATGCCTTTTCTAAGCTTAGCGTCGTCAACAGGCACACCAGGTCATGAACAGTCATTCCTCGTTCATTCAATTTGAGCAGAACCAACTGAGATGGTCTTGAATGGTGTGACTGTTCAATCAACTCAACTTCATCCACACTGATTTAAAAAATTATTATTATTATTCAGCATGAGCTAGGGAAAGATTTTTTTTAAAGTACTCGTTTAAATACCCTATTTTAAAGGTATCATACATTTTTCACCATTTTTAAAAGTTAATTTTACATCATTCGACATTGGCAACATTTTCTTGAAGAAAAAAAAACTGATACAGTGTAGAAAGATATTTACGTCACAAAAAGTAAGTTCAGCAATGTTAAGAGCGAGAATTTTGATTGTGTTTTGACTACCTGACTCAACATTACCTGAGATTGAACTTTTTGTTCTTTGAAGCTTCTGCAACTAATTTCTTCCATTTCTGATCAATGTCAAGCGTCATTACGATGCCATCCATAATGTTGTATTCCAACTCGTTAATGAATTTGTGGCACAAGCATGAATGGCTATTTCTGCGACTCATTTTTATTTCTCTAACCTGGAAGTTTAAAAAGGCCATAATCAAACAATAGAATGATATATATATAGATTTTTATTGACAGCAAAATATCAAATTGATATATGAGTCAGCATGACAAAAAAAATAAAAAAAGATAATAGAAATACATGGATCAACAGTTAAAATAATTAAATAAGTAGAGCTATATTATGACTAATACTAATCAACACTACATAGTCTGTCTAAGAAATTCTAAAGCACCTGGAACTAAACAAATTATAGTAATATAATACTGTTTAAAAAGCACCAACAAAATAGTTTTAGCACAACAATTCAGGTTCAATAACAATACTAAACACTAAGCATAGGATATCTATATATATATATATATATATACATGATGTACTCTTGACTGTTATCAACATGGTAAACAATATTAAGTGATATACAATATATATAGTGAATCTCACATTTACCACATAATATAAATACTATAACTTAATCGTTGTTGAGTTATAACTAATCACCAAGGCGACAAAAGAAAATTAAGATGCTACATTTTGTATTTGGCCATATATTTTGGGGTTTATTTTTTTCTCAGATCTATTACTGGCAGTACCCAACATGCTGACCAGTCAAGTAATAGCAGTTAATCATCAGATCATATATAATTCCCTGTAGTGGCTGTACTAGAGTCTTTAGCTAGCAGCTAGCCCCACGTATATAAGCCAATAACAGTATCTTTTATGAGAACTTCAGTTCTTACCTTCTAAAGTCGATCCTCAATTTTAGGCTTCTGAATGATGTAATTAATACGCTATAGGAATTAATGTAATAGTGGCAGTGGACACTGGAAGCAGGAACACAGCAACCCTGGATGCACTCACCACTGCTCACTGAACATAACAATGGCTTAAATATTCAATGACAGCTATTGATCACGTATTCTCAATTACCACGGCGTGCTTCGGATATCATGCCATTCTGTCAATCACTTGTGAACACTTTCAGTAATTTTCACGAGTTTTTCTTCCTGGTTGATCCTGTTGATCAGCGGATATTCCCAGTATCATGACGTCATCGTTGGAATCTCCTTTAATTTTTCGCAAGGTGGCGTCATATGCCAAAGCAGTAGTGGCAGTGGCGACATCACTGTTTTGGCTTAGGACACTGCAGATGCAGTGTCTACAGAATTTCTGAACTGTTGATGTCGATGTATGCATCTTGATCCGGCCTTGCCCGAAATCACTGACCCTGAATTTCGTCCGCTAGTTGTTTAGTGAATTGGTCGCCGGTAACAAGCGTCCACAATGAAAAACCCGATAATAAAAAAGGGCGCTTAAGTTAACAGCTCAGTAGCTCGGGCAAGATCCGGCCCTGTTGTGGAAGTCTCTTATTGGAACAGCGAGAAGGGCAGGCTTCCTGGGGAAATGGGTCCCCTGGTGTGAGACCAAGTTACCTCAGACTTCCAGGTGAAGGGGCCAAACTTCTCGGAGTTGGGGGCAACATCAATAAAGGGGGGCAACGTTTTGCCAAATGAATGCCCCCTTAACCAAAAAAATTAAATATTGAAATCCCCATCAGCGCGAAGTTTGGCATGGTCCCTTCACCTGGAAGGCTGGCCCCTTCAGTTGGAAGGCTAGCCCCTTTACCTGGAAGTCTAACCAAGACAAATTGGTGCCGGCCAACAAGTCTGCCCCCTATGGTGACTCTATAGAATGCTGGACCAGTTTCAGATTGAAAAGTGAATACAATTTGTGACTAAATTGAAACTGCTGAACAGTTTTGAGGCTTAACCTGCAAGGCAAGACAGAATCCTGATTGCAGAAAGTATAACTTGATGAGGAGACATTAAGTCAAAGAAGTAAGCACTGTGTGTAAGGCATTAGATTTGTTGAACCCTGGACCCAGTGGTTGGAGGAGCACGCTACCATTGAGCAAGGGCCACTGCCGGAGACTTTGCCGCACGTCGGCTGCGATAGCCAACCCAACAACACCAGGAATCTAGCCAATGTCCTGTCGCATGCGGCGTTTCAAACGACATCAAAATCTGTGCAGTACCGTTCAAAGTTTGCAGCCTCGGACAGATCCGAACTGGCCAGACCAGCAACCTTCCCCCTCATTCCAGATGATCTCCCCAATTACAGAAGGTCAATGTATTTTTGCATAATAAAACTTTTCCCTCTAAATACACTCCCCAGAAATGAACACTTCTTAATGGAATAATTCAAGACTGTTGTTTAATATCATTGCAATTAAAGTGGGCTGATATTTTTTCTCCAAATCAATAGAACATCTGGGTAGCAGGTGTCTGGTTCACTCAAAAACGCCGCTCGGCATACCATTTAATTGTATCGTTATTATGAATAACAATTATCAATACCCGTATCATTATCCTTGTAACGGTACAAACGGTATATCGAGAACCGGTGTACAGCCCTTGTCAATATACATCCAGACAATGTTTATTAGTGTTTTGACTGCTGGAAATAATACATATGGAGTTCAAGCTGTCAATCACGAAATGTAAAGGAAATTATAAATGCCTTTGGCCAAAAATATTGGCAATATATTTGGTAAAGTTTTGCATTTTAAGATTTGTTTTTGGGAGGGTTTAGGAAAATAATTGTTTATCCCTGAATAATTTATATAGATTCAATATGCTGACAAGTATGAAAACACATCTGTGCATTTATTCGATAACTACGAAAGGAATAATACAAATATATAATATCTATGGCAAGTCACAGATGAACACTCTAATGACCACGATACAGATCATTAAATTCACAACACTATGACCATTCGCATTAGCTTAAAATAACGATACTCTGGAATAATTACTGCAGCAAAAAAAGCCAAGATTTAATGGAGAAGTTACCTAAAAAACACATTTAATGATTGGCACATACACCAAATAAAGTAATTTTATCTTGACAAAGGTTAGTTTACTTCAAATTGATAAATGTAACATTAATAAAACATTGTTAAAATGAAAGAGGCACCTCTCTTCAAAGGAGAGCTTGTGAAAATATTTCATGTTGAGAGATTTGGCACTCTTTATGATTAAGAAGAGTTACTATGGTTCCTTGTAAATTACAGTAGATCATCTATTTCTGGAATGGCTCCTTTCAGCGCTGACCATTGCTCCAATGATAGGGAAATACCTACAAAGCAGCAATTTAAGCCAAAGATTCAATTACAATTCATCACTATGTATTGGCATTAATGTTTACAAGACAAAAACTCAAGAAAGGGGTATAGTGGCATAGAAATTTACAAGTCTTGTGAAATCATAGATAATGGACCCTTTTCCAAAAGAGGTTAATGTTTCTTATGCATTTACATTGTCATGATCTTGGCCTGCTAGAGCAGTTCCATATACAATCACTGTCTTCAGATAAATTAAGACAATGATGAGTGCATTGTTTGTTTTCTATTGTTGCCAACTACCTATAGATTGGTTTCACACTTTCAGCCCTCGTGTCACAGGTATGTCAGAATGATCTAGGCCTATCTTTTCTCTGTATAGGTTGACAACACTTGTCAATTTTGTTTCTGTTTATAACAGCTTCCTTTTGTATGAAAATAATATATCTAAAGTTAAATGTGTATATAAACCACTGGATCACGAGTTTAAATTGAACCTTGAGTTGTTGTTTGTTTGGAAATAGGTATATTTATATTATTGTTCAGCGTAACATGCAGTAGATGTAAAAAAATTAATTTCAAGTAAATAGTGTGTTGGAAATTTTACTATGTAATGTTGTGAAAAATACTGACGCACACATCACTTAAATAAAAAATTTACACTACTACTACTGTCTTTCTCTAAACCTACATAAAAGAACCAGTTACAATTGACAAACTGTTTTGGGCTGTCAAAATGTGTTTGTTAAATGCGGATCTGGTGTAAAAGATCCATAGGCAAAAAATCTGTACCTGGACAAAGACTTTTTTATAATCAGACTTTTGTTAAAATCATGCTCATTATTTATAAATGGACTTGACTGAATGTGAAGTATTTTGTACAAAACACCATACCTTTTCTTCCTGGTCTCAATTCACCATCATCAGCTGTATAATATTCTCGAATGTTTACCATTTTCTTTCCGCGGAATTCACTGACAACAGCAAACCTTGTTTTTGACAACTGAAACGAGATGGCAATGCAAGAAAAGGGAAGGAAAATCAATGCAAATTAATCAATGTGACTGCAGCAAGATTTTCTTTAATGTTGATATTTGAAGACTTACTGGGAACATCACATTTCCTTCTTTGTCTGTCTGTGTGTCACTAGACTTTCCAGCTTTTTCACTCTTTCCTTTAGACTTTTTCTCTACCTTCTTTTTTTTTTTTGGTTGTGGCTAGACAAATATAACAATTTGATAATAGGTGCAATTAACGTACATGCAAATGCAGTGTCAATCAGTTTCATGGCAGAATTCAATATAATTACACGACAACTTGATTTGTACGGACAATTTACCAATTGATATCACCCATATGTGGGCTCATATTATATACAATTGTGTTAAATATTTCTAGAATGGCAGAAGTCAATACGTTATTGAATTAATATCACAAGTTGCCATACACAACTTTAACGGTCGTAATGGTTAATTGGGTATTACTCGATTTTATCTCTCTTTTTTTTTGTGTTCATTGAATATATGGCATTGCCATTTTATGGTCTTCTTTCTTGTTATCCACAAGGTTTCTAGAATCCTTCAGGATATTGGGCTGAGTACATCAGAGTGAAAAGGGGATGAGCGTGGAAAATTTTCAAACAATAACCTCGGTGGAGATAAAGCTTAGCAGTGTCACATAGGGCTTTGTATACTTTAAAAATGCATTGCGCAATAGCGTTCAGCTCGCTAGGAAGGATAGGAGTATTGTGCTAAAAAATGTATAAAATGAATGTGTATGGGGCACAGAGTGGTTGTCATTTCACCTAATACTAGCACTTGCTCGCCCGCCAGCCTAGCTCCTAGAGCTTTGTTTAAAATTTCGCAGACAAGTTCCGGCCAGAAAAGTGATTCTGAAGTCACATTAGTGTATTATTGACTTATTCCAACTTAGTTTTCTCTGTTAGAGGCATTTTTTAGCTGTTTAAACCATTGTAAATGGCTAAGGGTGTCTGATGCACGCGACTAAACAAACGCTACAAATAATAAATTGCGGAATGAGCGGAATTCGCAGTTCAGCCGGAAGGGCTATTCTCAGCCCTGTATGGTACGTTTTTGAGAGAGGGAGACAAGTGACCTGTAATTACTCAGTTTGGTCATTAATCTTTGTTAAATTGTTTAAAGGACATTCAAGTGCAATCAGGTGTTTAATTAGGAGTAATGTGACACTTCTTAGTGAAGTTTATAGCAAGTCAATCAAGTCACTGTCTTGATAAACCAGTTGATACATATTTTAGGTGATTTCATTTAATTGCATTCTATATTTTGTTAGCCATGGATTGATAGGCTTCAGCAGTTGAAAGTGTGTATGGAAAATCAGTTATATTACTTTAGTGATTGATTCACTTATGGTCATTACTGGAATGAACATGTTCAACTTGTCTATTCCTATGTACCAAAAGACGTCAGGTCATTTTTTTTGTGCATATTAAAGAAACGTCTTGTTCATAATTATCGTGATAATTATCGTTTATCGTTACAAATTTATCACGATATCAAATCGTTAAGGATCAAACAATGTCCAGTCCCATCTGGTAGTATTCTAGCACCAACACTCTACCAATCCACTACATGTACAATATCATCACCTTCTGGATTCAGTGTATAAGGCTCTAGTTTTGTTTTGTTACTTAATTTGAGAGTCTCAAATTTCTCTATGACACTGCATATCAATTTCATCTACCTCGGAGTCACTGTCTGAAGCAGTTTCAACTTCATCACTGCTTATAAATTCCTTTGACTTCGGCATTTTCAAACTGAAAACAAAAAACACAAGTTTTCATTTTTGACAAATTAGTTCCAGCAATACGGTTCACACAACACACAGTACCTATACCCAGTAAATTGTGTAATGCAAATCCGCGCAATTCGCACAATTCTGTGCAATTTTGTTAATTTAGCCAAAATTTAGACGAAAAAAATTAGCAAAAGGTAATACAGCGTTGTAGGAAAATACGGATTAGAGAAGTTACTACTTAATTCTACCATCTCTTTTGAGATTCACCATTTCATTTGAGTAATTCCACTTTAAAGTTCACTCCCATAGGCAGGCAATGGTGGATATATCCCACGATTCCCTATCCATGTACTCGCAAATTTGCCAAATGCGAATGTAAACTATAACTGGCAACTTGCCGCCCTATAAATTTGCCACGAAACAGTACCTGCACCGTTCACCCAAACCTGTCCCCCCCCCCCCCCCCCTGCTTCCCTTCTGAGCAAGTTGCCATCTGGCAAGGCAAAACAGACCATCAAGAACACCAGCCATTGGGAGATGATAGAAAATTGCCAGCCTTTATTTCGGATCTGTCCAAAACTCTACTGATATGTTAATTAACATGCCTTTGTCACATGTACCTATTGTTATGTTAGAACCTTTTTATTTTGCACAAAGTTTGTTCATGTATCTTATATGGTTATAGTAGGATCCATAATAAATATCCACTTTTTTTTTAGTCATATTTTGCCATAAATGGCATGAAGCAGCACAACATGCACAGAAATGTCACCAAACAGTCAAATCCCAAATTTCTAACCCACAAGCCCCCATCCCTCCTTTCGGTAAAAATTAACAAGTTTCCTATCTTCACAATGATAATTTTTTGCAATCTTGTCATCATTATATATGGCCATTTGTGATGGTCTCTGAAAAGCAGGACATTCTAGCAAAATTTTGGTTATTGGTTTCCCAGAATTGTTTTATCAGCTAAGAAGTTGGACTTTGACTTGTTGCTTACATTTCTGTTAATTTTGCTCTGCTCCATGTCATTTAAAGATTTATGGCAAAATATGCCCAAAAAACCAATGGGCAGTAAGTATATATATATGGATCTTAGTATAGTACTAGTTATTTTGTAGAAGAATATATAACCTTCTTCCATTTACTGATAATAATGATTTTAGAATCTCTAGAGTTTATTTAGTTTAATTTTTACTTGGTCTTTACTTGCAAAACTTAATTACATGTCGTATTATATATAAATTATTGTATTATGAAAATGTTAGCAAAATTAAGTTTCCGTGGGTTAACCAGTGATGGCAGTGGTAAATATGTTGGTTGGGGGAACCGCGGCCTGGCCACACAGACTTAGCGTGAAATTTATTATACATAATATAATTCGATTTCAAATTATATATTTAATCAGATACTCAGTTACATTAATTTTTATATTTTGATTATATTTGATTCAATGACATATATAAACATTGCACCCATTAGGTCTGTCAGACTAGGGCATTCTTAAAATCGTAGATAGTTTTGGTTATTGACTGTAACTACAGAAAATTTAGCTACTGACACGGCAGATGCAGCGCCATAGACACTGCAGATGATTAGGGCAATCTGCAGTGAAAGGTCATCATTCAATCCAAGAGCTGATCAGAAGCTGGCAGTTCACCTGAACATATACCATGTATAAAGCCCCAACCCTGGAAGGCTGGCTGGCTGTTTCACAGAAAACTTTGTCCCCCATTTTGGTAGGCTTGCCCTGAATCAGGAAGCCCCAGCCTAGGGGAGCTAGACTAGCCCCTTCACTGGAAATTTGGCCCGAGTAAAGCAGATCGGCCCCTTCGCCAGAGAGTTTGGCCCAAGAAGAAAGCCCTTCGATGAGGAAGGCTGCTCTCTTCACCAAATGATGGCCCCTCCATCAGAGTGCTTATTTGTCTGCAGTGCCATCACTGGCATCAGCCAGGATTTTTCGATAGTCAAGTGCTGCATTTCCAGTGCCAATACTGGCAATAGCCAAACTGTTGTAGCCACTGCATCCACAGCATCAATATATATATATATAGCCAAATATCTATGCACACTTCATATGCAGCAACAATGGCATAATATTTCTGAAGCACCATTTTAGTTGTACCTGAGGCAGTGCAGAGCTCCCCGTTTTTTGGTTGAGGGGACTTAGTTACCTCAAGTCCCCCTCCCCCCTCACTTCACTAAATCCTAGCTCCAACTCAGGCACAGCAATATGCGTTACACCATAGTACAAATAAATATGTAGATCTACCGGTATTAAGGTCTCTAGACAGTGACGCACGGATTGTTATTAATATTAATCTCTCAAAATCAGTTAACTGAAACTTCATAATGGATAATCGACAATTTTAAAGTGCATCACCTCTTCCAACAAAATGATTTTCAGCAAAAATGTCGAATTTTGTCCACAGACTCCAGTTCTCGCGCCATGCGCCAATAACAGACTTTCTTCTGCTATTCACGAAGTGGCGCCACTAGGGATGAAAAATATGTGCTGACATCTGTCGTAAAACCACTGAAGCGGAAATATTCTTCTCTTGGCCAACGCGAAATCTTCTGGAAAAAAAAATCTTATTGTGCATTTCTCAAAATATCTGCCTGAAAATGACACGTATGTAGAAATTCTGAAGATGAGTAGCTATGAATCTTGCTATTGCGCTTCATTTAATTTGAGGAGGTACAAATGACATCTTGCCATATATATTCTTGGTGAAACATCTTGGAAAGTCATACTCATACTGAGTCATAGACATAGCCATACCTACAGGCTACACGTATACGCCGTCATATCATTATCATTCCTCGTTTTGAGGAAGTCGATTCTCTCAAAATGTCTCGAAACAGATCAGCTATCCAGTATCACTCTTTGTTGTTGTTTAGTACGCATGATATTTGTCTGTAGACTACAGTATATGCCGTAACGGGGGGTATTATCGACAGGGCGGGTATTAAAATTAGTTTGTTAACAAATTGTAACATTCTAATGTGACACGCTAATACCCGCCCCTGTCGATAATACCCTCCGTTACGGTATATCATATGCTAGAGACTAGTTAAGACTAACTTTTGTGAACCTAATTTTATGTTAGGAGTCGTGCATTCTTGCCAACCCAACCATATCTAGAAGTTGAAAACCACGGCAAGGAACACAAATTATATATAACTTACAATCTGGCTTCAGACCAAGCTATTCAACGAGTACTTGCTTAACTTATTTCCATGACCACATTAGAACCGTAATTGAAAAGGGGAACTGTAGGAGTAGGAATGGTCATGCTCGATATACAAAAAGCCTTTGATAGCGTTGATCATCAACTCCTATGTGATAAAATAAGACTTGCAGCAATTGAACCAGACTGGTTCGTATCCTACTTGTCAAATAGAAGACAAACAGTTCTTGCAAATTGTGTTTTTTTCAACTGAACAAATCATAAAATGTGGCATGCCCCAAGGCAGTATATTGGGACCTTGAGGTACAGTCACGACATGCCAGCATGTGTCAAATCCTGCACAATCATTTTGTACGCTGACGATACAATCCTGCTAGCCAGCAGCAATGATCTAAGCCAGGTTGCACATGCACGTAATGATGAAATGTCCAACTGCTTTCACTGGCTTGTTGAAAATAGACTGGCAATGCCAGTAAAGGTAAAACAGAGGCCTTAATCTAGACCTAGCCTTAATCCTGTTATCCAAAAGAAGAAAAAAAACACATGATTTCTTAATAAATCATGATGGTAGAATCATTCCATCAAGTACAGTTAAATATCTTGGCCTTCAAATAAATAGCACCCTCTCAGGTAAAGAAACTGTCAAAATTTCCATTGTCAACAAAACAACTGCCAGACTCGATCCAGTTCATTTACAGACATCGTGAGCTATTAACTTTCAAAACGAGAAAATTACTCTGACAAGCCCTCATCTTGAGCCACTCTGATTATGCAGTGGGGGCTTCGTATATGTCACTCAGTAAACATAAAAAAATCACTTCAAACAGCTTATAACAAAATTGTACAGTAAATCCTGGATCTAGCCCCAAGAGCCCATATAGGTCAGCAAGAACTTGACAGAGTAGGCATATTATGAGTGAAGGATAGAGCAAGACAGCTCATCCTCCACGCAATGTATGATGTTTTCCATGGCACAGCACCTGAATATCTGTGTAACAGAAATGGCTATTTCACTAGATCTAGAGAGAACAGTTTTACCACTCCAAGATCAAAAGGCTCAGCAAAATGTTTTTTTTTATTACAATATATAAGATTAAAAGAATGGAATCACATACCAAACAATATTAAATTGTCGCCATCAAAACCTTTCTTAAAACACAAGCCCACACTAGAGCCAATAGCGATTTCTTATACTACTAATCAATAATATATATTTTATTCCAATTAGTATATACCACTACAAATTCATGCCTCATACCACTAGACCACAATGGAAACAAGTATATATACTTTATTGCGCAATTCAGGGTCCATATTACTTGTACTTGTAATTTGTACCAATAAAATCATATCAAATTCCTATCTGATAAGGTTGTCTGACATTTTGTAGGTGGCAACCAGAGAGACCTTGCACGGGAGAAAGCCAAGAAAAAACAGACAGGTAAAGGTATACCAGCTGCTGAACAGGGTGCCAATAAGGGCATGACTAAGGAACAGAGGCAACAGAGGTAATACATTTTTTTAATCTTTTGCATTACGCTTTCAGTAATTTTGATCGAAATGTTAATTACGGAACTGTACTATAAATGATTACTAATTGCAGTTTCACACTTTTTTCAGAGATGCTGACAGAATGAGAGAAAAGCAGAAAAAGGCGCAGGATGGGACTGGGAAGGACCAAGGTGCCCAAAATGCCTAGCACTGCATGGAGAATTGTGCATCCCATGTAGTCTGTGGTGGGATGAATTTATGACAGCTTATGTGCGGTGGGACTAATTGTCTTCACAATATTTACTACCATCTAATGAAGGTCTCCCCCAAGGCATTACATGATTCTCAAGCAATTTTCTGCACAGCATGTTATTCAGCAATTCATGTATCATGAGCATTCTAACATTCAACACTAGCCATATATATATCAGTCATTTTACACTGTAGCAAAATCATTTTATTCATCAAATGTACTTCAGATTTTAATGTGTCATTTTGTTAGCCGTTTATTATTAAAAACATTTTACTATAATTGGTTCAAGTTTGAAGAACATCATTGGCAGTAATAATATTGAAGTTTTGAACTAGCAACTGTAGTTATTAACCAACCATTAGCATCATTGTACTAATCATACGACGATCATGGGGATAGGTTGAACATTACAAAAATGTCGCTTTCTTGTTTACTCCAACATTTTCAAATAAAATCTTACTTGCAAACCATAACAATGTAGATTTTTTCAGTTCATACATTCACTAAACTGGTAAAACTGCAATTCTAGCATTGGCTATATGACCATACATAGGATTGAAACGTTGAAATTTTCAATGATTGAGAGCTTGAGATCAGATAGTGTGTCTTCTTCAATAATCGCTGAAAAGGTATATAGATACTCTTGACCTCATAAATGGCTCATTCAAACTACTCATTTTACAAAGGTTACCATGCAGCTGTCCACGGCATACTGGGTAGCCTATACATACAAGCTAGGCTGTCAAGCAAACGTATGCCCTTGTTTTGGGAAACTCAGTTTGCACGAAGCAAAGTTAATGCACAGACAACCACAATTGGTTTATAGGATGTTGTATGGCAGATATATTAACATATGCAGTAATTAATATCAGGGTGGCTGCCCATCCATTGAATTCTGCAATTAATCCAGCTTCTCATTAGGCCTTAGAAATTCTGAAAAGCCAGGCATTTACTGAAGGTCAAAATTCTACAAAGTGATGTAATAAAATTAATTCCAGAACAGAAATTCTGAGTCAAAATCTGAAAATGTTTTTCAATGAAGCAAAGTTATGTAAAAAAACCTTTGTTTGTCCATCCTGGGGTATGCCAATATCTTCAATTTAAAAATAAATAAATCAGTCTTAAAATTTATGTTGCAGCCACCCAGAATTACCACCTTGAATTGTGTATGGTGGACAATCCATCCTAAAACCTTATGTCATCCACTGGCAAAGAAAAGTACAAAAAGGCAACAATTAAGCATGTACCCAAATTAAAACAGCCTAATATTGAGATAAATACTTTTATTGATTATTTTTTAAGAAAAACATTATTTACAACATCGACAAGAATCATGCACACTGGGAGCATACTATGATTTGCGCAGTAAAAATGGAAATAATCGAAGACTAAAATGTACAATTTATCACATCTTGGTTTGTCCATCTTTTTGACTGGAACTGTTTTTGGAAGTTCTCTTTTTTGCTGCTTTCAGTCCCTGAAAAAAAAAAGTTGTGTACATTACTCACATAATACCAATCTTCATAGACATATAAAGGGAGACATTAGCTCACTAATTGTAAAAAGCGCCTTTTTTATACTTTACACTTCACATATCAGTACAAGTTTATCTGTAAAAATTGTTTAGTTGCAATGACCCACCATTACTTTACCTCTTGACAAGTGTTCGCGCGTTTACTGCCATTATTTACAACATCGACAAGAATCGTGCACACTGGGAGCATACTATGATTTGCGCAGTAAAAATGGAAATAATCGAAGACTAAAATGTACAATTCATCACATCTTGTACGAGCAAGGAAAAGTCACGGTGCGACCAAGTAGGCCTACACATCCCCCCCACCTGTCAAGAGAATTTGACGCCCCTGATAACCAATTTAGTAACTCTTACTCAATATATAAAAGAATGAAGAGAGATGGATTTTAAATAAATCCTAGCTGCGTTACTCTCATGCTGTCATCCCAAGAACAAGTTAGGTCTGAATGTTGAGCACCAATAAGGCCAGGCTTCTCTGAAAGATTTGCCAAATTAGAATAACTTCCTATCGATCAATCAACTAACACTCCCAGAAAACAATTAGGCCATATTTAGCTGTGAGAATTCTTTAATGCACATCTTTTCACCAGGAGTATAAAGAGTAAAGCACAAATGTTCCGAAACTAAAGTGTGTAGAAAAAATTTAATTTTTGTCTGTGAATTTCAGGGGGGATGATTGCATTGTTCATTCCCCCCTTCCCAAAAAATGGGGGTTATATATCCCATCCCTCCCTGTATCGACGTCCCTGTTGGCTATAAAAGAAACTCTCCTACGCAGACCCTCTCCTACCTTTGCATCATTAACTACTATTAGCGAAGGGCGGTAGCCCTGAGGGTATGCCAGATTTCAGAATTGAGTAACAATCCTGGTGGGGGAGCAAGGAATTTGGCTATATCTCAAGTGTTTCAGCTAGACCTCACGCGGCACGCCAAGTTTTGCAGCACCATGCCGAAAGTGAAGACTTTTTAAAAAAAATTTTTTGGCTTTTCAAGTGGCTGGCCAGTGGCCACCCCATATGATTCAGGTACCCTATTAATTCTTGTGCACAATGCTCACTTCAAATCCTAGCCATGCCCACTTCAAATCCTAGCTGGAACACTGTATCTGTTTCTATTAACCATTAGAGTAATAATCCATGCCTAACAACCCACAATAATGCCAAGTTCAATGACATTTAAAGAATTATTTTGTTCGCTGCTACGTTGAATTTAATGGGCGCAGTAATTGCCCTACTTTTGAAATCACATAGTCTGAAAGGAACTGGTATTTCTGCAAAATAAACAATACCTGATAATATCCAGTGTGATAACCGCTCATGTACCAGGCTATAAGCATACTGTGGAGTGCTTCAGTGTCATCATCCGGTAGGTCCTCAGGCATAGGAGGGGGAGGAGGTACATGAGGCAGAGACTGAAAGAAAGAAGACTATGTAAACTTGAAGGACAACATGAAGACATATTACATACACTCTTGAATTAGAAACGATGTCAAAGAAGATCATTATCATGCTGCCAGTCTGACATTGATATAATACGTACCCCAGGCATCTCTGAACTTCCTGGCCAGCCAGGCAGTGATGTCATTGGAGGAAACATGGGCTGCAAAAGTCAATTTGGGGATGAAATGATGTGTTCAAATAGTCTGGCTAACCCAAATCTTTCAAAGCAAGTTTTAAGAAACCAAATTCATACAACTTACGTCACTAGATAGTGATGTTACATAAGAAACAATTTGCAGAAAAATAGGGGCATGAATTGACCAGTGCAAATGATGGGGGTAAAATAAATTAGAAGATAATAGAGAGCAAAATATCACAGGGGAGATTTGCATTTGTGTATGTGTTATGTTAAATATGATATGACATGCAATTAATTCAATAGGCCCTGTGCGCACGGTCCCCCTATTATAATTCTAGTACTTTTGAATGACTACAGAAGATTTAAAAGATAAGAATTTTAGTAATCAAAGTAATAGTGTCATAATTTGCCAAAAGCTAAGTGAAAAAAGTGGTACATACAGGCATAAATGGAAAGGAGGCAAATGGAGGAGGCATGCCCATTAAAGGATGAGGGGGGTTGGGCCACCGAGGAGACTGACGACCACGGCCCTTGCCCTGAGATGATCTGGCAGATGATGCAACAGATTCAGGTCGAGGACTCGTCCCTCCTCTCCAGTCCATGCTATCATCATCCTGAAATAAAATGGCATAAGACTGGTGAAAACTTCCACTCTTGTACTGTCACAAATGCTCTCACTTAATATGATATTTTTTTAACTGCTTGGTACTTTTATTCGTTAGACATTCTAATGGTATAATGGCGAGTATATAAAATTAAAATCTTACCTCAGAATGATGCGACTGCGAGTGCCTCTCACTGTGGCTGTCATTTCTCTTGCGATTGGGAGAACTTGTAGGCTGGAGGGGTGGCAACAAGTCGGCCAGTTTTTGATCCTCTTCATTGCCATACCCAAGATATCGGATAATGCAGGTCTCATCAGCTTCATTTAATGAAGAGATCACACCATCGTACACTTGTCCATCATCTCGAAATACTGCTCGACAGTGATCACCTTCCTTCCACTGCAGCATAGATTAAGAGATGCATCAAAGTGCAGAAATAACAATTTTACAAACTCAAAATATATTACATTAAGCAATCAAACTTCTTGCGTTCCATTGTTGAATGTCTCTAAACTCCAGCATGTACAGCTGAATTATTTATTCTATATATAACATATTTTTAATTTTATATAACATATGAACCATTACATTCATACTATTCATAGGCATCATGGCTGTGATATCATAAACACAAGATGGGCCCCAAGAACCCCAAGACGACTTCTCACAGATCCCTCAAATTTATTTACTTATACTTGTCGAGACAAACAGGTCGAAACAACAGTTCCAGCATAATGCAAATTAAAGAATATGGAAAAAGTGCAGTATAGCGGACCCAGATTTATGACCATATTTAACAAGCCTCATTGCCAGGCCTATGTAAATATGTATGACGTCACAAACTTATGTAGTTATGACGGCGGTTTCATCTTCATGGTAAAGACAGCGTTTATTTTTGCTTTTTGCCCCAAACCCCCACTTATCTACACCAAATGTTATTTTAATTGTGCTAGAACTTAAAACTTGTGTGAAATATTTGATAAAATTTAATTTTTAATTGGTGCCAAATATGGGCATAAATTTGAGTCTGCTATACTGCACTAAATCCAAGAATATATATTTACATTCTGAGCTGGCCTTTCACTTTGGCTAGTGTTCTTCTCTTTCTTCTTATTCCTGTGTCTCTTCTTGCTCTTCTTACTTTTCTGTTTATGTTGTTCTTGTGCAGTCGACTGTTCATCATCTCCTTGTTCTGCTGCTATTCTGGCCTAAAAATTAATACAGATTTTATAAAATAAATTGTAACAGGCATTCATTCACATCCAGCAAGCATATAACATGCTATGCTATGATATCAATTCAACTATATAATAATAATAGTGTATTTGTATAGGATTCGCAGACCAAACACAAGAACGTTGACGGATTTCTCTGACGATGTCATAATGTCAAAAGCCAAAAAATGGAGACATAATGTATAGGATCAACTAGCAACACTGAAAGGTCAAAATGGCAATACGAAGTCAGCTCAAAATGTTGTGGCCAACTATTGTTAACTGTTTTGGTTGATGACTTTCTGGGTGTCAAGTTACTGTCAAAAAATTTTCGTGACGATGTTTCAACCGCACTTCTTTTCTTTGTATAACACTCTTTAATTGTAAAGCGTTTATGCTTTTTTGGGCAAATGAGTAATTTTTTTCTTCGGTAATATATTCAAAGGCAGTTTTCTTCTGACAATGTTTAAGATTTCAATTTTTTTTTTATTTCTACACAGTATGTAATTGTTCAGTACAGTTAGTATTTGTTTAGTACATGACATAAACAATAAAAGACATAAGCATACTGTGGGGGTGTGCACTAGCTTACACCACCCCCCCCCCCCCCACATTATAAATGAAAAGAAAAAGAGACAGTTTACCTTCATTAAGTTCACAGCTTCATCATAGGCCTTGATGAGAGCAGTGTCATCCCAGATATCACTGTCTTCATCCTGAAAATAATTAAAAGGACAAGACTGAAATACTGCATTCATTGGCCTACCAGACCAAGACATGCCGTTTCATTTATCAAGATCACTGCATCACAGCCTGTCGAACATCTGAGCCAATAAGTCAAACACTATGGATTTCATACCAGACAGTTATATCGCACTTGCAATGCAGACAATGCAGTTGAATTACCTGGAGCGCTGATCTTTAATAGTTTTTGAAGTTCCCATAAAATACACATTATTCACCATGCCCCCTGAGCTTCATTTATTTACCATGCCCAGGAGGGATTCCAATAAGCTTATCTTGATTGAGTACAGAAGTTTGACCATCTGGCCCTTTATAATGTTTTAAATTCACAATTTCTGGCTAAACTTGTAAAATGTATCATGGTCATGTTCTAGACAACATCCAGAATTACAGACTCTAGATAGTCATCTTTTTCTGTCTCTGCTATCTCCAATGCTCTCTTAATTATTCAATCATGTACTGCACTTCAGAATTGTACACAGAAGGGTGTAACTTTGATAAGGTGTTAATACTTCTTGCTGATAAATCTTCAAACACCTTTCTGAATCTGGTGAATTGTATTCTTGTCCCTTTGACATTTAAATTTTTAAATATGTTTGAAAGCTGATCAATAAGTTTTCTTCAGCTTTTCTACAATTACGGAACATGAGCAGCATTGCACAGGAATATCATGAGATTTAGCAATATCATCAATCAGATTTATGATATTTTAACTAAGCTTTCTCTCTGCGATCATGTGTATTTTGGCCATCCAGTTCTGTTAAAGAGGACCCACATGTATGGAATGTACCACGGTACACACTGTAGAACTTGAAGATATGTGTGTAGATAAGATACTTTCGTGACAGTATCTTCTTCTGTAATTCCTGAATCAAGGCCAAATATTTCTTTGGATTGTCTTGCTGAGGCTTGCTTTGATTATCTACAGGATTCACATTCCATATTCTATTATTATGCTACATTCAGTCTGATAATTATTTGAAGTTACATCAGTCTCATCAACTTGTAACAGCTTATTTCCAATTGTAAAATATTCTATACTATAAAATGTTTATACACCCTATAACTGAATAACAAAATAATTTGTATACATGTATATACCTTTTTCTAAACAAGATGTTGGCATATTCCAAACACCTTTACAAGGTCAGTGTAGTATCGACAGCCTCTTTTGGATAAATGGGCAGACGATTGCTCTTCTTCAACCAATAATGGCACTTGATATTTTTGAGGGATGCTTAAAACAATCCTTAATCATTTGTTAATATAGTAGAGATGCAAAACATATTTAAACAAGTACTTCTGTAAAAGTATTTGGGTTTAGTGCAGTATAGGCTAATTGCCATTACCAACTTAATCACAGCAGACAGTAGTCCTGTAATTACACTTGAAAAGGAATATTGCTGATGTTATATAGGATCAAATTATTTTTATATATTACACTAAAGATACTGATTGTAATTTTCTAAATAAATAAAAATATAATATTTTATTTATCTTGTCTTTATAGTTCTACAAATGGCTTTATAATCTCACAGTATTCTTTTATCTTGTCTATATAGTTAGAACTACAAATTACTTTATAATCTCTCAGTATGTGTTTTCTTAATGGAAAAAAGGGGTACTGATCTCATTTTATACAATTAAAAAATATATAAATGACCTTATCGTGGAGTAATGTATTAAGAAGAAATTAAATTGCATTATCTTTTTATTGATCAGGAGTTGTTACAAAAAATAATAATCCCCTGTGCCTTTTATTGTTGTGTCATTGTTTTTTATTCTGTACAATTATACCTGATTACAAATGTAAATGGTATTTTTCCGTGAAGAAATAATTACACATTTATAAATAAACATTATTTGAATGGGTTTCTTTTGTTCAAAGTCATTATTTCTATATACATAAAAAAAAAAGTTAAATGTTAAAAGTTTTCTGATTTATTATTGTACTTAATACCTAACAAAATTACCTATATTTTCATGGATAGATACTGCCTTTGGCAAGCCTCCCAACCAAATGAAATTTTAATTATGAGCAATTCAGGTGTCAGTCTTGGTTGCTATCTGAGCCGCGGGAAAACGTTGGATCCTCCAGCATGCCTAATCAAACAAAAAGGATTGGCTGAAGCCAATCCAAAAAACGAAAATGTAGGGCGGTGACTTTGACTTAGCTTTTTGCTAGTCAAGTCACCGTAGTTGACTACGGGCAGTGAGCGGTGAGTTGGCATTGGCGATGATTTAACCTGATACCAGTGAAAGTGACCGCAGTGCCCTTGGTGGCTAAGGAACGCATTACAATTTTCCAGCTTCTTTTGCCTCTAAAATTGTTATTTATTTTCCGATTTTGAAAATTTAAAACCTACATGACATATATATATATATTTATATTGTATAGCTTCACTCACTGCTGGCATTGACAGCTACATATTATTGGCAGTAAAGAGTTTTCCTATAATGAACAAAAATTTGTGTCACTTATGAATTGACTTTTTAATGGAAAGTCACACTCACAGTAGACTGTCACCGACAGAGAACTTATGTTCGGACTGTCCCACTCCTATAGGAAAAAACGGCAATCCAGCGCAAGTGGATTCGGTTACAGCCTTTTTTAATGACCAAATCTTGCATATAATCACTGTACCTTTGGTGGGCCTGTATTCAGATTAGTATTATACATCCTAAATGCCCAATTTCGCCGAAATCCAGGTTATTAGAGTGATTTAAAAGCAGAAACATGTGTCCGGCGACCTGCTTAGCGTCCATTATTGCTGACATATGACATGAGGTAATTAGTGTATTGACCTGATTCCAGGTGGCGTCAGGGTTAAGTAAACATAAACACATGGTCGTCAACAAACCCGCCAAAATTTTGAACAGTTAATAAATACATTTGTACATCAGTACACAAGGGAAAATATATTATATAGGTTATGGTTTTAAAGGGTTTTAATTAAGTTTATTACTTCGTCTAGCTATAAAGGATAATCTGATCTTGTCAGATTTGTAATTATACTTGGCAGGCACCTAAAGCTTAGACTAAAATCATGATAAATTTACATATATTAAAATTTACATATAAGATATTTAAGAAACTAGAAATTTATAAGAAATTTATCCTCCCCCCCCCCCCTAAATTCATAAGAGGGAGTATCCTCTTGATTCAATTTCATTTATTTTCATTGGGGGGCCAGTGCAATTTATTGGGTCAACCATAAAGTCTTGAAATCCCACAAGAAATGCTGTTCGACCAGTGAAAAAGTTTAAATTTTCCCAAGTGGGTCTTGAACTGACTACCTCTGGATTAGAAGACAGATGCCTTACCCATTGAGCCATCCAGGACTTGTTATATTACCTATTCAGGCATCTTAAATTGCAGCAAAGTAGGCTATATATATCCTTCGCTGGGCCGCTGCGACTAGCTGACGCAGTACGCAGGTAGGGGCTGCCATTAACCAGGAGGGATTCCTCCCGGTAGCGTGCGTGCGCATCCCAAGCTTTACCATTGAAAATGCCTGGACCGGAACGTGTTCCCCAGTCTAAAAATAGCACAGCCAATCAGAAAATTCTGTGCTTGGCCAATCAGCCATCGGAGATGGTCAGCACCGACCTGCCTACCGCGTTCACGCTTAGGCAGGTTCAAGCCAATATATATCCCACTACATTTTTCAAACAGAGGGCGCCTGTGATTTGGGTGGAGCCAAATATGCAAATTTATTTTTTTGATCATGTGATTTATCATCTGACCAGTCATGCCTCAATTACCTGGAGACAAACATGGCTGGCTGTTGTCGTTTGGGCACCTCCTTACATAAATAGAGCAATTTTTTTTTAATTTACAAGCTTCATCGATAGGTAAAGTGATTGGAGATTGAAAGTTTAAGTCTTTAACTGTGATTCAACCTACTGCATACTGTATGACATGCCTTTATTTTCGTACAAACGGGCCCTGCAAATTTGATCCTGCAAAATGTCTGATTTTTCCAATAGGACTAGGAGTCGCCCAGTCTACACTCACAGTATAGCCTTGGATGCAAGAATAACATACAAAAGATAAGTGTCTAGGACAGGCTAGTCTAGCCTCTACTAGGCTCTTGGTAGTATAGGTTGTCAAAGTTCTACATTTGTTACAGAGGCATGAAACAACCTTTATAATCCGTATAGTACGTTGGACATTGGCTTAGGGTTTGCTGCCAAGCAGCCTATGTTTGTTAAATCCACTTGACCAATGTTGACGGTATAAACTGATAAAATGGCAGGCGATAATTTCAAGACTTTCCATTTCAGAGGCCAGCAGCGACACAAATTCAAGTAAAATACCATCGATTCGTGTATAGAAGCGTAAAGTTCAACTTCGATATTACATTTTTGAACATGACAATTCATTACACGAAACATCCAGCGTTATTTTACCTGTCCCTTTTGAAACACGACTTCTCCGACCGTCGCCATGCCGTTTCAATTTTTTCAACAGAGGGCGTTTACATTCACGTGCGCCCTCTAGTGCGACATTTCAGCAAAATGGAGAATTGCGGGGCGGGACGGCCAGCATTTCTCGTGGAAGACGAACGCAAAATACCGATTTTTATGAGAAAACTGCTGAACAACTACGATGAAATCAGAGGTTTATACTTGTCACATATTATAAAAAGCAGTGCGGGTCTCTGTCAAGAAGACAGCTCGCTTCACCGGGAAGTTGTTGAGGTGGCCCAGTTCGAGTGGCTCCGGCCCGAATACAGGCTCATTTCGTCGTAGAGCAACCTAGTCGTTCACACATTCGAAGGCTGGTATTGACACAAAGTCGTTGACAAACTTTTGACCACAACAACCAACTCATTGACAGGTCATTACCATCTCATTGACGTATTAATGCAAACTCGTTGACAGCTAATCTGCCCAATGACCATTTCGTCAACAAACCAGACTCCGGGAATTTTGCGGTGAATAAAGCTTTCAAAGCGGTATACTTGCTATGAATATTTTCGTATGAATGAGATCTATAAATGGATGACATTTCTGTACTCCCAAGTATTTACGGAGATAATACCATAAAACTGCGTTAACACCTGTGTCAACCAGTTAGCAGAACCAACTCGTCTATTTGTCAACGAGTTGGTATAGCCACGATTTTCTGTCAGCGAGATGGTCAGGCCGAGGGTGTGAATACAGGTCATTTCGTAGACACGCAAAATCGTTGACATGCCAAGTCGTTGACACTTTTTAGGGTCAGCTACAAATTCGTTGACAAACCAACTCGTATAAATTTGTCAGGGACCAAGTCGTTGACAAACTTAAAAACGCTTAAACCAACTCGTTGACAGGTCATCGGTCATGACCACCACGTTGTCATGCAAAATCGTTGACAGCCAATTTGGCTATGTACCATTTCGTCGACAAGTCGGTAAACTCCAGGCGGAGTTTATCCACATTTTTATGTGGATCAGAAGTAGTTTAAGCGTTGCAAAGTGGCAGAATTTCTGCTATTTTATAATAAAAAAGATTTAAACCGAATGATTCTGTTTCTTTTGACTTGTTGTAAGGTGGCAGCACTGGCTTAATAACTACATAACAATTTAGGGCGACATCTGGCTAATTTGCGTGGACTAAAAAAAAAGTTGTCAACGAATTTGCGTGAACTAAAAAAAAAGTTGTCAACGAGATGGTGTACCCACGAATTATTTTGTCAACGAGTTGGTCGTCCTCATGTCAACGGGTTGGTGTCAACGAATTTGCTGTCAACGATTTTGCGTGTCAAAAATTTTGCGTGTCTACGAAGTGACTCAATACCCGAGGGTGTTGATTGCCAACGAATTTGCCGTCCTCATGTCAACGGGTTGGTTGAGGGATGGGGGCCCAGCTCGAGTGGTAGCACACTGGCTGGGCTTCCAACCACTGGCACTGGGTCCCGGGTTCAATTCCCGGTCGAGCCTATGTTGGATGGCTGTTTCATCCTTCGTCTTATTGCCATGGTCTCTACCTGTTCTAATTAGCCCATCAGGTGCAGAAATACAGGACGTTAAGCCCTAATCCACCACCACAGGTTGGTTGTCAACGAAATGGTTGTCAACAAATTTGCGTGTCGACGAATGGACTCGATACTCTCCGGCCCCTTTCCCTTCTCAGTTCAGCCCACTGAAGTGCCGGGGACTGTCTTCGACCAGGAGACAGGTCCGGCAAACCCAGGTTCCTCTGGTCCCCCTTCCAGAGACTGGAACACCAGGTGTATTTGGGATCCAGACTGTCCAGTCTCCTGGCCGAAGACTCGCAGGTGTCCCCCGGCAATTCTGCAGTCCGTTAAACTGGGAAGGGGAGAGAAGACAGCTGCCATCCTAGCACCAGGTCACCTCAGCAACTACCCGGGGAAGGGGACAGTAATATATATTGAGTTGGGCCAACCTGCCTTAATGCTGAGGCCAGCCTCCCTCAGCCTGGGGCTGTCTACATAGGCCTAAATCTCTGGTGAATTGGGCCAACCTTCCTGGTGAAGCCCGGGGTCCAACCCAAAGTTCTCGGACTGACCAACCTTCCGATGAAGAGACCAACCTAACTTCTCAGTGAAACGGGTAGCTTTTATATGGTGAAGGAGGCATTGGGAGGTAGAAGCCAGGGTCCCCATCAATGATGATGCCCCCTTCATGGAAACTTCAACTGATGGTGGGACTGCCCCCCCCCCCCCCCTATGTTGCCATCAATTTTTCTATAGCCACTGCATATATGCAATGCCAATAGGCACTCCCAGAATATAAACTGCCTTTTTTTTTTTCATGTAAATCAGGGAAATCTAAGAAGAATCTGGGAGATAAATTCTGGGATGCAGTTGTCATTACTGCATCTGACACTAGCCAAAGATGTGCCTATGAAGAACAGATAGCGGAGAAGTTGGAAAAGAAGGAGATTCCCTCTGATGTGCCTTATCTCGTTTATGCTGATCCACCTGGAACACGTGCTGGTATATATTTTGTGATAAGCAGACAAAATGTTGACACGTGATAACATCGACAACCAGCCAATCAGACATCTTGATTTTTCAAAAGGTGTCGATGTTTCGCTTGTCGACGTTGCGACTGCACTCAGGATAACAGTTTTTTTACAGATTTGCATCCAGCTGGTTACACCTACAGTGGAACCTCTCTATTTCGTGCCTCTAATTAACGCGAACCTCCGTTATTCGCGGTACCCTCATGTCCCCCGAGCTGACCAGACATGAATTATGTAATCTTGCAGCATAAATTGAGTGTGCTCGATCATGCGTGATGCAGCGTGAACCTGCATAATTGTCAGGGATTACTCCCAATTAGTACCACTCTTTTGTTTTGCAACTCTTTCAGTAGCAATCAATTGCACTTTATTCATACTAGTGACACATGCACACAGTGAATTGCTGTTACAATTCTTTAGAACTAAGCTGACAGGTGTCATCTGTTAAGTGCAATTGGCAATCATGCACATACTTTAGTACATTGAAGTTCGAAGTACATGACACTTATCAATAGGCCTAGTTTTAAAATAAATTCTATGCAAACTAAACGCTTTGCAATGATTTATTTTATGTAGGAATAATAAATCCGTTAATAAAATAATAATCTAACAGGCTTATTTGACAATTTGATTAAGTTAGTTTACCATTGCAAGCTGTTTATTTTATACTAGTGTATACCAATCTAATGGCCATCTTGGTTAATATATAAAATCATGAATAATTGTCATAGTAAATGAAAAAAAAAAACGCGATCGTTCCGGCTGAGCGATCACGTCGCATACCGCGTTATCAAGAGAACCTCTGATATATCGCGGTTGACTAAATATTTATGTCCCCCTAGGTCCGCGAAATAGAGAGGTTCCACTGTATACATTAATAAGCTCTTCAGATGCATAAAAGAACACATTTTCACGTCAGGGTTGGCAACTGGTTAACTTACAAAGGATAATGTCATTTCGGTGATCTCTTGTGGCTTGAGAGCATCTTTATTGTTGGTTGGTGAAGCAACTTCGACATCAAGCAAGTTGTATGGAAGTTACAATATTTTAATAAAGTGATGAAATACATTTCTGCTTTTAGGGTGTGGAACATCCACCATGTTTGTACTTGAACAGCTGAGGAACCAATTTGGATCGGAGCTAGATAACTGGAAAGTTCTCCTTATCAATGCTGGTGGCCAGAGTCAGCGCCTGCCAAGCGCATCAGTCCTCGGAAAGGTTTTTACTCCCTTACCCCTGGGCAAACCTATGTATCAAATGATTGATATGAAGTTAGCAAATTATCTGCCATTTTTGCCGAGAATGGGACCAGGGTTTTTACATGTAGGATCAGACACAATTGAGGTGTTTGAACTGGGTGATGATGATAGTTGTGAATGGAACTGGAAGAATGTTGGTTTTACAGTATCTGCTCAACCAGCTAGTCTGAAAATTGGTTCGGGCCATGGTGTATATGTCATAAATGAACAAGAGGTCAAGAAAAAATGCAAAGCAACTGGAGATAGTGCGCAGACAGTGCCTTCTGTGGAGATGTTGGATACTGTAGAAGTGTTACAGAAACCTTCAAAAGAAGTTATGTTGGAAAAAGGAGCAGTAATCGATCATGACTCAAATCCATGGGTTTACACGGACAGTGTCTTTTTCTTCGATCATTCCACGGGAGATAAACTCAGAGAGTTCTACTCAAAACACAAACCACTGGACTGTGAAATTGATTCTTATGGTGACTTCTTGCAAGCTCTGGGAGTAAGAGCAACAATGGATTATACAAACAACACAAAAAATGTTGGAAAAATTGAACCAAAGCTCATTGAAACTAGACAGAAGCTCTTTCACCTATTGAAAGGGACACCAATTAGCACAGTTGCCTTGAATTTCTCCAAGTTTTACCACTTCGGAACAATGCAGGAGTACATTTATCACCTCTGTGAAGATGAAGATTTGTCAGAGGAGCTTCATTTTGACCGAAAAACCTTCTCAAAGTTCTCAGTAGTTCATCCAGCAGTGAGTTCATCAAAGCAACCAAAGCTGGAAGGCAAGATAGAGGGATGTGTAATGCATAGTTGTTTACCATCCTCATCAGTGGTGCCCAAACAGACCATCCTAGAATACTGCCAGTTCACAATGCCAGTGCATGTGGGAACAAATTCAATACTCAGTAACTGCTTTTGTGATGATGATGGCCTGACAGAGATTAACATCCCTGAAAATTGCTTTGTGCACACAATCCCTATTACTGGTGATGAGGGTGTGACTAAATTTATTACTGTCTTCTTTAGTGTTTGTAATGACATTAAGAAGAAAGTTGCCATTGAAGATGCAGGATCATTAACCTTTTTCGGAAAGTCATTAGTGAAGTGTCTTGGGAAATTTGGCCTTAAAATGAGCGATGTATTTCAGGATAACAATACAAAATGTAGTCTGTGGTCTGCCAAAATATTCGAAGCTAGAGATAGTATGACAGATTCCTTTTCAGATGCTCTAAAACAAATGCATCTTTTGTTTGGATCCAATGAAACTGAATCGAATGATGTTTGTGCTATTTCCACTAAAACATTTGCAATGTCTGATGTCATGCTGAAGAAAGATGTGAAAAGTATGCTCAAATTCAGACGGAATTTATATGATGTTATCAAGTCTTGAGATCTAATGAAATTCAATGTAATTTATTTTATGTTTGGTGCGATATTTGCAGACATGGAAATTTTATGTGTGTGTGTTTTAGAATGAAATCAATTGGTTGATTTGTTACTTCTGAACTATTGTTCATGAATATGGGGCTGGTTTACCTCTCAGATAGTATATGGGACAAATGTATGGTTTTCTTCTACTTGATCAGCTGTTATTGTATAAATAAGGGGGTTATGTATTTGTATGACTTTGATTATATATACACTGTTGGCAATAAAGGATACTGTTTAATGTATATGTTTTGAAGTATGTTTGCACATGTGGTATTAAAAGGTCTATCCCTCATGGCCTGTGACTCTCATAAAATTTTTCTTGTGCTGACAAGGGCAGGGGCCTAGCTCAGAGGTAGCGCTCTGGGCTTCCCACCGCTGGGTCCCAGTTTGCTCCCGGTTGAGCCTATGTTGGATGGCTGTTTCATCCTTTGTGTCATTGCCATGATCTCTGCCTGTCCTAATTAGCCCAACTGGTGCAGAACTACAGGACGTAAGCCCTAATCACCCCACCCTTCTTGTGCTGACAGGTAGGCGCCATTAATGTCATATTGCAGTGAGTTAAACAGTCCATAAATGACTTGTGAATTTAATCAAATTACATTCTTGTAATAGTTTTAGGCCAATAAAGCAGTAGGCATGGTAGCCAGAACCGACCTACATTGCATTAGATGCGATGTAGGGTCGGAACGCGTTATATGGGAATTCTTTGATGTTGACATTTACGACACATATTTCTCCATAAACATGTCAGCATAACTTATTTCGTCGTGATGCACACGAGAACGACTCTGTTAACTATCAACTTGTATTCACATTTCACTGAAAAAGCCAGTGGAAATATCCTTTTCAAGAGCGTTTTTAAATTCACGTTTGCTAGTTCATGCTTTTTGTGGTAAATATACACAAGAGGGCGCATCAGTGCGATTCGGTGCTGATAGCTCTTTATACAGACTGCTTTTCGTCCACTCGGAATCTGACAGTAGAATGCCCAAGAAGTACATCAACAAGCACCAAAAACTCTGTTAATAATTTACTAAACTTTCGCAATTACAACGCCCCCAGCAGTCACAGAAATGAGGACTGGTCAGCACTATCCTGTGTGCCACTAGGGGCGTTGAAACGTCGCCAGAGCCCTCTTGTGAGTTTTTCGGAACTAGGCGGCCATGCTTCAAGCTTTGTTTACCGAAATGTGAATTCGAAAATGGCACAGAAATCGATTAATATTGGAAGAAATCAACCACATCTGAGCGCGAAATAATAGGAAAAAGGTACGTCTAACCCTACAGCGGGTATATGTTGTGTGACAAACGTTTACTAAAAGGCTAGTTCCCACTCAAGCCAAAAAGTCAATATTTTTTCATCCAGGACCTTGTAACCCTGTCCTGTGGACAGGGGACTTGTAGCTATAGGCATGGTAGAGATGACAAGAGGCATTGTGTTGCTCAGATCGAATCTTATTATTATGACATGGCGCATGTGTGGGTACATGTAGAAGGCGCAAGTTGTCCAGGGGCGGACTGGGCCGCCGGGAGGCTGGGAGGTGGGCCGATGGTGTAAGAAAAAAATATAATAAATCGCCACTTTAATGTGTTAACTGAGAAATCAGCAACACATGTAAGGTGCAATCTTGAAGCAGGATATGATCCAGCTGTGTCAAAGAGGTTGAGGTGGCCCTTGAACTAGGGTGGCCAAAGGGTACATTGAGTCAATTAAAGTGACAGGTTGCTGCTGCTGCTGTTGTTAGAGGTTGATCTCCGGTGCATTTATATCCTTGTTTTAAGTTGTTTTTCTCGCTCTTTCACTTTGTCTCAATACGGATCTTATTTAGGCTTTCTTGAGTATACATTGCCACCTTTACAGCAGATCAAGCAGATTATTTCTCTCAACATTTCATATACTATTTGATAAGGTATGTTACAACTGATATTGAATATATTTTAATGAAAATCACGTGCTATTTTCATAGAGACTTATGACAGTTATGTGCTACCCTTTTATTTCCAAACCAACAGAGCCATTGAACCTCAAAAATCCCTGCGAAAACTATATGAGCACAAATAATTGACAAAGATCTGACATACATAGTGAAAGATCAAATTCACATGGAGAGAATTTCCCTTTCAAATCAACACAACTCCAAAGTCGTAAAATCCCAGATTACTAATAAAGGAACTGCATTATTGCAGCTAATCACTCATATAATCGTAAAGTAAGAAAACATTTATTACAGGTAATAAGTGTTATATGTTACAACCTGAAGTCTAGGATAGTACAACACAATATTGTGTGCAAAAATGTCACAAAACAACAGACTCTGCTTATTTGACATGATTTTCTCTGACTTACAGCTAAGCCCTCGAAGGTCCTGGGCCTCCACGCGGCGAGGGTGGAAACACTTGGGGTGAAGTCCTCTATCCCCAGTGGCTAAAACAGGACAGTGTGCATTGCACAAGCTGCTCCAGCTATCCAACGCAGACACTTATTGATTTTTTACATGCTTCTGGTTTCTACTACCAACTATAGATAATCAATCTTACCCTAGAGAGCCTCTACATAGCCCACTCAGGTGCTGATGAGGCGTTAAACAATAACACTACTACTACTACTACTACATCTGTCATTATTAAGAGTTGTAAAGAATGCGCAGTGCAGTGCTGGTACTGCTTTACCTAAGGTCTCTGACTACACTTTTTCATATTGGCGGCCCCGTCATGTGTAGAAAATATTGTAACTTTTTTAAAGTCCAGCAGTCTATCTAACTCTGCTCGTACATGATGTGCAACTGCCTCACCGGTGTGGACAGGTAACACCTTGCAAGAGACAGTTGCGATGCGATATTCCCAGTTACTGTTAATGTACGCAATGCGTAAACCTAAATAGGGTCTTTTTTTGTGTGCATCAGTCCAACCATCAAACATAACATTTAAAGTATTCACATCATGAAGGTCTTTCTTCAATTTTTCTATCATTTCATTGTAAACTTCCATCAATGCTGTCTTTCTAAGTGTGCTTTCATCTGGCAGAGAAAGATGTTTCAAATGTCTTTTGAAGAAATATTGAAATCCATCCTTTTGCAGAGTGTTGAACGGTATTAAGTCAAGACAGAACCACTTGATTAAATCTTTGTTGATGTCGGACTTCGCAACATTTTTTTTTTGTACAGTATCCATGGTCCCGACAGCAGCAGCATTCTTTGACTTGGTTGTCTTGATGTTGTGCACAGTACCCAAATGTTGGGCCAATGTGTATGTGGAAGAACTGACGCTGTAGTTTTTGACCCGACTGATATGTCCCCTCTTGTCTGTTTGTTCATTTTCTTGTGTTATTGAAAAGTTTAGTTTTATTTTTGACAAACCACTTACTGAATTATTTAGTAGAAGTAGTAATTTTATTGGCCCAAAATTACAGAGAAAATTACAGAAAAAAAAAAGATTAACATATATATGCTCCATATAATAGATAGATAGATCTTTTTACTAACAAACAGGGGTCAATGCTAACCCATTAGTCATAAGAAAATAATTTCAATCTTTAAAATTAACAAAATAATAGTAATTGAGTAAAACAACAGAGGGCGTCCTAGAACTTTGTTAACATGAGGGGGCCAGTGCCATAGATACTTATAGAAATAGTGGCGGCTTTCCTGACAACTGACTAACTACAACTAAAGACAATACTGACTAGCGATGGCTAGAATCCGCGGCTCCGGGGTCTATACCAGTTATAATAAAGTCTTTGTAGAATTCATACAGCAACATTTGGTAATGTCCTTGATTACTCTTACACTATGTCACTTATCATAATACAAAGTCTTGGAGTATTCTAACAATCTCTAACAATGTGGCGTATATGACTAGCAAGCATAAATTTTAATTAAACACAATTTAAGAGTACATAGTAAATCTTGATCTTTTAAGTGATGCTCTTAAAGTTCATTTAGAAATATAGTCTTTCAAATATTCTGGTTTCTTCTTTGTCCTGTTCGATCTCCTTAGGTTTTCCTTGGGGTCAGCAACCTGATGGCTCGGGGTTGCTACCTTTTCTTATCCTTCCGTGTTTTGTTGACCTTGTTTATTGCTTGGACTGTCGTCCATGTTCAACTGTGTCGCATCAACTGCTTTATTGGTGTCCTCTTTTTCTTCATTTGGGGTTGGCAAATTCACTGCTTTCTCACGGCTTGTTTTTGGGCCAACCTGGTTTCTTCAGTATGTGTGTCCCTCACATTCGACTTCGTATGATCTTTCATCATAACGTCTTCTGTCCACAGCCTTTTGCCCTTTGTCACTGTTTGCTACCAACGGCCTCATGCGTACAACTTCTCCTTCATCCAGGATTTTAAGATCTTTTGCATCCTTGTCATGATACCACTCTTTTCTCATGTCACAAAGTCTTTTGTTGGCTTTGGTGGATTCACTCTCTGCTGCTTTTAGTTTGTCTGTTTTGACAGGTTATAATGTTCTGGTCATCCTTCCAAACATTCTCTGGGCTGGGCTGGTCCCCACATCTTGACTTGGTACATTTCGTAGCTCTAATAGAGCCATCATCAGGTCTTTGCCTCCATCTGTAGTCTTTCGTATCAGCTTCTTGGCAATCTTGACACATGCCTCTGTGAATCCACTAGCTTGTTTGATGTTCAATATCCCACTTGTTTGCAAATTCGTAGAATTGTTCACTAATGAATTGAGGTCCATTGTTACTGATTAGGATGGATGGAATTCCAAACCTTGTGAAATGCCTCTAGCTTTTCAATCACTGCCTTTGTTGTTTTATGCAGTCTGTCGAACTCCCACCAGTTGCTAAAGTAATCGGCTACGATTAAATAATCCTTTGCATCACACTCAAATAGATCAATCATAATCTTCTTCTATGGTCAGTCAGTTAGCTCATGTGCGATCAGTGTCTCTTTCTGCTGTTTCTGCCCATACTTGTTACACACCTTGCATTGACCGATGTATTCCTTCAGGTCTGCACTGATCCCAGGCCAGTATACACATTGTCGGGCACGCCAGAGACAGCTTTCTATGCCTAGATGGGATACATGGAGTGCTTCTCTGATTTATTTCCTCAATGACTGAGGAATCGCCACTCAAGGCGGGAAGAGTCCACAGCCATCTCCATTAGCATATCCAATGCCACCAGGACAGCTTGATCGGTGGCACTGGATGGGCCTGAATAACTCCGTGCTGGACTTGCTGGAAGAACATCAAACAAACTAGATCTGAAGCACCTCATCATGCACAATTATTCATAGCAGTTTCCTATTTGACAGGTATAGTTATAGTTATTTATTAGATACTGTTTGACATATTTACTAAAATATTGAAAACTATGAGTTTCCATTTTTTCCCCTGATATTGATTGGTAGGTTATTGTAAATAACTGGGATACTAAATCTGAGTTTTTTTAAAAGTATTATAATTATGAATTTTGAAGTTTCTTATGAACATCGAAGTAACAAAGTATTTCGGTAACTGAGATTTATGAAGTTTATATGAGATGCGAATTTCTTGCTGTCTCAAAAAGTCACTATTAAAAGATTTAGGGATTTCATAATTGGTTCTGAATGTGCGGTGTACTTAGCATTAACTTATGTGCGTACAGATCTTTTTTGCAGTTTATATAACTTTTCACACTGTGTACCCCATGTTTGATGTTTTGAGTTTTTATTAACTAACCGCCAGAGGGCACATCAGCACAAAGAATATGACACCAGGTGGCTTGGCTACTCTAGTGGTTGATAAAGAGACTAGAACTAATACTGTGACATCCTTCTCCTTCAAAGAATAGACAAAATAATGGTATGTTACATACAAACTTTACATAGCACCTAAATAGACTAGTATAACAACATGCAAGCCATTTACAATAAAATCGAAAATGTTTTTACTATAATCTAAAGGTTATAGATTAGAGTCCATTTTAGAGATTCTGTTCAGTTATTTTTAGTGTGTCTATGAGCCTTTCAGGCTTCTTGATGGTTCTGCTTGGCCTCTTTGGAGCTTCAATAGGCTGGGTCTTGGCATTGCTGCTGCTCTCCCTCTCTTTCACTTCCACGGCAGCGTCGTTGTTTGCTGTGATATGGACAGGAACAGCAGATGTTCTTGGATGCACGGCAGTGGGAATTTCGCGCAGGAATTTCCTATTCCTTCGTAGTTGAGACCCATTGTCCACTTGGACCATATATGATCGAGGCTCTTCATCAGATCTTCTCATTATGAGGCCGAATTTCCATCTTGAGTCTTGGTCCAGGACTCCAACTGCTTGACCAGGATACAATGCAGGCAGGTCCTTTGCTGTGCGGTCATAGTATTCTTTTTGACGTCGTTGACAATCTAGGAATGTCTCCATGTTCTTTTCCGTTTGTAAATCTGCCCTCACTCGCATTGGTAAATTCGACTTGACTCTGCGGTTGTACATTAGCTCAGCAGGGCTTCCAACTGTCGCTGTTATTGGTGTTGTTCTGACACAGAGTAAGGCAAGTTGCTGGTCAAGATTCGCTTTCTTGACCTTCTTCATGCAACCTTTAACCGTCTGGATTGCTCTCTCTACAAACCCATTTGATTGGGGGTATCTCGGTGATGATGTCACATGCCTAAAGTTCCATTCTCGGCTGAATAGCGTAAACTCTCGGGAGCTATAGCATGGTCCCCCATCACTAAACACGGCATCTGGAATCCCATGTTCGCTGAAAATGGATTTCATGACACTTATAATAGTTTGACTTGTCTGTGACTGGATTGGTCGTACAAAAGGCATCTTGCTGTAATAATCCACAATGATGATGTGGTCCTTCTTGTCAAGCTCAAACAAGTCAGTAGCAACATATTGCCATGGTCTATAGGGCAAATCATGAGGCATCAGTGTTTCCTTTTGTTGCTTCTTTGCAAATTCTTGGCATAATTTACAGCTTGAAACCAGGTCTTTGATATTTTGGTCAATTCCTCTCCAATATACACATGTGCGTGCTCTGAGGCAAGATTTCTCAATGCCTTGACTGGCATGAAGGTTGTCAAGTATTTCCTTTTGCATTGACATTGGAATAAGTATTCTGTCCCTCTTCATGAGTATTCCATCTTCTACAGATATGAGATCTTTCATTGACCAGTATGGTCGTACAGTCTTTGGCAAAAGTTCAGATTTCTCTGGCCAACCGTTGGTGACTATTTGCACTAGGGTGCATAGCTCCGGATCTTCTGCTGTACATCGTCGCAATATTTTCATCTTCTCATCAGACCAGCGAACCGAATGAATTGTCTGTTCCAGCTTGATGGTTCCTTCCTTTCTAGGCAGAGCATCTGCTAAGAGGAGCTCCTTGCCAGGTCGGTATCTGATGTCAAATTCATAAGGGTGAAGCCTGAGCCACATCCTTTGCAACCTTGGTGGTGCCCTCGAAGGTCCTGGGCCGCCACGCGGCGAGGGTGGAAACACTTGGGGTGAAGTCCTCTTATCCCCAGTGGCTAAAACAGGACAGTGCGCATTTCACAAGCTGCTCCAGATATCCAACGCAGACAATTATTGATTTTTTACATGCTTCTGGTTTCTACTACCAACTATAGATAATCAATCTTACCCTAGAGAGCCTCTACATAGCCCACTCAGGTGCTGATGAGGCGTTAAACAATAACACTAACTAACTAACTAACTAAGCAACCTTGGTGGTGCCTGTGCAATGCTCTTGTGTTGGATGTTTTCAAGTGGCTTGAGGTCGGACTCTACCACAAATTGTTTGCCGTATAGGTAGGTGTGGAACCGTTCACACCCGAACACAACGGCGAGCAGCTCCCTCTCAACATTAGCGTATCTTGTTTCAACGTCTGTGAGTGCCTTCGATGCAAAGGAGATTATCCTTTCTTGGCCGTTCTTGTTGATTTGAATTAGAGCAGCTCCTAAGCCTTTTAAACTTGCATAAACTTGGATCTTCGTTGTTAATGTAGGGTTGAAATAATTAAGTGTCACTGCATTACAGATCTGTTGCTTCAACTGCTGGAACACCTGTTCGTGTTCTGGTTCCCACCTCCAGGGAACATCCTTTTTTGTGAGATCTCTCAGGATAGCTGTCTCTACCTTACAACATCTCTTTACATGATATCCAACGCGGACAATTATTGATTTTTTACATGCTTCTGGTTTCTATCACCAAATATAGATAAATAATCTTAACCTAGAGAGCCTCTACATAGCCCACTCAGGTGCTGATGAGGCGTTAAACAATAACACACACACACAGGATAATTGTCTTTTCTGACAGGCGAGAGATGAATGGAGCAAGGTGTTGAATCATACCTAGGAACTGTTGTAATGATGTCAGATTTGTTGGGCTTGGAAGATCCATTACTTCTTTGGTCTTTTTTATGTCCGGTTTCACACCTTCAGCTGAATATTGCAGGCCAAAGAAAACCACGGATGGCACTTTGATGTGACATTTCTCAGCGTTGAAAATTAGACCACATTCACGAGCTCGTCTCATAAGCCTGTGTAAGTTATGATCATGGTATTCCTCATCTAAATCAAATACAACAATATCATCTGCGATATTCATGGTGCCATCACATCTAGAAAGTATAATGTCCATCTTTTCTTGAAACACGTCTTGTGCCATTTTGAGCCCAAATGGCAGTCTAATGAAACAATATCGTCCTCTTGGGGCATTGAAGCTGGTCAGTTTTGAAGACTCCTCATCCAGACAAATGCTCCAATAGCCCTGCTTTGCATCTAGCTTGCTGAATACTTTGGCATCAGTGAGTTTGTGCGAGATCTCTTCCACTGTTGGGAAACGATGATAGGTTTGCTTGATCGCCTTGTTTAGGTTTCTTGGATCAAGGCATACTCGCAGCATCCCAGATTCCCTTCGTGCAAATGCTAATGAACTTAGCCATTCACAGGATTCCCCTTCTGGGACTGGCTCAATGACACCTAAATCGATCATTTTCTGCAGTTCGTCTTGGATCTTGGAGGGTCGATGGCAGGTACGACTCCACCTTTCAGTTGAATGTGACATGATCCCTTGAAGTGGCCTATGCCTGAAAAGTGATCTGGATATGCAGACAAGAGCGAATCAGTTTTTGCAATGGTGAGGCTATTCACATTGATGGTAATAATTCCCATTTTGTCAGAAATTTCCTTCCCAAGGATTGCTGATCCTTGATTAACCACGAAGAATTCAGCTGTTGTCCATTCATCTGAGATTTGATGGTGCCTAAGCTGGCCCTCAAAGGTCCTGGGCCTCCACGCGGCGAGGGTGGAAACACTTGGGGTGAAGTCCTCTATCCCCAGTGGCTAAAACAGGACAGTGCGCATTGCACAAGCTGCTCCAGCTATCCAACGCAGACAATTATTGATTTTTTACATGCTTCAGGTTTCTACTACCAACTATAGATCATCAATCTTACCCTAGAGAGCCTCTACATAGCCCACTCAGGTGCTGATGAGGCGTTAAACAATAACACTAACTAACTAACGGTGCCTAAGCTGTAATTCTATGGATCCTAGCTGAGCAATTTCTGTGCTATTGTATGCGTCTAGTCTCACGAATGGTCTTCTGCGAATGATGGAACCATACACAAGTGATCCTTCCTTGTCCACAAGGGTAGGGCACATCTTCTTCAGGATATGCAAGGGCAACACATTACCTTGGGCTCCTGTGTCAACCTTACATTTCAGTATGCCACTGACTCCAGCACTGTTGACTTTTACATCAACATAGACTGCAATGTCTTTTTGTTGTCTTTTTGGCGACTTAATGACATCAAAAGAGAGTCTTTCAAAGTCTGGTTCAATCTCCGAATCGGATTCATAATCAACAGAATGAATTTTCTTGCCACGAGTGCTTCCCTTTTTGTAAGTTTTTTTGGATCGAGAATTTTTAGGAGGTCCACCCTTTGATTCCTGTGATTGGACATGTTGCTCACATTTCGCTTGCCAATGACCTTTTATGCGACATTTCCTGCAACGATCTCTGTATGCAAGACATTTGCCATATGGGTGCTTTCCACCACAGTACCTGCAGTCATTGATGAATTTCTGTTTGCGGAGTTTCGTTGATCTGCGTGGTTTGGTGTAAGTCTGGTGCCTTCGCCTTTTTAAAAGTTTTCATGTGAGTCTGGGCTGCTTCATGAGTTCTGCAAATGTTGAGTAGATCCTCAAGCTTTAAGTTTCCATCCAGCTGATTCAATAAGTCCCTGCGTGAGTCAGAATTGTGTGTGCCAACAATGAGGAGTTCGATTATTCGATCATCTATGGGGCGGGGACCTAGCTCAGAGGTAGCGCTCTGGGCTTCCAACCGCTGGGTCCCGTGTTCGATTCCCGGTCGAGCCTAAGTTGGATGGCTGTTTCATCCTTCGTCTCATTGACATGGTCCCTGCCTGTCCTAATTAGCCCAACTGGTGCAGAAACACAGGACGTAAAGCCCTAATCACCCACCCATCGATCGTCTTTGAATTTGCATTTCAGAGCCAATGCCTTACTTCTTGAAAAGAATTCGTCAATTGTCTCGGGAGTCTTTTTGGCGATAATCAGCCAAATTCAGTCTATGCGCACGGAAATTGTCAGAGAAACCAACTGACTGTTTAAACTTCACCCACACGGTTGCTGGATCCTCTAGCTGGGCATTTGTCAAACCCCATGTTTTAGACAGCTCCTCTCCTTTGTCACCAGTTTGGAATATGATATAGTGATGCTGACCTTCCTTTGCAATTTTCTTGATGACAAACCATCTTTCCAATCGCCTCCGATATTCGACGAGTGCCGTCTGATCGTCACCGGTGTCCCACTTCATTACGGGGCACTTCAAACCGTCACCCATGATTTCTGTGTGTCTGGCTGTCGGCAACGTGGTCTAGGAATTCCGAATATTGCCCACCTGTCTGGAACTGTGACATCCACTGCTACTTATCTGTTGGGCAACCACTTAGCCAGGGTTGTTTCACACTGTCTTAAGAGGTGATTACTAGCAAGAAACACATGTGTAGACTCCCCGCACTTTGTGGAACTGGTTATTTGAGGCGGTTCTTCCACCGCTGCCACTATGTTTGTTGTTTTGAGTTTTTATTAACTAACAGCCAGGGGGCCCATCAGTACAAAGAAAATGATAATAGGTGGCTTGGCTACTCTAGTGGTTAATAAAGAGACTAGAACTAATACTGTGACAACCCACACCAGGATTCCATATGTCAGGAATGGCAGAATTAAATATCTACTTCTATATTGTGCTAAGGCCTAAGGGTTGGCGGTTTTTGGCAGAGGTAAACTCCGATCTGGCTGGGTCTTGGGCCAGTATTATTTCACCAGGGCATAGCTTACATGTATGTACTAACTTAGCTGTACTTTTGTGTTTCAAGTGTTATTTATGCCGCTATTCCTTATTTTATTTCACAACTGGGCCGCAAGCTACCCTTATCTCGCCATGGCGACGTAGTTCTGCAGACGGCCGCTAGGAGTGTATCTAAAAATAGCCTTACCACATGGGTATCTTTTTTCATTCTATATATTTTTATTTTTATCATTTAATATAGGGGGGGGGCAGCAGTACAGGACATCCTGGACACGGCAATAATTCTGCCATTTAATAAAATGTTTATTGGGTCGATTTTTTTTTTGCCGAAAGTGAAATATCATAGCTTTTGTTTTCGCTTCATTGATGGATAATTTATTTAGATATATTATAAACAGAAGCGGACCCAAAATTAATCCACATGGGCATCCCGAGTTTGGCTGTCTGGATCCTATTGTATTCGATAATGCCAATTTGACATCTTCTCCACAACCACTTAAGGTCCAGACCATGGACTTACCAGTTTGGTTGCCTTTTGGTGGGTAATACAGGAAAACCCACTCTCCCCATTGGTACTCTTGGATTTTCAGTCTCCGGTAATAGTTCTTTTTCTGTCATCCAGCAGCTTTTCTCATATTTGCTCTAGCTATCTTGCCCCTGGGTCCCGGGTTCGATTCGGGCGGGGGCCTAGCTCAGAGGTAGCGCTCTGGGCTTCCAACCGCTGGGTCCCGGGTTCGATTCCCGGTCGAGCCTAAGTTGGATGGCTGTTTCATCCTTTGTCTCATTGCCATGGTCTCTGCCTGCCCTAATTAGCCCAACTGGTGCAGAAATACAGGACGTAAAGCCCTAATCACCCACCCACACACTCTAACTATCTTGAAACATACAATTGTTGCACACCAGCGTTCAACATCTTTTCTCATGCCGGGCCAGTAGAATCTGGACTGAATTCACTTGAATGTTTGATAATACCAAATTTTCTCGCTGGTCGGGCGGAATGTAGCATTTTCATAATTTCTCCACTCATGTTCACAGGCACCACTACTAACTAACTGCAATTGTCACTCAGAGATGGAGAACACAATTTTCTGTACAGAAAATCATCTTACACTTCCAACAAGTGGCACTGAGTGTTCAATGTCTTGATTTCATGACTTTCACCTTTGACAAGTTTATTATCTGTCTGATTCCATCTTCCATTGTTTGACACGGTTGATCCCAACATCCTTTTCCTGCCACTGCCTAACTTTTTTAAAATTTCACTGGTGATATTGCTGTTCCTTGTAGTTTGACCTTGACAGAATTAGAAATAATGTCATTTCCGACTGAGGGTAGCTGTGGAAGCTAGAGACAATTTGTTTGATATAATTCCATTTATTTAATTGAAATACATTTATAAACGCAATCATCAAATATAATCAACTGAATTTTTAATATAAACATGGCTGACATTACGTTAATTCTCAGATAAACTCTTAACAATAAACTAATAAAATATTATAAATATTCTACTGTAGTTCTTAGCAATAAAAAGTGTCACATGGCAGCGACACCAAAACATTCGATTTGGTTATGACACTAACATCAAGCAAACTTTGACTGGTAAAGCTACTGTCACACTGGGCTGTTTTAGCCGTAGTGAACCCGTAGAGTGACGTAACGGTTATGTAGCAGCTTTTTCCGCCGGGTTGGCGACAGATTCTGGTGGCAAAAAGGGGCGGGGCAGCACCCGCCGTGTTCTATGGGTTACCCGCCGAGTTGTAGGAGTAAGCCGGCGGGTAGTAGGAGTAACTCGACGGCTTCCAGGAGTATACTTTAAAAAGCTGCTGCTCCCCTAATATTAGTCCGAATTTCGTCAAATAAAGACTGAATTGTAGTATAGTTCATACTGATTTCATACGTGTTTTTGGATCGAAAATATACCAAATATTAAGCGAGTTATTCGTTTTTAAAGAAGCGCTCAGCTCTACCTGCAGACGCTGACGCTTCAGGGAGCACCACTTTGCCGCCTACCTGCCTTCTCAGACGTATATCTCGCTTAGTATTTGACGAAAATCGGACTAATATTAGAGGAGCAGCAGCCTTTTAAAGTATATTCAACCCCCTCCCTGCCTACGCTGATGCTGGTAGCAAACAGCCGGCGGGTTTACCCGTGGAAGCCGGCAGGTTACCCGTGGAAGCCGGCGGGGAACCCCTGAACAAGCCGCCGGCTTTACTACGGGTGAAATTAGTGACGGGTCACCCGCCGGCTTCTACGGGTCACCCGCCAGCTTCCACGGGTATTTTTTATTTTTTGGACAACCGGGAGATTTCTACGGTTGTGCCATGCAAGCATGGCACAACCGGCTACCGGGGCCAGGTTTCCCGGCTTGGCCACGGGTCCCACGGGTGCTTGCCGGGTATCCCCAGGTAGCCCATTTTGAGCCGCTGGCTTGGAGCCGGGTAGCGAGTTGCGTAACAATTGCGTAATACTACGGGTTCACTACAGCTAAATCGCCCAGTGTGACAGGGGCTTTAGTGTGGAAGTATTTGAAAGCCATTTACAAGTAACTATTTTTCATTTATTTTCGTTTCTTAATAACCTGTTCTTTATCATAGACTCGTTTGAAGTTGTTTTCTTTCTAAATTCGGACCCCTTTAGAATCTGATTCCAATATTGCAACAACCAATTCTGCTGTGACTGAATCTTTTGGTTGTAAAATTCCCTTAAACAAACGCTAGAAGACAGCTGTATCTTTTTTGGAGAATCGTTTCCTGTTCATTAAGTTTCCCAGGCTTTTAAAATCCTTGTTAGACTGGAGCATGGGAGGGTTTTCACTACTATTATGTTACTTGCTTTTCTTGCTTTCCATTGATTCATTTAGAACATTCTCTTCATCCGAATGACTTTCAGGTTGAACATTGCACTGGGGCATTGCAGCATTTTCACTGATTCACTGGAACATCAGATTTCTCATTTGCAGCGTGGCTTTCAATACTCAAGTGTCGTGATGATTGGGGATGGGGGATTTGCTGCACATCAGCAGTATGGCTTTCAACATTCAAGTTTTGAGATGATTGAGGATGGGGGATGTCCCAAATATCCCTAATCATTCCTGGGGTGGGGGCCTAGCTCAGTGGTAGCGCGCTGGGCTTCCAACCACTGGGTCCCGGGTCCAATTCCGGTCGAGCCTATGTTGGATGGCTGTTTCATCCTTCGTCTCATTGCCATGGTCCCTACCTGTCCTAATTAGCCCATCAGGTGCAGAAATACAGGACGTAAAGCCCTAATCCACCACCACCACCCTAATCATTCCTTCAATTTGTTGTGCATTTTGGCTGCACTTCAGATGTATGTAGTATTGTTCCTGCATCTGTGGAGTGTGGCATTTACTGTCTGCCAGTTGTTGTTTGAGGTTGGGGTGATTTTGAATGAATGTTGTTGCCACCTGTTTACGTATACCAGTGCCTGAAATTGGTCAGGTTTTGCTTCTCCCATCCCAACATATCTTGATGACCAATTTATGCTGGATGTTGTTAGTGGCTCTCCATATACAGTTGTGAAAAAATTGGAACACTTGGGATTAACCCTGAGTCTAATATCATTAATGTAAATTTCAACAGTTGATCTCCTTTCTCTAATTTTATCCTTGCAGATGCATATTTTCGCAATGTTTTGTGTTTCTTTACAGATAAAGCACATCTTTCTGCATAGCGTTTCCGTGCAATGACTTCCTCCATGGTAACATTAGCCAAAATTCCAGTTCTCTGCCCAGACTACAGCAAGATCCAAAGCAGGAGATGCCCTCGGCACATTAAAAATTGACGTTCAGACATTTTGGAGGTATTCTGAACTTTTTTGAAGAGATTTGCCATGCCTTCATGCCCTTTGACATATGTCTTTATGTCTTCAACGCTCGGGAGCTCTTCTTTCTCTGCCTTTTGATTGGCTTTGACTTTCATGGCATTCCTTGATACTTTTGCCGATTCTTAAAACATAACTTTTTGCCTCTGAGCACTTGCAAGCAACTTGCCATTACTGTCAGGCATTCTCACCTCAATAAATGTGATTATGTTCAGCAATGTGTAGAGTCTGGCTAAGATGCCAGCTTTCCCAGTTTTTAATTTTTCACCATAGAATGACCGTATTTTCTCCTCATTGAGTAAATCTTCAAGTGTTTCAGCTTCTAGTTCTGCCCAGATCTTTGGTGCATTTTCAAGGTATTGCTTCATGCTTGCTTTACTGAGTCCACAGTCAATGCTGTTCAAAAACCTGACATATTCTTAAAAAAAAAAAAACACCCAGATGATAGTTTACTCGGAATGCTGGATTTCAGTGGGCTTCTTGTCAGTTCTATTGTGTTGTCCTTCTCTAAATGCTTCAAGACTGCACATATTTTACAATGTCGTTTTTGAGTGTATTTTGCTATGTACACATGACAGTAGTGACACCTGATCGGTGCCTTTTCTTTGCCTTTGCACAACTTTGACAGGCGGTTGCCAAACACTTTTCTTTTCTTCAAAAATCCTTTGTGGACAGCCTTAAATGTCTACTCAAGTTGAATACATAATTTTTACACAGATATCACATTTTTGTTTTTTTCCTTTTCCACTTCTCTTCAGTGATAAGCCTTTCCCCTGATATATAGTACAGTAATGTTATAATTAAACCGTTCACATGTATTAGCCTAGTCTGAATATCAATGTGACAACATAACTGTTGCGTTGTAGTACGACAAATGAAGATGGCGGTGATGCTCAAATGTTTATTTCACTCACTTTCCAAATTGGTTAATCTACAATTGAAATAAAATGACAATAGTACTAAATAAGTGGCATATAAATTCTCACCATAATACTCATCATACTATAAAGGTTATTTGGCATATTAAAGTTATATGTTAAAATAAAACAATTTAAATTCGATCCACATTACAGTTGCATTTACCTTCATACTTGACATTGAAAAAACATAAAAACAATTAAATTTTACTCCATTGAAAAAAATATTCTGTTACATGATATACAGCATTTATAAAACAAATATTGGCCCTACATGTAACCCTAACCCCTAGCCATCGCACATGCCTCATGGATCATCATTTACCGTCTGAATTCACACAGGGATGGATCCAGGGGGGGGGGGGGGGGGTGATGCATCCCCCCCCCCCACCAGCCAAAGAAAGAAAAGAAAATAACAGTAAAAAACATTATCAACATTATCATCTTGAAATTACAAGTGAAAAATTTGGATTTCAAGCATAAAGTTTGTTTTCTAGGATTCTACATACACAATAGACACAGTCCTATTCTTAAAATGTGGAACAAATTATTGAGCTACAAATATCAACACACTTTCAAAATTCAATTTTGTTTTTTTTCTTAGCCCTGTATCCCAATTTCTTTTTAAATATAATGAACAAAAAATAATGTATTCAATTAAACACTTTCACATCTACTTAAAGTTAAAAAATATATATATTTTGGAAAGTTGACGGCATAAACTTAGAATTAGCTTCCAAATTTAAGATAACCCTAACCTTTGACTAAGTAAAGAACAGTACTTACACGTTAATATAAAACATTCCATTTATTAGATGTTAGATGACCCTGAGATGACCTTAACCATTGCATATACATTTATGGAATGTATAGTGTATGTAGTTTTTGTCTGAAGTGTCTAGACTCCGTGACACTTGTAGGCATCATAATTAATTGTGACCACCTTGTGTTAGTGCCGCCATCTAGCGTATATAATATTCTAACAAAATTGACATGTAAAGTAAAAAAAATTGTATGTTCCATTCATTGTAACTGCTAATTAGTTTATCAATCAGAAATAAATTTCTATAAGATTATTGTAAAGCTGTTCAATGAAATTTAAAAATCATGTTCATGTAAAGTGGTTTTGTCTTTAGGAGTGGTGATAAACCTGTCAGATTTATCTAATAAGACTTGTAAAACTTATTAATGTTCCTAAAGCAATGGTTTCATTTTAATAAGCAGAAAATGGATAAGTTTTGAAAGGCCTTATGTAAGATAGTCGCTTCAAAGAAATGTAATGCAAAAAAAATGCCTGTGGACAGTTTTAGAAAATAATAGTGGGAATAGCTATAGAAACATAAGAAAGAAAGCACGGTAGCATTTGTGCAAGAGAGATAATTTTGGTTTGACTAAAACTAAGTTATTAAAAAATTGACTGCAACAAAGCGTGCATAACCAGCTGTGATCCTGTCATTAACAGAAATGTTTTTTTCACTATTTTCTGCTGAAAAGCAATGAAAGATAAAGTCTGTTTCAAAATTGTCTTGCAATAGGAATGAAATGCATAGTTTTGCCTTCTATGTTATTCTGTCTTTTTGTCAACTTTTAACTCTGTTCATAACTTACAGAACACTGCATAGTTCAGCATACTGACATATGTGTTAGACATATGTGTTAGAAGTCAGGGTTCCCTTACATGCCAAATTGGTAGATACAAAAATGGTTAAAAGAAGAGATACATTTATTTTGGTGTGAAATTACAATCAACTACCAACACACACAACAGTACTAATATCTTTTAGTGTACAACGAAATTTGTCTATTTCGAACAATCTGTTTTAAGAGTGTAGGTAAGTCTTTAAATTGCATGGAAAACTCGTTAGATAAGACATATATATATTTACCATCCACACTTGTACAATAAAGTATTGATTTTTTTACGACGACTGTATTCATCATGTGGGTTTAGTTGATTATTGATTTCTTCCACTGGAGTGTGTAATAGGTAGGCCACCTAGTGTTTACAAATGGCTTCCCTAGTTACAGCCATGAACTCCATGTGAAGTGTGGCAGCATATTGATTGAAGAATAATTTCAGGAATGTGTTTCACTTTTTGCACATGTGAACATAACTGATTTAGCTGTACAGAAGGATATTAAAACATGGTATCTGTATTGGTGTAATTGGAAATTATCAACACAGCAACCATAATAATAATTCATAGGTAAATCAATAACCATGAACCAGTTATGCTTTGGAACTTTATGCAAAGCTTGCTTGCAAATGGGAAGGCACCTGTAGCCATTGTTCGACAATAGTAACTTCACGTTTGATAATGACAACATATGCTCAGGCAAGGATTTATCTTCATAAGGTTATTATAAATTGGATTTTCAAAATGGTGAATTAACAACACGAGATTGACGTACTTTGAAGCTTACCGTCTGATTCGATGGAGTCAAATAATAGTGTTCCACCACCCCCACCCCTACCTGAACGCCGTAGAAGGAGACCTTTGCCCCCTCCTCCTCCTTTTCCTCCTCCTGTTTCTGAAGATATACAGGAGCCACCAAAACTAACACCACGATTATTAGACTCTCTGAATGAGACCAATGATGACTTCGATGCTACAGAGGATGCATTTCAAGAAAACTTCCAAGAAAGCATTCAAGTATTGCAGAATGATGACTTTGATTTTGGAAATGCTACAGAGAATGCATTTCAGGAAAACTTTCAAGTATTAAAGAATGCAATATCCCCATCACCTCCTCTAACTGAAGGACTTGAAATTAATTTGAAGGAAGATATTATACTCCCAACAAAGGCAAAGAAAAAGAAATCTATCAAGAAGCATGTGGTTAGTTTGCCAGCAAAGTTTGCATCAGAAAGTTCTGTGACTGCGCGGAAGCAAGCGCCCATCCACGGTGTGACCAGTTTTGATCTTCAACATGGAAAACGGTTACTTCGTAGCGTAAAGCATGAACAAAGTAAACCAACTAGTAAGTAAAATTCATAACTTATATGATCCTTTGAAATTTGAACCATGATTTGGCATATATTCTAAATGGCAAAAGACCTACAGCTATATTTACTGTTGTCAATTCTTAATTAAAATAATAGAGGTCTATCAAGAATGAGTAAGTGGTGTTACCGAAAAAAAATAGATTATTTATATAAGTTTTGAAGTTTTTCTGCCTACCCAAGCAAGGGAAACAAGAATATTTGCAGTAAATTATATTTAAAGGTAATACACTCTGTATACGAGTCAAACCGGCACATGTCATTTTAGAGGTATTAGTTATTAAAGGGGAACTAACACCTTCAACACTTTACCTCTCAGATATTAGCTTGGGTCCATTGAAACAAATCCACGCTATACATAACTTGTATATATGCACTGGTAATGAAATATACTGCATTTTTTAGCTCCGTTTTGTGAACTACGGAGGCCGCCATTTTTTAAATTCCCAGTGTTTTGCACTGACCGGAAATACGTCACTGTTGTACTATAGATCTCGGCATTGCAATTCAAGTGGTGAGAACAACTGTCAACAACAGTTTAAGATACAGTTAATTGCACTTTCAGAGCAGTTCTTACTGAGTGTCAAGTAATTGCCAATGTACTATTTGACAATGCAATTAGAGAATTTATTAGACCAAATTAAATAAAACAAACAAAAGCAGCAAATTACAAGGAACTACAATAAGCAGTAAAAAAATAAAATAAAAAAAGGTCAAAATACAAAATTTTTTTGGTCAGACGACATCCACTAATAAAGTTCTTATTTTAAAAAACGCTGACTAGGATGCCCCCTTAAACTCATATTTAAAAAAAATAATAAAATGATTTAATAAAATTAAAATAAAAAAATTAATAAAAACATTTATTATAAATAACAAGATCTAAATATAAGAAATAATGATGGGATGAAAATGAAAGTATGGCAAACAAATTGCAAATTTAATGAAAAGTTTACAACCGGGATCAGTTCTTAATTGTGATTGTGACATTAAATATTTTTCGTGTATGAATGTACTGGGTGGCACTGGGACTCACAGATTTCAAAGCAGCCAGCAGAATTGACAATATAAAATTATCAGTGAAACAGCTATCAATTATCCTGCTATGTAATACAACTACTGAATGTTTGGATAACTGAGTACTAATTAAATACATTTTTAGTAATTTAGAGCAGTTTACATTGTATTAGATTTCAGCATTGTATGCATACACGAAAAATGTATTATGTTGCCAAATAAATCTATAGATCTATCATTCGTCCACTGTTTATTAGTGAAGCTTCAAAAAAAAAATAGTGTATTGGACAAAGTTTTGTTGGAAATGAGTTTTTGATATTATATTTTATTTTAAACTGGTAGGCCTATATTAAATGTATCTAGCAATGCAACCAACATACAATTGAAATAAGCACAATATGGTAATTAATATATTAATCTTGGTAAAGGAGATGATGCCTATAAAACATCCCCACTAACACTATATATACACTAAATATAGATACTACGAAATATATTTATACTATAAATAATACTGCACACTGTCCCTAAATATCATGTAACTCATATTTTATTTACAAAGCAAAGCAGTATTCCAATTCTGTTCTCTTGCAAAAATATGGTCAGAAATATAGTGATACCCCACAATCAGTTGTATACCACATAGAAAAGCCATGTGGTATAGCCTATGTGGTATACATGTGTATACTACATGGCTTACCTTACAAGGATGGGAAATGTATACCACATACTTCTATTTATGGCAGGCCAATGACAAAAAATCACTTTTTGCAGCTAAGCGCTTCGCCGTTTAAACTAGTGCCGCCGCTTTAAAACAATATTCGATGTCACAGTTTTACCACCGTTCTACAGATAAAATTGTCAGCTCTCTAAGAAAATTTGAATTTTTGAAATCGGACCAGAAGTAACGTTTCTAGAGCCAAAAACTTAACAGAAAGTCAATGGACTGTTCAGTCCACAGATACAAGCTATTGTGTGGCTGTGTTGCTATTGGCAACGTCATAGGAGCATCATCGCTTCGGTAATACAATCAAATAATACTAAAAAATAAACCATTATCTTTCAAAATCTACTATAAAATCAAATTCTTACAAGAAATATTTAACAACTGGTTTGTAAATATCATTCGTAAATTCCTTTATGATTCTGAAAATGTCCCCGAAAGTTTTGAGGTGATGACGTTGCTGACAGTTAAGCAATGCTCTGATTGGTCGATGGCAAAAATGAATATTCATGAATTTTTCTATACTGCATGAATGCATAGCCAGGCAGCTCAACTAAAAGTAAAAATTGTGGGGTATAAATAAGACCCAAGTGGATATGTGGTATTTTTTAATATTCCCTTACTTGTGGACAGATTGGCTTCAGAATTCACTCGTGGCTAACGCCACTCGTGAATCCTGGCCAATCTGTCCACTCGTGGGGAATATAAAAAAATACCACATAACCATTGGGTCTTATTATAATACAAAATATTATTTGCCCATGCCTATATACCTATTCTTAGATAAAAATTGCTCATTGCAATCAATGCAATAATTATGCAGTTTTTCAAAAAAATTGCAATTAACACCCTTTATTTTGTTGTGCTGTCTGTTCTTGTTATAATTGCAATGAACAGTGTAAGGGCTTGTAATCAACAGTCCTTCTGAATGATTCATATGGCTGAATGCATATATATATATGGCCTAGCTGTTCTTGACTTAGTACATAAGTGACGTCACTATTTTGCGTGCCGTGTGCAATAATGGCGGCCCCCAGCATGTCGGCGGATGGTGCAAATTGCATTATTAATTGGCTTGAAATCATATCAAACCATAGTTTAAGACATTTCCTTTCACTGCAATGTATTATTTAACATCTAATTGAACTTTTGAAATTTACTTACAAACTTCCATTAGTTCCCCTTTAATTTGACTCTGAGAATGTGACATTGCAATATGCGTCCGCCCACATGTGACCTATGCAGGCGGACCTTAACTGTAGAACGAGGGTTGGTCAGTTCTCGTGTGACCTTGGAGAACCATGCATGACGTCACCAATTCACAATTCTAGATGATGTCAAATAGACCGTAAACTACTTTTATAAATTTTCGAAAGGCTATCAATATTCTCAACAAGATCTGATCTTTATCTTTACATATCTCGATATATGCACTTATAGGTAATTACCTTACTTATGCCCTATACCTATTTTCTAACCTCTTATTAGCAATTGTGACGTCAATGACACGTGACCTTAGAGGTTGACATGTCGTTAATCCCAACTTAGTTAAAGTGTCATTAAATAGTAACCCTCTTTACCTTTCAGTCAAAGTTAATAAAGCAGCAGTGTTCGACAGCTACAAAGGTGATATCAACAAAGACAGACTGCCTCTTCAATATGCAATCGTGAGTATGCCATGTCATAATCCATTCACAACATATACCAAAATCTTGTTTCTCTAGTTTGAGGTCACTTAAATGATGCACAAAATTCTTTAATTTGTTTTTACAAAAATTGTAATTGTTAATTTTATATTCAAGTAGTGTGCTATATTAGTTTGAATACACACACAAACGGCTCTGATAAATGGTCATTAGATAATAGCTTTTTTTGTGTCCAGTGAAAATTACTGAAAAAGATTTTGATATGAAATTCACTTAAAACGTGTATTAACCTACAAAAAAAGGAAATTTCTCACTTTTAATCATTAACATGACCATTAAGTACCTTATATATTGATTAAAACGCCGTTAAAAACTTTATTTACCTATACCTACAATCCAACCAGCAATTGTGAATTCACTATGCCAGGCTTGAGCAAGGCAATATTATTTTATTATTAGCAATAAATATAGGTTTTGACAAATGCCAAACATGCTGATAGACAAGGCTTAAAGAGCCAGAGATAAAAAAAAATATTGACTTAATACAATTAAGATAAAAACTTGATAAAAATAACAAATAAGATAATAATAAGAAACAAATAACAAATAAGATACAAATAAGAAACAAACAAGAAACAAATTAGAGACAAATAAGATAAAATTCTTATGTTGGCTTTTCTGGTTAATTTTTACAGAAAGCCATACAAAGCAAGATTGACTCCTCGACAATTACGTCAATTGATCTCACTGGCCTGGACCAACTGACTGATGTGTTCTTTTATGTATTAAAGACAGTTTCAAAAGAACTTGACCAGGTCACACATATATATTGCCAAGGTAATGCACTTTTTTCTTCATCTTTTACTTGCCTTTTTAGTGGTTGTAGTTTTCTATAATGTGACAGTAATATAACTGTCAATTTTTGAAGTAGAGATGAATTATTATTTTGGACAGTAGGACAAAATGTGATATCATGCAGTCACAAAAATCCAATGACCACAACTGCAATGGTATCCAAACATGTTTCACTCTCATTTTCAGGCTGTACATACTTGAGTGATACTGGTGTAGAATGGGCTGCCTCCTGTTTTCAAACATTGAAAGAGGTATAATTTTAATTAATACATTGACTTTCAACTTCTAACTTCACATACTGTATACTTTGCTATACAGTGTATAGTATGGGAACATGCACACACTTGTTTTTTCATTCAAGATTAATGTATCTGGGTGCAGACTGGTGACTGAGCAGTCTTTGGAAATCCTACTGGACAAACGTTCCATAGAGATGATCCACATGCAGGGAACTGGAGTTACTACAATCCCACCAAAGAGAAGTCCGTAAAACATTTGCAAATTGTAGCACTTACTTTATAGTGGATTTTCACGGAAGGTTCTCTGTATTTCCACCAGGTGGCAAAAACAAAAAACTGCAATTCTATTGGCTGAAAAAGTTCCCGCCCTTGGCTGTGATTGGCTAAAGCAAAGTGCATCCTAGCTGCAGTATTTTTAGTGCATTTTAATGTATATTTGACACTTTAACATTTAAGTGGTGGTTGCTATTTTTCTGAAAAAGTTATTTTTATTGAATCAGTTAGTTATTACCTACTGTGTCTGAAAAGCAAAATGAGTAATAAAAGGAGAGGAAAGACTTATGTCCTGCTTAATTCAGGGCTGTTCAGTGAAAAGACTCTATTGACCAGCTTCCTATGATAGACATCACAAATGCATCTAATAATTTTTCTTTGTTGAACATTTCAGTCGAAAGACCAGATGTCGACTTGTCTGTGTTGTCATGCCAACTGGTATCACCTCCTCTCCAAATTTTGCAAAAGTATGGCAAAGAATACTACGAACCAACAATATCCAATGATGGTATGTTCTGCTGCAAATAACTGTCTTGCAAACTAAATACTTATACTCCCTAAATTGTCTTTCAAGCATTGCAAGGCTTCTGGTTTTTCTGAAAACATTTACTTCATATTTACTGCTGGCAGACATGAGTCACTGATATGTATATTTGTTGGATCATTCCATATATATGTGCTAGAAACAGAGTCGTCAAAGTGACTATTAGTAGTCATAGATTATATATGGCACAGTTAAAATTAACGCTTTATAAGCACACACAGCAGGGTGAGAACAATTTGAGATTCCCTGCAATAGTACACACTAGGCTATTACTGTCAATACGTCTCTAAATGGTTTCAACCTTGTTTCTATGTATTTAATGAATTGTTTCATTGTAATTTAACTATTCATATCTATATGTATTCAACTTAATTTATTTGTCTTCTTATGGGAGGGGGGGGGGGGGTGAGTTATTTGCAGCTTTTATAAGCTTGAGGCTCACCTCCTAATAACATTCAACTAAATATTATTTGTACTTCATGTTATTACTTTGTCAATGGTACAATTGGTTATTTTGTCTATTCCATCTATAACTGTTATTGTTGTTAAATAAACCATATATATATTTGCTGGCCCACACGGAGCTCTACAATGTCTGACAACTTCAATTTCTGATATTGGTAATTGTTAATATAGGTCCAGTTATTTTGTTCAAACTTTCACTTTCTGGTATCACTCCAAGAAGATATGGGACTTTTTCATCTACGCAGTCCAGATATATCCTATGCTATTTAATCTTCCAGGCATAAATATGGTCAGCATGTATGTGAAGGAGATGACGCCCATGAAAGACTTCAAACTGGTCATTTGGTCAGAATTTATTGACTTCAGTATGGTCCGTTTCTTGCAAGGAAATGACACAAATTCCACTCGGCCAACCATCTCAATGTCCAGCATCGATGTTGACATTGACAGCACTCCTATTAGACTACATGCTTACGAAGCATCAGTGTTCAAGGTAGCCTTTAATTTAGTTCTTTGATACATGTAAATTAAAACTCTTTAACTAGATGTACATGTTTTTTTTGCAAATTTTTATGATCTGACATCATATATTGGCACTGATGCATAACCATTATTTTCAATTGGAACTTGGTAAATATTCTTCCTAGTTGTGATAATACATTTAAATTACCCTAATGGAATTGTCTCATCTAATGAAGTTGCGATAACTAGAAATCTCACTCTCCTTATATTGACTTCACATGCTCGCAGTATATTAGTTAATCATACTTCTTCCTATTTCAGACTTTTCTAGACAGTTCCATTACTGATGGGTCTCTCTTCATGGTGCCTTATGAAGTGCCTTCAACATTGGATGATGGGTTGGCAGATTCCCTTGCAAAATTAGTTTGCCAGGTGCTCGTTAAGGTACAGCAGAACATTTTAACCAATACCATCCCAGATCTAACATTCAGTGGCTTTACTGCTATTTTATTAACTACCTACATAGCAGTTACTCCCAAAAGGCAGCGACACTCTTGTGCGTGAGTGCCAGCTTTTCTCATAACCGATTTGCAGCTCCCCTGGAATCGGGAAAGAAAAACACTTTGGCATGTTATCTGCATGGAATATAGTGCTATTCTCACGTCAGGAAGCAAACTGACCAATGATCTATTTAAGAAGCTCATCCAAATTAAGCAGCCCACTGAAATGGAACCAGATATAACCACGTCCAGTAGAGCTGGAAGAGACATCTCATGTGTTGATAGCCAAAAAATGTTCAAGTTGAAACGTGAGATACCACCCTAATTAACTGAAATCAAAATTAATCTGTATGTTTGAAGTTAATAAGTGGCAGTAAAGTTTACAGCCAGGTGTTAATTTTTGTATAAATTACAATTACTTTGCTTTTACAGTGAGGACCTAAAAAGAGGAGGTCTGACATCAATGTTGTCTTTAGTCATGAAAGGCATGAAATAAAATTGCTGTTTTTGGGACTTTATTTCTAAAGCATGACTCATTTTTTTGCTGTAGGGGAAAAGGTTCAGAGTAATGCTGTTGGGAATAGGAGTTGACGAAACTTCAGCCGAGACTAACAGAGCTATGGGGAAATTGGTTGATGAAAATGTCAAGAAGAAAGGAGTGGAGATGGCAAAGATTCGATCCACATTACGCGAGTGAGTACAATTAAAGTGTTTAGGTTCTGCAAATAAAATTAAACAACTAGACAACTGAAAATGCTATTAAAATTCACCATCATCACTATTCAGGACTATAAACACTTGATAATAACCTGACAGTTACATAAGTAGTGCACTCAGTGACCTTCCCCCTATGACATTTGATCAAGTAAGATGGCACATGTGTCTATCATAATTAGAAAACATCTTTTAAACCAATCGGTCTACAATATCACGCTATAACCCATTGGAAAGGACTCAAAATAAGCTTTCAGAATATCCTGGACAATATCCTTCTGTAAGTTAATTAGGACCGGAGCTAGAACCGATTAAATCTAAAAATGACCTTCAAGGTCAAATTTGATATTTGATTGGGGGTTTTGGGTACATGTATGGGGTAGTTTACAAGCAAGTTATGGCTCATTTTCAATCCTTAAAATTTTATATCTCAAAAACCAATAGCAACCATACTCCTTTCAATCGTATATATTTCTATTCCACATCTTTTGACACAATTACTTAAGTTCTGTGGCTTTTGGTTTTCCCCAAACAGTGACGACACCTCCATGATTGTAGTTGCCAATGGGTTGACCTTGACCTAATTTAAAAAAATAGGTCAGATGTCTTTAAATAGCGTAATTAAGATAACATGTGAAAGCATATGGACCAATGATGAGGATTAAGGAGGATATTGGCAATTGAAATTTTCAAATTGTTGACTTTTAATGGTTCTTTGATCTTGAAAAAGAGGTCGTCGCTCAAAGCCGGTCAAAGTCATGAGGACATCCCGGACTACTCACATGAATTATATGACAATTTTTTGGGTAGAATAATAATAATAACAAAAACAATATGCTTCACCTAGGGTAACTAACTATGATTGAGCAAGTTTATAAGTTTAAATATGATTGTCGTAGAGAATAATTTATACAACATAACCTATTTATTACACGGATCAAAAATTCTAATAAAATTGTATACTGTTAATTTTTTTTCACAAATTAGTACCTCAAACATCTGGGGAAATCTGGATTTTCATGACCAACAAGTCTTTGGTCGTCAAGCAACTCAAACTGACAAGCTGCAGTCGAGCAAATTCATATCAACTTATGTTGACAACAAAAACCAGGTAATCCATGTACAAATGCACATGTAATATGCATATCATTTATAATAAAAAAAAATTACTATTGACACCAAACCTAATATGGAAGAAAATTAAGCTGATACTTGCTCGTGACCCAAATTTCGGGTATTGATAAATTTAAAATTAGGAGGCCTATTTGGCAGTTGGTTAAAAAGACAACAAACTTTGCTGATGTCCTGGTTGCTAATGGATCATATTGAACTTCCAGGAAAACAGATTGAAGTTCCTGACTGAACTAGGGCATTCTCTGATGGCCAACAGTACTCTGCATCATCAACATCTACATCAGCTGCAGGCTCATCTCAGTTCATCGAATACGCCTGATTTCTTTACCATTGAGGAATGGGAAAACATCCTGCCAAATGATAGGCATCTGTCTGATAGTTACAAAGGATCAATTCTTTCTGCAGCTTTCAGGGTCATAGCATCAACTGTAAGTAAGAATAGGTTTCACTGGCATGGATCAAATTAATAAAAGTTAGTTTGTGAACAATGCTTTTGCATCTTATGTCTGACAAAAGGTTACTGCTTGCTCAATCAAAGTCCAAGCAACCCACCACAACTGACCATGTGACATCTGCAAGTGTGGACAGTGGGCTCAAAGCAAACAGTGAATCGGTGGGTGGGGAGTGGGGCACAAAATCAAAATACATAACATTTGCTGAAATACCTTCTGGCCCACATTTAATTTTTAAAACCCTCCCCGGAATCAACAATTATTTGGGCAAACTACAAACTTAAAGGATTGGCTAGAGCTTCTTATAACATTATGACATCACATCAACACTTAACGTAAATCTCATGTGTGAAATGTAGTCAGTTTAATTTAATGCTCTATAACAATTTCGTTGGGCCAGCTACATTTTGTACCAATAATGATTAAAATGATCAATATTGTTAGACATATTATAACAATTGTGCACTGCAAAGATTCTTGATAGCATATTATACATTACAGGGTTCCATTATTCATATGGCAAAGCAACCAAAGAAACCAGTCATAACAAATATTGCAGCCGTTGAGACGATCACACAGCAAATCTTCAAATTATGGCAACAAAATCAGCATGAAGAAGACAGAAAGAGGATGCCTCTGAACTTTTGCAGCCTTGATGTTCTCAGGTGGTCTGAAAATGATGTTTTGTCTTCTTGTGATTCAATTGGTAACAAGCAAGAAGATATGGTAAGGATTCCTGTAACAACTGAATATAATCTTCTTCTTTTTTCCAGCTTATTAATCATCAAAAATGTTTGTCCATGTTTTATATGTAGGCTTGATTTTTGAGGCACCTTTGTTTTCTACTGTAATGTCATTGAATTCAACTTTTAATTAACGAAATTTCAATATTAAATGTAATTTGTCAGAATAGTGAAAACCAGTGAGCCAAAATGGTAGTTATTCTGTTGATTTTGAGCTTAGTTTTAATTTATTTAAAAAAGAAAAGTGAAAATATCGAAATGTGAAGTTATAGTACATTAGTCATTCATTATTTGTCCACCCTTTCTAACAGATCAAAGCTGTGTTGTTGATGCTGGAAAAGTCAGGAACACTATTGAGAGTGCCCTGTTACAGAACTAAAGAAGAACAGTCCCCATGGGCGTACATTCTCTACGACTACCTGCCAAATGAATCTCATGTCCTTTTGGTTTGTATTTGTCTTCTCGTTGTATCATTAAAAAGCTGTGTGCCAACCTCTCCAATTTAGACTCTTTATATTCAGTTATAAATTATGAAAATATGTTTTTAAGATTTAGTTTTTGTATGAGTTAATAGAAATTTAGTTACTTAACATCCCACATGATAATAATAATAATAATTTATTTTTTATAGCGTAATATCCATATAACAATATGCTCAAAACGCTTTACAATCAATATCACAGGAGAGTTATTAAAAATTATTTTAAAAGTATCAAAAGGTAAAAAAGAAGGCAAAAGTGCCATGAAAATATTAAATAAAAAATATGAAAAATTGAGCAACATGAGAAAAGACATTCACTAGCCTGAAACATATTACATTCTAATGGCCAAAAGTAAAATTGTAACTATTTTTAGTATGTACTTGTCTGCTCAAGTAACATTGCTCGTATATTTACCATGGAATGCAGATTTACCACTGGTCTATCATAGCAATTGAGTCATTCTGTCGTTTCCTTCTTTGTTTCAAGGAAGACTATTGGATGCCGCGTGTAATTTCTGATCTGTTTGTCCAAGTCAACTGGTTCTACCATTTCCCAGCTGGTTGTCCAGACAGTGTACTGGCTCTATTTTTCAGGTGATTAAAATTTAGTATTGAACATAAAATAATTTTTATGTCATGAATTATCAATGGTAAGACAACTTTACTGATCTGCAATAATAAAACTAAATATGGTAAATGATTCCAGAAACTGCCTGAAAATTTGCCATCCCACACTTTTATGGAAATCTGGCCTTATGTGCCAACACGGTGGGATCCAGGTTCTATGCAGGATGACATATAATGAAAACAGAGGTATTTGCAGTTGTTTAGTTTCAAATGTGATTAAAACCAATTAAGAAAAAAAAGGTGAAGGCAACCAAATACATCCAATCAAATACATAAAAAGAAGCAGGCCAGCTCTATCTTGAATAACAACATGTACACGTTTTGTCCATAAAATAATACAAATATATATAAGCATGGACTGGTATTGTATGTATGTTTAGACCACTTTTGTTACATTATGTTAATATGATAAATAAACGGATAACTATTGAAATAAATGGCTGTGAAAAGAAACTGTTCCCTTCAGTCTCAAGCAATTATATACCTTAACAGATATGCCAGTTCTAGCTGTGTGTGCCAGAGCTCCTGTTGCCAATTTCTTCAAACCACAAGACAATGGAGAAGAAACTCTTAAGACTTCAGACGAGTGCCTCTGGTCCGCAATGGCCATTTTCACTTCCTTGCTGGACAATGTTCTACAGCGGCTTCAGGTTTATGCTGAGGTAAACAAATATGATATTCAAACTGGCAATGATTAGGTATTGAGGGGGAAGATCTTGCTTGATAGTCATGCAGTAACAGTGAAAAGACTGAGTTGATGTAAAATGGAAATCAAGTCCATTCAACTGCGCTATCAAATCAACAAACAAGGTTAAAACATTAGTGTTACGTTTGACAAGTCAAATGATAATGGAATCACTAATGTAAGCTACAGGTGCAAAAAGGTGTTTTCTAACTTGTATGTCTGTGATAAGGATGAGTTCAAACAGAGAAGAAAATAAAATTGCAGTGATGCTGTAACCAGTAACACTGCAACTGCACAATGGAAATACTCTTGTATGGCATAAATTAGTAATATTTGGGCAAATTACAAGCAACAATGAACTCTGCAGATCGATTGATAGAAAGGTTGAAGAAACATGATCTGATTACATACATTTAATTCTAGAATAGGCTTGCATATGTTTGTCTATTTACAGATAAAGATTCCATGCAGAACATGCTTGCAGTCTCAAAACCTAGAAGAGCTAATGAAAGCAACAAATGTGACATGGGTGACTCCAGTGACAGCTTTGCAGTCCCAGGGTTGTCATAAATCTTGTTCTTACAAATCAGGAGGACAGACTATACCTGGTGCCATGAAGAGAGAAGACATGGTCCCACCGAAGGGTATGTTCTTTCCTGGGGAAAAATAATTGCAAAACCATAATCTGTAAGAGTGTTTTTGTACAGATGAACCCCACATTGTTTAGACAAACTACTCAATTTTGGGCCCACCTGTATTTTTATAAATTTAAATTAACCACCTGACTATTTATTTTACACAATAAGTGGTAGGAATGGCACTTCCTGTTCTGCTCTATACTATGTTATATGTGGCAGATATTGAGTGCTTTATTTCTATTGCCTTTCCTTCTTAACATTACCAATAAAGTTACTGTTACCGTACAGTTGTTGTATAGTTACCTTTGATAAAATACAGATGTTGCCTTGTACCACAGACAACCTCAGTGTGCTCTCTTCAAAAGCTTGAATAGTTTACCCCTTCCAATATTTCCAAAGGGTTTGGCAATAAAGCTGCAGGCCTTCTCAGATTGTGCCCTTCCATTAATGGATTAACCGATAGTGACATTTTAGATTCTTAAAGAACTTTCAGGATACAAAAGGGCTGTCTTTCTCCAGCATTATCAAATTTATTCACCATTGTAAGACTAAGAGCATGACTTACTGATTGCAATTATATTCAGGAATGGTCCTACCCCTACCTAGACACCACCAAGGCCAGTGTGACCTCCTGCAGAGAAGGACAAACACTCTGTACACTCTTTGTTTTCTTTGTGGAAATTGTTCTTCGAAAGGATTGGACTGTGAGAAGAATGGGATTCCAGGAAAATCAGCTTTGTGAGTCTACAATGAAATGAAAATGAAGTTGTAAAGAAATTGATAGGTGATATGCTAAAATCAAAAAGACAGGAAACAAACTATTAATAATAATTGTGATGACTAAGAACGGGGAAATTCCTGACACCTTACACCATCACAGTAGATCTGCAAATCAAATTTTAGAATTTTTATGCATGGAAAATTTTCATAGCGGTGTGTAGGAAATTTACATCGATTTTCGTCAGAAGTAATCATAGGGAATATATCAACACAATATATATGGTCGTCTTATAATTTAACAGCAACAAATATTTTCCAATTTCAGACATTGTGGGTGTGACAAGGCTTTGGCAGTGTGTCCCAAATGTGGCATCTGTTCCACATGTCAGCATTTCTTGCATGTAAGTTTCTCTGTTACAAGACTTTATCAGCACCTGTAGATATTTATTGGCAATCTAGATTTTTCAGCTTAAAATAAAAGACATTAACCAATGGGTTTAGTGCAGTATAGCAGACCCAAATTTATGCCCATATTCGGCATCCATGAAATATGAAAATAATCCCTACTTTAGACCAAATTTCGTTGTGGTACACAATAAGAATAACATTTTTGTAGAGAAGCAGGGGAAAACAAAATAAGTTGGGTACTTGCCTTGAATCCGCCATTTGTTTGTGACGTCACATATTGAATTCAAGCATTTGACGTCATAGGCCTGGCAATGGGACTCGCTAAATATGGTCATTAATTTGGGTCCGCTATACTGCACTTTTTCCACTTCACATTTTTTTATCTGCAGAAAGTCCACAATGAGCTCTATCCTGGAGTTAGCTCTACACAACCATTCTTTCTGAAGAGAAATGGTAAAGTAGTCACGAAGGAAGAATATGCTCAGAAAGGCAGCATTCTTACCTTCTCAAAACCAACTAGACTACACTGCCACGCCAGCATGCTACCAGAAATATTCAACTACTGGGAAATTTGCATCACTGAAAAACACACCACATCAAGCATTGTAATTGAATTTCGGAAGTGAGTGGTCTTTCGAAGTTTGCGGATGGCTGTGGTTAGCCACATTGCTAAGAGTTGCTCAGTTAGTAGTAGAATACTAATAAAATCTTATCATGTCTTATCTTATCTGATCACTTTGTTGGTCTCATGAAAAATATGGGCGTTGGTTTACATGATCAATTTAAAGATTGAATCACTTTCTATTTTGTCATCAACAAGGGTATATTTGATAATAATTATTTTTCAGGGGAAACAATGAACCACTGCTAGATTACCACTTGCACAGAAGCCTCATAAATGTTTACAAAGAAAACGGAGAAATGCAAAACAGCCGAAAGACAGAGTATGGTCTAGATACATATGATGTATTGGGATTCAAAGTTACATACGATGATTCATGTGCAAATGGACCTTTGCAAAGAACAAAGGTAAAACAATAACCCTAAACTTTCACAATTCATGACCAGATATCCTTTTAAGCCTGGTTTATAAACATCCAGATATAGTCGTAGTTTTATTGGTATAAAATGATGGAGCATAGGATGAGTTTTGATAGATAGATAGATAGATAGATAGATATGGAAAGTGCAGCCATCTTCTAGTGTGGCAACTTCACAAGAGCAGTGCCCCCAGCCAAGTGCTAGTAGGTGAGGTAGATGCATACCGATATCATGTTAATGTAAATTATCAAATGACTATCTGAGGTTTTGACCACCCCTAATGAAAAACCTCATCCCATGAGTGGGACTCGAACCAACTTACCTACTCATAAGGTTGCAGGGAAGTTGATTCTGCGCCATCTAATGTGACAACTTTAAAATACCTCTAGCAGCTGCGCTAATTCGATTGCCCCTCCCCCCCCCCCCCCAGACAAGTGCTAATATTCCAAGAATAGTGGATTTTCACGGAAGGTTCTCTGTATTTCCACCAGTTCTATTGGCTGAAAAAGTTCCCGCCCTTGGCTGTGATTGGCTGAAGCAAAGTGCATCCAAGCAGCAGTATTTATAGTGCATTTTAATGTATATTTGACACTTTATCATTTAGTTGATGTTCGTTATTTTTCTGAGAAAGTTATATTTATGGAATCAGTTAGTTATTACCTACTGTGTCTGAAAAGAAAAATGAGTAAGAAGAGGAGAGAAAAGACTTATGTCCTGCTGAATTCAGGGCTGTTCAGTGAAAAGACTCTATTTTAAGACCGCTTGTGACTTATAGGTCTATTGGTATTGTTGATTACACGTCACATTAATAATTAATACATGCCAACATATATTATACATAATATTGCAGCCAGGAGAAAAGATAGCCATGGAAATCAGCATAAATGGTTACCCTGTGAAAACAGTCAATAACATTGACTACACACCACTGAAGCCAAGAATCTACACTGATGTCAGTTCATGCAGTCTTTGGTTTTCTTGGAAAACTATAGTGGTGAGTGTAAAAGTATACAGTTGAGCTTCATAATTAAGACAACATGAAGTCTTGATAATAACTGGAATTGTCTTAATAAAAATTAGGTTTTACTTCTGGATTTAAAATATATATATTGGACCTTGAATTTTTAGCTATATTTCGCATATTATGTATAAAATAAGGAGAACCTGTTTATCATACTTCTGTAGAACTGTGTAGCTTTAGTTAGATTTATTGAGTAGAGCTGTAGTTATAATGTGACATATGTATCTTTTCTGATATAACCAATGTCAATAAAAACCATATATATATATTACAGTTTTTGAAACCTAACAGTGATATTATATCAAAATGTATTATCTGTAGTATTTATTTCGTGTAACAGATCTGTACAGTTAAATATGTAAATTGTTTTCATTAACATTGGGTGGTCCTCATTTAGTAGTTACCTTCGCCAGATGTTCATGACCTTAATGGTTCAAAACAGTCATTTGTTAATTTTTCCAGAATGATTCCTTCAGACCTGAATGCCCCCAAAAGGACTTTGAGACTGGCATGCTACTTGAAGTCTACAGCAAGAAAACTGCTCGTTTGATGGCTGTGGTCAATGCAGACTCAAATGACAACTCTGGCTCTTTAGTATTAGAGCCTGGTGAGCATGGATAATCTAATCCAGTTAATTTAAATTTATAAATTGTAATATTACTAAAAATGATACTCTGATAAACACACAAACTTGGTAAGGCTAATTGAAAAAAGTTTGTGTCCGATTTTTTTTTTTTTTAAAGTTTGGTCTCGGTACGTCGGGGAGTCCGGGATCCCCCCCTCCCCCTCTAGGATTCAAGGTTCAAAAGCAAAAATTTAGTATCAAATGTTAATTTTTTGTGAGATGCCTGAAAAAAAATTCTGATTTGGCCTGGTGAAGTCGGTTTGGTGGGAATCGGAAACAAATGTTTTTTCAGTCGGCCTAATAAGCCATCAGTGTTGTAACAAAGATATTTATTATCTTTCAGCTGTACATGAAGGTACCCCAGATACAACCACAGTTGTCGTTGTATTGAACAACTTACCTGTGCTGCACCCTGTTGGATGGCATTTGCACCACAGACGCAGTCTACAAGTTTATGATATCAAAGAAAAAAAATGGCGGGAAATCACTGGGAAACAGGAAGTCCAAAAGTGTGAGGAATTAATGACGTCTATAATGCTGTCACGTCACCTGACAATATATTTCAATCTAGTCTGATAGAAGGACATTGCAATAAAATGTATGTCATACAGATGCCTGTGTAGCTATCCCATACCTACTAGGCTAGCTGCGATATATAATGACCTTACACATTGCATATACTGTAATTTACTAAAGTTCTAATCAACCGTAAAGTGTAATAACTATAGATACTTAAAAAGTCCTTAGTGTCACTTTTTTAATCTATATGTATACATATGTACAACCGTTTCTTTTTCAGATCTTGACATGCTGATAGCAAAAGGAATGACAGTTGCCCCCCATGGATGCTTTAACGAGGTTTATACTTCACAGGCATAAAATTCCAAAGTCACCTTGTAAGGTGATCTCATAACATTAGTTAATTTTTTTAATATTCAAATTCCAGGTTCAAACTGAGGCAGACATTCCTCACTTTCAAAATCATTCTCCAGAAGAAGCTTGGGATGTCTTGTGCTATTTTCCGTTTCTAACAATCACTCGTGAGTATCAACCAAGGTACCTGAACATCTCAGTGAACTGCTTTAAATTATGGTAGGGCCTAATTGCGAGACTGAATGGACAGATCCTTGTTTCAACTGGTCTGCAAAGTGAAAGGCCAGTCTTAATTTCTACTAATTAAAGTGCAAGGGTCCCCTTGGCTGGGGGATAGACTTTCAGAAGGCAGCTCTCAGTCTTTCTACTTGCATGAAGCAGCTTATGGCCTTTCAGGGTTAACTTGAAGGGCATATGCATTGCTGCAGCTTTTTTGACTGGTTGCCAATTATGAAAATTAAGCATTTTTGCACCATAAACCCTGCAGAACTGAAATGCACTCTTATATGAGAACAGCATTCTGAAGCCAGAAAAGTGTTTAACACTGTTTAAAAGTCGGCATTTTATCAAATTTACAGTGTGCTGGGCTTCCAAGCACTTGGTCCCAGGTTCGATTCCCGGTTGAGTCTAAGTTGGGTGGTTGTTTCATCCTTCATCTCATTGCCATGGTCCCTGCCTGTTCTAATTAGCCCAACAGGTGCAGAAATACAGGACAAAAAGCCCAAATCCACATAGTAGCTCCCTGAGAGTTTTTGCATTATTAGTCTGGTTTGTGACAGAGCTCTGTAATTGTCGAAATAACCTGTAGCTATTCATCGCAGGACTGAAAAGTGCATTCTTCTCGAATAACATGATAAAGCAACTGAGGGAGCCTATGTCCTACAACCAGGCTGCCGTGTTGACCCCTTGTATGGACAAGGAATTCTGGAGAGGTCAAAGATCAACTCCAGGGAGTTTCAGGGTGACTGACATCTTGGATCCACTTAATCTTGTTCTTACTCCATTATGCACTTATGAAGCAAAGGGTGGTAAGTTTCTTGAGCAATCTTCATATTTTTATCTTTAACTTATACATAAAAATATCCCACAATATTGACTACCTTTGGAATCAGAAATAGTGTTTATACTGATTTAGTCATAATGCTGCAAACTTCACATTGTAATCATGCAATTTTGTGACCCAATTAAATAGTCTTTAAAAAAACAAGGAAGTCTTTGTATTATAAGCATAACTGAGGGGTTTCATATACTGTGAAGTTCACAGTGGAATTTTTGGCCCTCAGTTCCATTTGTCTAGCTATATGTATATGACAGAGCAAACTGAAATTTTCAACTAAATGAATTCTGGTTTCACTTATATAACTCTAATAAATAAGATTTTCTTCTAAAGCAAAAAAAATAAAAGTACAATATTTACCGTTAACAGCTAGTGCTTCACATCATTCTCCATGGCATTACCATGGTCACCTCGTCCACAGCACCCTGGAGGTTCCAGCAGAACTGAGGCGTGATTGTTGGGTGATCTTATTTGTGGGTCATCTGCTGTTGGCCTTGCAACCCCGGGTATGTTTAAGAAAAGTTAAACAAATATACAACTTTTATAATTAGCCTTACAGGATTATATTTCAAAATTGTTGATAATCATTATCTATTAAATGTTAGATATTTGTCATTCACATCGTGAAGGTGCAGGACTACAAAGTTTCTTTAAAACAAACTTGGCTTGCGCGATTGTTAATCTCCGTCTTCATTCATATTTTTAGTCCCTTGATTGAATGATTTTCAGGTGACAGTCCCTGCAAGAACCAAAGAAATTCAGGAATTTGGTGATGACGAAGTATGTTCATAAAATAGCTAATAATTTTTGTTCACTTATAATGTCCCTGTTTCCATACTAATCTCAGTGTACCTTTCCAGCCGGCCAAACTGATCAACAACTTTTTCTGGCATTTATGTTTGGATGAAATGCTAAGTATTGCACCAACAAGTCTGATTCCTCAACTCCACAAAATTATTTTTCCTGGTGAAAATGAAGCCAAGCTGCAGGTAAAGTCTTTAACAAGTCAGTAAATTGTAGTAGATTATTAAAAGAGGAATTTCTGCCCTGCTTAATGCAATGTTAAACCTGAAATATAGTAAGTCATGTAGGCCTACATATCGATGTAACCAATACAATAATTCCAGGTTCATCAAAAAATAAAGCAATACATACTGAAGGGAAATGAAGACTGTGATATCAAGGAATCTGAAGATCATAACCTCTACTGTCCAGCACACAGGTATTTATTTAATGTGCTGATACTCCTGTGGTGATAACAGTTATGTCCAAAACTTTGCCATACAGCCCACAACTTTGCCATACAGCCCACTTTTGTTGTATATCAACTTTAAACACATGTAAGCACTAATGAAAATGTTATTTTAATACGAATATCTTATACTTCAATTATGTAGCATTGACTTGTTGGAGGACACATTGGGTGAGAATGGCGAAGTCACTGACGAGGTGGCCCCTTATTTACCGATGTTAGAAACCCTGAAACTGCACCAAGTGTCCACCTTTCCAACATCCTTGAGCAACAAGCTTCATCATCTTGCGCACCTTGAATTTGGAGACAAGCTGGAGTATTTGCCAGATGGTTTGGCAGCTTGCAAGAATTTGAGAACATTGATGTAAGACACACATTCTGTCTGTATATAATTTTGTAACTTATCAAATCGGTACTGTATTATTGTACCTATTTTATTTAATATAAATAAAACTGTACATTGTTACTATTGATCATACTGTGAGTTGTATTTAAATATAAGCATTACAAAACAGGCTTGTAATACCCCCCAAGTATTACCATTACGGTAATCAGTACAATTTTATGTCAGTCATAATGTCATCATAAACAGTGACAGAAATTATTGCTTGTTACAACAACCCTTATTGTTCACTCTGTTTCTTTTTTCAGTCTCAAGAATTCTTTGATCAAAAAACTTCCCGGGGATCTCGTAAACATGTCGCTCACAAAACTAGACATCTCTGCATGTCCCATTCGACCACTCCCAGACATGATTACTGAACTTACCACATTGCAATCTCTTCTGATCAATGATATGTTATTACTACAATTACCTGTCAACATCTGTCATCTCAAAGATTTGCGGGTTCTTGAGGCAAACAGGAATTTATTGACAAACCTACCTCCTAAATTTGAAAGATTGTCACGTCTTAAAATACTACAACTTGCGGGATATGTTGGAACAACCATAAATTCAGCCATATTGGAGAACGACCCCCAGACTGCTTCATGTTTGAAGAAAGTATGTAGAATAATGATTTTGTATAAAATTCATCACATCAAAAACTATGTCCCCCTGAATGTTTGACAATCTGTTATTGAACTTCTTTTTTAACTATTTTTGGCAAATAGTTAGAAGAGGAAAGGAACAATCTGGAAGAAGGTTCCAATCAGAATGCTTTTAACTTCTGCTCATTTCCAAGATTTGGAACTCGGAAATCTGAACTCGTAATTACTTTTGGACTTAAAACCGACATCGCTTCAGGTATGTTGCAGATTTTGTGTAGACAAGAGATATAAAACTGTCCACTTGGACAATAAATATAACTCGCTAACATTTGGTCATGTTTTTTTTTTAAAGATGATACAATTGTTGAAGATGATATCTCTGGCAGTGGTGTGCCCAAAGCTGTGTTCTCACTGAAATCTCTGGAAGAGTTAGTCCTGTCACACCAAGCACTTCGCTACATTCCCAGTCAGATCTCAAACTTGAAGCGGTTGAAAAAGTTGGATGTCAGTCACAATCCTCTTCTCATTAGTTTGCCAGCCTCGCTAGGTTCTCTGCATGTTACAGGTGGGTAACTGGATGGTTAAAAATATTACTTCTAAAAGCAATCTGAAAATTGAGTAATGACAGAGCCTTTGGTGATGCCAATTTTCATAGTCTGTACCCGGTAAGGATACCAACAACCAGCATAGGCATCTTCTCTTTTTGTCAATGTAGCGTACAGTTAGTTTCATAAATACGGTCATCTCTAGCTGTCTGTAGCGACCTGTACCTGGCTGCGGTCTAAACATGCTAAAGCCAGCTGCTTATGTCCACTACTATCTATCTAATAATCAGCTTACATCTATCACCAGATAAATATAAAACTTGGTAAATGTAAGAAATTAATCTAATATATCATAAATATTTACTTTTAGATCAGATTTTGCGTAGCCAGCTATGACAGCTTTGTCTAGTTTCAATTTAACGGGTGGTTTTTAATGAAACTAACTGTACGTGTTTCATTTAATGCATATTAACAAAATTTTCCAGAACTTGATGTGAGAGAATGTCCATTGATGAAAACACCGCCAGTTGAAGTTAGAGCAAAAGGTTCACAAGCAACAGTTGCATACTTGGCTCGACTCCAGTCTGGGTCTGTCACATGCAAGAGAACAAAACTTATGTTAGTTGGACTTGGTGGTGCTGGTAAAACAAGGTAGAACATTTGGAAATTCATGAACTAATTGAGTTAACAGTGATATTTACAGCTAACTCTAAAAGCAGAGTCATCAAAATGAGGTAGTCATAAAAATATCCAGTCAAGCTAACTAATTACTAATTGTCTGCCATATATATGATTACCCTTCAGACATTTTGACAAACCTGTGTTTTGTGGTTAGCCGACAAAAAGTCCTCTCACGAACAGACACTTAGATACAAATATTTTGACATTTTATGAAAGTTTAGATTTTTTACTTTACTTTCCCTCAATCATTCCAGCTTAGTCCAAGCATTACTTGATGAGAAACTGACTTCAGGGAATGTTGATGTTGATGGTCAGATGACTACTGAAGTTACTGATGGTTGGTACTGTTGCATGCTATAATTCATTGATTTCCTATAATGAATACTCAAAATAAAATTTTATCTTTTGACCTGTTCTGATCAATTATCAGCAAAAATATAATATATAAAAATCTTTCACAAGTTTCATATAAAAAATTGCAGGAATTGACATTTGTATCTGGAAAACCCAAGCGGCCAATAGCAATGTCACCTTCAGTGTTTGGGACTTTGCTGGACAGACAGTTTATTACAACACTCACCAGGTAAACTTCATTTTTCAGATACAGAATAAGAAAATCCGCCTTTCATATCATGAGATAAACTGAAGATAATTCCTAATTTTTTGTCTAACTGAAAATTTTCATGTCCTTTATTTCAGTTTTTCTTGTCGAACCGTGGGATATACCTGTTACTCTGGAATGTCAGGTTGGGACATGAACACGCAGGACTTCATTTTTGGTTGGGGTCGATCACTGTCCATGCCCCTAAGGCTCCTATCTTTGTCATTGGGACCCACATCGATGAGGTTAGCATGCCTGTCTATTACTTTTCATGACTTTAGACTGTGAAGAGCCTCAGCCCACATGTGACTTCTACACTGGGACCTTAATTGTAGAACAAATTTCTGTGAAATGATCTTACCACTGTCAGTTCTCGATTTTATGAAAACCTTTGTGCTGATATTTAAAATTTATAAAGCTATCAATGTTTTCCTCAAGATCAGACCTTCCCTTTCATGTTCTCTATATATCTTGAACTAGAGCACATATGCATACAAGCTAGTTGCCGCCTTTGAAATAGCTGTACGGTCTTTTGGCACCTTCCCGTCAAATTAGCACTCCTGATGTGAATGACCCCTTGTTGGTGAACATGGCGTTAATCTCTACCTACCAACCCATGTCAGAAAGATTGGTCATTGTTATAAGAGGACGACGAAAAATGCTCAAAAGAGTCTTACTTTTTCAAGGTCGCTCGCTCTGAACTTCCTTTGCAAGAATTCAAGAACAAATACCCAATGATTGCTGGATTTCACTTCATCAGCTCTAAAACAGGACAGGTTTGTTGTAATTTTTGGAAATCAGCTAATTGTACAATTAAATGTAAGTGGCACGGTTACATTTGATTTCTCATTTACATATACAGGGAATATCTGGTTTAAGGAAACAAATGCTTGAAGTTACTCTCAACCAACCATACATGGGCGAATTAATTCCAGAGGTCTGGCTGAAGTTTGAAAATGCTGTTATTGAGTAAGTATCTGTATGTTGGTACACACCCAACAAAATTAATCAATGTGGTCATTTAAAATTAGGCTGTTAGATATATAGATAGATAGATAGATAGAGAGATGTGGAAAGTACAGCCCTCTAAGGCAAGTTCTTGCTACTATCGAGGGTTGATTGAAGAGGTGAGAGAGGAGTCCACCCATGATACACATTTACCCCATGAGTGGGATCTTTTACTTGCCTCAGCATAGACACTTGAGTACAAGGGACTGCCAATTTAACGTCTTGTCCGAACGGCATCCAGCTGGAATATTGCTCATGAAGGGTGCCCGGGCCTGGGATTGAACCCGGGTCCTTTAGAGGAGCAGGGGCGAGCGTCTTACCACAGACCACCCAGCTGTTTAATTTGTTATCTGTCTATCTAAGAGCAGGTTAAAACATACAATGAAATTAAGTTGGGGGAATTGGCTGTTTACAGCAGGTGACCAGATTCTATACAGTTGTCTGTTGGTCAGGGCAGGTTTTACTGTAAATCGTAAATTTGAAAAAGCACAGAAATTAAACATTTTCTTCATCACAATTGAATCCCTCTACCAAGCAGGCTGTAAAACAGAGAATTGAACCATTGTCTCATAGTGTTTGCTAGCTAGAACCAACCTGGTATGCGTGTGCTGTCCTGTGGCTTTCTCGGCTAGTCATGCCGAGGCGAAGAAATGTATTTTGTTGCAAAGATGCTGTCCAACGATATCTCCATCAGAGGATTGTTGATCTGGCTTCAGTATTGGACAAGGATTAAAAGAAAGCTCCCAAGCAACTGGCAATGAAAAATCAGGACAAACAGCAAAAAACAGCCAAACAAGATGAGCCCAAGGTGCAGCAGAAGGCAGCCCAGCTGCAGGAGAGGTTCAAGCAAAAGGCAGCTAAGTTTCTTGAAACTGAAAACCAGTGAAAGGAACAAAAACAGCGAAATGCAGAGAAAGGAAAGCAGCACAAGTCTGACAAAAAGCAAAAGGCAGAAAACCAGAATAAGACAGACAGGCAGAAAGCAGCCAAACAGCAAAAGGCTGACAGGCAGAAAGCAGCAGACAAACAGCAAGAGGAAAATAGAAGGCGATGGGAAGAGGATTTTCTACAGAGGCTGGATAATATCCTCATTCAACTCCATCGTCTACAAGCCAGAGGGCCAAATTTGTTCAGGCACCCTATTCCGGCCAAAAGGAAGAAGATTGACAAAGATTAAGAAGTTTACTCAGAATCAATGAACTCTTGTACCATTAAATCATAAAACCAACCCGATCGGATACCAACGGAAACGACTCAGGCTTGTCTAACATTTACTACATCTAAGATTAAGATATTAATTTTCATCTTGTGCTTCCAAATTATGATCTACCATCCAGTGCTGTGATCTCGTTATTTACCATCAATTGTTATGAAGTTTTCATCTTGCCATCTACCATCCAATGCTGTTAAAATGTCATCTTGCCATCTAACAATCAATGCTTTGAAGTTGCCATCTACCATCTAGTGCTGTGAAGTTCCATCCACCACTCAGTGAAGTTACCATAGTTCTAGTCCTCCTATTCATTTTTGAAATATTTTTCAGAGAAAGGTCTGTGAACAGCATAATTGAATACAAAAGGCTGGAGGACCTTGCAGGGAGAAGTGGCATCTTCAACACATCTGAGGTTTGTTGAAGCTTTTTTCCTTCATAGCCTTGTAAACAAGACATATGAGAAAATGCTCAAACTGTGGATAAATAAAGCAAACCTTAATTGTTTTCAATACTTATGACAGGCCATAGCAAAATAATAACAGAGGGTACCAGTGATTCAAGGCAATGAATTAAAAAAAATTGAATTATAGTTCTACCATATGCACAATGACCTGTTAATTATGCCTGTAAGAAAATGCTCTCGCAGTCTTGATGGACTGACCTGGTGGAAAAAAACAGATAACCATCATTGATTATTATCTTTTTTGAAGCTGACTCAGGCAGTGCAGTTCCTCCATGACCTTGGATCATTGCAACACTTCAAGTCGGAATTTCTCAAGGACCGAGTGGTCATCAATCCTCAGTGGATCGTGGATGTCATGGCTTGTGTGGTTTCCGTGAAGGATTCTCCAATAAAGGTAAAAAGTATTGTCGCAGAAATACAAGTATTTGTTAGTTGTTGCCTCTTTGTCCCTTCATTGTCTTTAAGTGTGAAGTCAGTGTACTGTTGGAATGATATTTTAAATTAATGTCCTCAGCCAACCTGAAATTTGTGTGAAATTATAGTTTTAAAATGTTCTTCCACAGGATGGTAAATTCAATCACCAAGATGTTGGAAAAGTTTGGTCCGACTATCCGGCTGGTTTACACAACTGGCTTCTTCGGCTCACTGAGGAGTTTGACTTAACCTTCCCTCTGTCCGACCAAGATGCTAACATAGTACCTTGTCTACTACCAGATTCTACACCACAGGTCAGTTAACGTTTAGTAAATTAATTTAAAACTGCCATTCAAGGATAAATAATGAACATACAGATACTATCACAACTTTATTTTGACAAAGTGAAATATGACAACTGAGTGGAATAAATTCCTGTATTATCAAAATATCAACATGTGATAACGATTTTATCCTCTGTCTCTTTTTTTGTGCATTAAAAAAATGTATTTCATCAAATGACACTCCACAGGGCTAAAAATGCCGAAAAATAAATGGTGTAAAACTAGATTTTCTCAGCCTGTGAGTGTGCTAGAGATATGTTCTACCCACTGATGGATCCCCAATTTGTTGCAAACATTTTGGTAATATGTTTGTTTGTACTTAATTACGGAGATACTGACGAAAATGCAAAGCAAGGTCAGATCGTTGAAAGAGATTTTGAACAAGCAGTGCGGAGTTTCAGCATGCGTGCGTATGACGTCATTTTAGTTACACAGAAAATATCGGTGGATAGGGCATGGCTGAACTGATCATTTTGTGAATACGGGATTATATCTATCAGCTCTTGGCCAATCAGCGATCGGCATTTGGCATTGACAAAGGATAAAATATAGTACGAGTAATTGAAATCATAATTGGATTTCAGATTGACTGGCCAACAAATGATTCAAATAAGAGAATACAAGAAAATAAGATGATTTACATCTTTGAGTACCTACCAGCTGGGCTTTTCAACAGAGTACAGGTTAGTTATATTTAGATACACCTGGGATATTGACATTTTATATCATGGTCCGGCATGGACCTTGTGCATTGTGCACATGAAGTTAACTGAAAAATAAATTTAAATGTCTCCTTGAACGTAATGTCATAAATCAACCATGGTATATATCAATTGGTTTTTTTTAAACAGGTTCGTCTGTACCAGTACTCAGATGCTTCAGTAATATGGAAGAAGGGATCACTGCTAAACAAGAATGACCACAAGGCCTTGGTCCTGCAAACAAAGTAAGTTGATGCATACACTTTTAAGTGTTTTCAAGGATCGCTATTAAACAGTCTTGAAACCATTATTAAAGTTGCACTGTCTGTCAAATTTGCAATTTTCTAAGATGCTATCAAACAGTTGAAAATTACCTTTATTAATCAAGGCACACTAAATTTGTGTGAATTAATGATTTTAAGCATTAATTACTTAAAAATAAATTTTACATTGAGAGAAAATCCAGACCAAAATATTGGAAACACAATGGAAATGACATCATCACCATTGTTCAGTATTGTGACGTCATCACTGGGCATGAAAAACTAATATTTATAATATTATTATTTATTGTAAATTAAAACTAAATTGTTGTGCAAAAGTGGGTATGTAATGGTGAAAAATATCATGAGACAAGAAGGCAGTATAGATTTATATCATTATTTTAATGTGCAAATTTGACAGACAGTGCACCTTTAAACACATCTGTATTGATAAAATATTCAAAAGATGATAGACGATTCAACCAACACACTGCAAATTTAACTATTGATTTCCATTTCAGGGACAATGAAGTGGAAGTAAAAGCCTATGGCCCTCGTCCAGACAATGTACTTTTCCTGGTTCATGAGGTTATTGAAACTTTAGTTGCAGAGTCCTTCCAAGGAGTCTCATATAACTACTACATAACCTGCCCAGACTGCTTGTCACAGGTAACTGGCTTAATTTACACACGAAAGTCAGCCAACAAATAATGAAAACGCATCGACACGATGAGTTTAATAATATATATTTCACGGCTGACATATCTTATTTACACAGCATTTCTAAAATTTTTGATCAAATGCCTCCCTTTTTTGGTTGCAGAAAGTGAAGGACCCAGCATATTTCTCAGCATCCATGGTCAGAAAAGCATCATCACGGCAGGCCCCTTTCTTGCAATGCAACACAAATTTTCATGTGATTTCAATGACTGATTTACATGGTGAGAAAGACAAAAACATCTACATTTTTTCTGTATTCTCTTACTAGTGTTTCCAAATCGTCTACGAGTGCTGACCTGTAGTTCAGGATAATTTGTAAATTAGGATTACAACTGATCTATCTTTAAGTTCACTGTCAGGTCATTAATTTTGCACACTGATGATGTAATTTTGTACAACTGAGCATCTATTACTTTTGCAGCCAACATGCCACCAGCTAACAACCAAGACTATGACCTTCATCTGTCTGTTGCCCTTGAGGGTTTAGCCAGCTTAAGGAAAAATCTTGCCACAGGTACTATTCAAATATTGTACTAATTCTATCAGCTGTATCAAAATTTATCAAACAAACTTGTGAATAGTGTATCTCAATTTTGCATTTTTGATTTGTAGATGTGTTTGTGTCATATTCTGAGAAAGACTCAAGATCATCCAGCAAATCCAACAGACTTATCACACCAGCTAAAGTTAAGGATGATCTCATAAAAGATGGATTCAAATGGTAAATGTGTCACAAATAGATATGACAATTGTATTTGATTTTATTGTAGCTTATTGTCTTTATTATCTCATGAATACTCTTCATAATAAGTATTAGGATAGCTACCAAAGAAAACTATGGGTTGTGTCATTAGTAGTATTTTACTGTTGTTTTTTTTGTTGTTGATGTTAAGTCACAATTTTATTTCATTTCCCTGATGTTGCCATTTCAGTTTTTTTCCAAGCTCATCACAGCCCATGCAACAACTTGGCATAGCCCTGAGAGATGCCCGTATATTTCTAATCCTGATGTCAGACTCCTATGCTGATGAGCCAAAGTGTGTCAACCTATTCAACTACGCTCGCTTTACGATGAACAAACCTATCATGCTAGTCCAAATTGGTTCGAGTCAAAACTGGAAGAAGAGCAAACTTGGCTTACTATTGGCTCAAGAGGTAACATCAAATTTTCATTTTGACTGTTGATAAATTTACCTAACGCTTTCGGGGGTGGGGGGCCCACCTAACGCACCCACCTAACGCTTTCGAACGGAATCATGAAAGCAGTCAAACTGTATGTATACTTTTTACTATATTTTACTCTGCAGGTTTTTGTCAACATGCAAAAGCCAGATGTCTATCCAATGAAGTTTAGTGAACTAACGAGCAGACTTCGAAGCAATAGTGATGTCCAAGAGAATGAAAAGAAAGAGCATCCAACTTGTTTCATAAGTTACTGTTGGCAGAACTCAAGAAGAGCCAAAGAGAAAGGAAGCAGGTATGGCCAAGCTAGATCAATTAAACAGTGTAACAGTGCAACAGTTTGACAGTGTAACAGTGCAACAGTGTGACAGTAACAATGTGACAGTGTGACAGTGTGACAGTGTGACAGTGCGACAATCTAACAGTATATATAATCTTGTTCATGTAGAGAAAAAAAACCCAGAGATTTCAGGCCACATTGTATGTTAAATGGTCAATAATAAACTATACAATGACTGGAAACATCCAACCATATAGCTGACATCAAGGCATAAGGCCAACAGGTGATGAGCATCATGTTTCGATGTTAAGTAAGTGGCAAAATAGGCAGCACAATTGATGTGGGCATTAATCATTATTTTCATATTTTCAGGTGTCCAGAAGAGGCTTTGGGATTTGGAGATCCTCGTGAAATCAAAGACTACTTACAAAGCCAAGGCATTGATTGTTGGATTGACTTAGAACAAGCTGGAAAGGTAAATACTGCTATGAAGTTTGTACAAATGTGATGTATCTAAATTATGTCTGTCTGGTTAACGTTGTCTACATTAACAATATATACTTCTTTTTTTTTCAGAAAGGATTATTTGAAGACATTGCAGACGGACTACGACATGCCAAAGTTGTTGTGGCTTGCATATCAGATGAATATGCAGCTTCTAATAACTGTCGGATGGAGTTTCGCTTTGCCAAAGTTCTGAATCTGCCTATCATTTTGGCAGTGGTTGGCACCGGGGCATCCTGGCGCAACTCAGAGGTATACATTGTATGATAGTTTAATTGGATGTTCATTGCATATAATTAATATGAGCGAAGCTTATCGGCGCCGCAGGCACCGAGCTTCGCTCACTTCCCGTAGAGAGAGGTTCCAAAATGAGGCTACACAGTGATCAAGCTGAACCGGAAGTGTCCCAAAATTTCTAAAAAACATGTAATCCTATGGAAGATCAACTTAATATCGCTTTTTGACCAATGGTCCAGAACGAGACTATACGTCATCACGTCAAAACAACGTCGTCGGTTCAACAGTTGTGATGTCCATAATTTCGTAACGAATACACACCCAGCATCAAACTTGGAGAAAACTTGTTTGTCTGACAATAACAATTCTAAAGGTGCCTAGAAATAGTTGAATAGGAACCCACCAGCTTCAGTTTGAGCAATTGCATGGTTCAAAAATAATTTGATGAAAGCGTTCACGCGAGCCACTCCAAACATTTTCGCGATGACGTTTTATCACACCAGGGGGCAGTTGTAAGCGATCGCATTACAGTTATCTGACTTCTTTTGCCTCTTAAATTGTTATCTATCGTCCGATTTTGAAAATTTAAAAACCTACATGAAGTCTAATTAAAAGATGAGAGATTGTAACATTCAAAGATGCACTGTCTGTCAAATTTGCAATTTGCTAAAACTCATCAAATAGTACTAATGGGCCAATATTTCTGTTGGATGCAAAATTCCCCAGCAGAAATATTCAGGGCATACTAAATGTGTGTTAACTATGATTTTATCAGATATTATTACTAAAAATAAATCTTACATTGAGAGAAAATCCAGACTAAAACATTGGAAACACACTGGGAATGATGGCATGAAAAAAACTAATACTTAAATTATTGTAAATTTAGACTAAATTGTTTTGCAACAGTGGGCATGTGTAATGGTGAAAAATATAATGGGACAAGAAGGCAGCATTGGTATATATAATTACTTGAATGTGCTAAATCTGGAGACACAGTAACTTTAAGTTGAAAATATAATATAGCTTCGCTCACTCCTGGCATTGACAGCTACATATTAATTATTAATTGTATTACTTTGATTTGTGAGGCAGTATACTCCTTCTTGGTCTAATGCCTATATATGAAATGGTAACATCGAAACTGGTTGTATATGATATGAGGAAATATTTAATTAATAAATAAATAAAATTTAGCAAACTAAAATATGCAAACTCCAAAGGTATTTTGATATTACACTGAGCAATGTCATAAGGGTACAACCCCTGGGTGGATACTGTATACAGGATATATCTGTACCTAAAAAGCAGACATGAATTATTTTGCTACCTATGTATGAAACAACTGACACTGAACCCTTTAATATCAAATCAAACTAATCATACTTTGCTCTTTTGCAGGTGGGAATGCTTTCACTGAACTACAAGATGGTCAATTTCCAACAGCCATCGGAGTCTGCCGTTGATAAATTGGTGCAATTAGTGAACGATGCAATACCCAGCCAAGAACTGAATCAAGAGTTGGAGACTAAAGCGTTGGAGAGCAATGACCAAAACACTTCCAATGCCTCTTTCCAGGTAAAAAAAAATTGTGTAGTCACTCTGCATATAAAACAAAGAATAATCCTTGCTAATTTTACTAGATTATAGTATTTATCATTCATTTCATACTCCACTTAGACTGTTTTCCTATTGTTCTTAGCAGCCAATAACCAATGAAAATGTTAAGTTAACTCTCTCCTGAGTGCAAACTGAACTTGTCTAGCATAATAAAGGCAGTTAAACAATCAAAATAAATTAGTAAATATGACTAATGGAGTATAAGTTAGTCATATCCCTCATAGTGAGTTAACTAACATTTTGGTTGCTTATATATCCCTCCTATTCGGGATGTATATATTACTTAATTGTAATTTCCAGGAGCTTTATGAACTAGCTCAGCGAAAGTTCCTGCGGCAAATTGCCCAATATGCAGAAAACGCTGGAGACATCTATCCAAGACTGATTGTTCTCGATTTCACAAATGACTCGATTGACGAACAAGCCAGTGAAAGTGGTGGCAGCAGACCCAGTTCAGCACGGATAACAAGAAGAGAGACTTCTCGCAAATCTAGCATTCCGGCAACGGTTGTGCCGCCACGGCTTAGTCCTGTGTTCAAAATTCTGTGTGAACATGATGAGGTCAGTAATGCTATTAACTTCTTATATATATGGTGTAATTCACTGCTAATTGTGAAGGGAAAAAATATTTGCTATGTTAATCATATCTTTGTAGTGCTTCATCATATGTTCATGTAGTCTTTTTTATATTTAGTAAAATTTGCTATTATTTATTATTTTGAATGGATATGGGAAATATTCCTGTGAAATAAACATTATTGTGGTATTGTATAAATAACTCTTTATAATTTTAAGTCTGTTGACATCTTCACCAATTTCGCAAGTTGTCTCAATTCCTAGACTACAGTGCATAGTTCCCTCTTTGCAAATGTACAATTAAATTACTACTGATGATAATAACACCAGCAAAATATTTCAGTTAAGTGGAACCCACTCACTGTAAGACCACTTTGCAATTAAAACCTTCAAACTCAACTGCATGCCAAGTTTTTTATGTTAAGACCACCACAACAGAGTTGTCAGTAATTTTTTTTGTTTTTGTTGTTGTGGAAATCAGTTCCAATGTATGCTTAATTTTCACAGATATTTAAATTTGAGCATTTCTATTTTGCCTTTTGCAGGGTTGGCATCCCTATGAAGAGGCAATAGATGCCAAGGGAAGTGAAGTAATGGAAACACTACCGGAGTTTTCACCCTATTTATCACGAATCATGTCCCTACTTCAGCAAAGCAGCAGTACTCTCTTAGCACTAACATCTACAGACCACGGCAAGGCTTTTCTCAAGTGGCTCAAAGAGGTAAACTTAATTTCAATGGAAAAAAGGATTATGTTGTAAATGTATCCTTTATTACACATTTGTCTACACTGTAGCTTCCACAAGCCGAGAAACTGGATTTTGGAGATGTTTACAAGACTTTCCGAAAGAATGTTATGAAGACAGATTCCCAAGGCACCATGGGACAATTGTCAAGGTAACTAATAAAATTCAGATTTAAGTATGAGTAACAAGAGCTAGATCAATCTTCAGTGCTCTTAGTGCAGTGTATAATTGTCCTTGACAAATACATGCATTTCTTCAGGCTCTTCAGCCCTACAATCACCACAATTAGGGCACCATGCATTAGTTTTGAGACCTATAAATAGATACTAAAGTTGAGATAGACAAGATTATTAATGGGGAATTGTGGTTGTGAAGTTTACCGATATCACAGAAAAATGAAACTTAATCTATGGGTCAAAAGAAACTGAAGCTAGCTTAGTGTCATACAGTTTTACCACAATGTAATTTACACAAAAATCTGAAGAAAACAAATGGTTATTTCATTACAGATGTCACCTGCCAAATGGAAAGACAATTTGGTTGTGCCCTGATCACCAGAAAACTACACGACTAACAGTGCTGGACAAGGACATTTTGGAGTCACAAAGACATAGTGAAATTATCGGAGACGAAGCTGTGAGCATGCTGATGCTTGGTGAGGAGGGACTGAACTGGAGAACGCAATGGCTTCCATTTTGGAAAGACCTTCAAGGACAAAACGAAAACCAAACAGATGAGCAGGATGATGAAGAGATGATTGACAACCACTATGACAGTAGTAGCGATGACAACTTTGATAAATATGGTAAATATGTATTTTATTATTCATATTACTTATACAGCTCTACATTGGTATGTACTGTAACAATCTAGTGCCCTTCATTTGCGATAATAGTGATAAACTTGGTTTAAAAATGCAATATGATAGCATTAATTGAGAGAAAATTTGTTGCATTCTGGTATCAACTACCTGTGAAGCATAACAAGACACCTTGGAGAAGTTATTGAAAGCACATAATAAAAACCCATTTTTGAGTAGCTTCAAAATGTTTTCAATTGCAATTTGCAGATGATGTTAAGTCAACTCAAACCCAGCCAACAGACAAAACACCTCCAAGAACTGAACACCAAGCAACAAAGGAAAACAAAGAAGAATCACTGAATGTGGATTCTCACAAAGAAACTAAAACTGAAGACAATCAACAAAATGGAGAAAGAGCAAAATCTCCTATGGAAGAGCTGAAGTCTGTGAAGCAAAGAAATACTCGATCAGCAAGACGTTTGAAAACTTTCCACAGTGGTATCTCATTAACAGACATGACAACTGGGCCTGTCTCATCATCCGTTCAGCCTATGCCTCCTGTGGACAGTAGAGCGAGTACAGCCAGACAAAAAAGGCGAGACTCTGCTCGGGAAAGACTTTTAAAGGCAGCTCAAGCTACAGTGTCATTAAGCCGGCAGCCTACTAGTACTGCTTGTGTTATCCTTTAAAATGCAGATAACATTACCAGAGCAGTTCCGGCATATCTTATCAGAGAAGTAAATTATATACAGGAGTTTTAAAAGGAAGCGAGCAATCTCATATTTCCACAGTGCATATGCAACCGGAGGACCTCAGGTGCCTATTTACACAAGATGTTCATTGTATTACCTACATTCTGTGATAATTTGTAAACGCGCAATAAAGACTATGACCTGGCAACTTCCAAATTTCATATTTTTTAGCAAAAACTATCACAGTGATAACATTATGTTCAGATGAAGTAGTTGTAACATACCCAGAAATAAAATTTCATGATAAAACCACACCTGATATAATTGCTAAATACCTAAAAATATCTCTCTTTACCACATTTCTGTTACTTCGTTATCGAGTTGTGACAATGATGAATTTATTTTCTCCGAGTAAATTGCTTATGAAAGCTTTCAAGTTTCAACCATGTCACATGGTCGGTATCAGTGAACAGACACAATTAAAGTGTGAATCTTTGTGATACCTCTTTTAGGTCACCAAACTGTGATGTCATTTTGGCTACAAAGAGCACTATGGCCAGGGTTGGACTTAAACCCGGGTTAAATCAATTTTGCCCAGCCCAGCGGGTAAAACCTTGGTATAACCTGGGCAAAAGTGGATTAAACCTGGCCAAAACCATCCTACAAGCTCAACGCATGGAATACCAAATTAGTCGAAATTAGGGCTGTACACCTTTATCTTTAAAACGATACGATATGTATCACGATACAGTAAAACCGATATGATACATATCATGATACGTATCGTTAAATTTTGCCAATTAGTAATTTAGTGCATATATTTAAAAGTTTATTATAAACCTAAAATAATAAAAAAATACTATCAAATTTAATGAACAAATCTTCATTGAATAACTACAAACTATTCACAAACACTGGAACATCTGGGTAGCAGGTGTCTTATTTGCTCGAAAATGCTGATCTGCACATCCTGTAACTGTATCGTTATTATAAATAACAGTTATCAATACCCGTATCGTTAACCTTGTACCGGTACAAACGGTATATCGAGAACCGGTGTACAGCCCTAGCATAAAACAGTGACTATAAGGAGAAATAGAAGATTTTTTTTCTTAAATTGTACTTTAATGGCTGTAACTGAGCTTTATACACATTATAAAATGGGTTTAATCCACCAAAAGTGGGTAAAATCTGACAAAAACCCTCCTACAAGCTCACAAAGGGGATTCCAAATTAGTAGAAATACATTTAAGGGTGGATTAGAGCTTTACGTCCTGTATTTCTTCACCTGATGGGCTGACTAGGGCAGGCAGGGACCATGGCAATGAGATGATGGATGAAACAGCCATCCAACTTAATAAGGCTTGACTGGGAAATGAACCCAGGACCCAGTGGTTGGAAGCCCAGTTGGTGCCCACCCCCTACTACGGGCCCCTAGAAATACATATATAACAGTGAAAATATGGAGAAATAGAAGATTTGCTTTCTAAAACTTCACTTTATTGAGCTTTGCACATCTTATGGGCATGAGTACCAATTGAAGAATGCAATTCCTGAATTATAGTACAGAGACTCATAATGATCTACAGACAATCATACAGACTGACAGGAAGTGACTTCTAATTATTAAAGTTCAATTCTTATAAAAAAACTATAGCACATGGGACCATGCTATTTTAGTTTGAAAAACTCTTATGTTACATTTCCTTGTCTGCTGAATTCCAAAGATTATAATTTTAAAGTTAACAACAATGGCAAAAAAATTGCTAAACCATCAAGTAATTTAGTGTTTTCACAATTTCAAATTGGGGGTAACAACCATTGATCTTGGTTATGTCCTACAATCATGTAGCATCTTCTGTGTGCAAAGTTTAATGTTTCAGTTTAATTCAGTTTAAATATAGTTTTCTTTCCTGCACCTTTTATACTGATAAGTGAAAGTATGGATTTTAACCCAGGTTTCACCCACTTTGGGCAAAATGTCTATTTAGCCCACCCGGGTTTAATACGGGTTTTAACTCGGGTTAACCCCCGGTGGGTGGGTTAAATTTGCCAACCCTGACTATGGCTGGTCAGATCCAGAAATGCAACAACGATGGATGACGTCACCAGTAATCAAGATGCGACATCATCCATTGCTTTGGCATTTCGGGTACCAAGGTCACACAAGAACTTATTAGCCCTTTTTTAGATGGAAGCGAGGTCGAATTACCCAGATCAGTCAAACTTCAACCTATAGCCCGTCTACAAAGATACCTGCATCACTGTAAAAGACAAACCTCTAAAATAAACAATATTACTTGGGGTTACAGATTATTCAAGACATACAGAGAGTGGTTATTTGGGAGTTTCTAAGCATACATAGTCAGCGTAGCTAAGCTTTTTCGAGTTAAAGTGTATTATTAATAACCCACTTGAAGTGTAAATACTTCCAACTAAAACGGTGGAAATCCCAATTTTGATGAAATTCACATGCTGCCAGTTCAAGCATTTTCTTAGATGTAGGTTCCAAACATATAAGTACTTTCAAAAATATTTGCAAAGGTTAATTGGTTCTTAATACTTGAAGTTATCATTACTTTCATGACTAGCGCAAGCAGAAGGAATCTTCCTTAATCAGGATGATGAGCTAATTACAAATCATGTGCAATGCCATTTAATCTCATATATGGAGTTAAATAAATGAAAGCAAAGAAAGACCTGAATTTAATACTTTGATCACAGGAACACCAAATAGCAACATACGGTCTTCATTAGCACAGATATACATTTCCACAAGCAAGTCTTAGTTAAATCAACTGTAAGTGGTTAGCTGTCTTGTCCAGTTGTCAAGTACAATGCCTTCCAGCTTCATTAGATAACTAATCTTCCTGTTATTTTCACTATGCACCATTAACAGAATCTACTTACAAACTATATCTAAAAATAATTTAACTGTACACTTATATTTACTTAATCATACAGTGTAAGTTCATATGATATTTTCCCAGCAGCTACAATGAGACATTGCAAGGTGGTATTGGCACAATGACACATTCATGGCATTGCATACCAATTAAACAGCACATCTGCATTGACACTGGTATTGTAGGATCTATTCACAGGATGAATCTTTACACTTGTGTTGGGTCCAGCCTCCAAATTCACATCAATCCCAACCATAATCTATAATAATAACTCTCGCGGAAACATCGAACAACTGGTACATCAATGAAGAAGGTACAGGATTTAAGTCGGGTGCAAGGTGCAGAGAAGTTTCAGTTTCAGCTGACACCAAGCTCATCATTTAGTATTGTAAGCAAGAGTCTGTTGAATCATGGGGTTTGAGGGGGATTTCATCCATTCTTTCTTAAGCAGCTGTTTGAGCTGTGAAAGTCTCATGTTGGGATTTTCAGCTTTCAGGCGGGGCATGTTGGCTTCTTGGAACGCGTTGAACGCGGCCTTCATCCTCTTCTCAGGGTGTTTATCTACTTGTGGTTCATTCACACTGAAAAAAAGAGCAATTCAATTAGGGGAAAGTTAGATAGGCACCAAAATAGATTGCAGAGAATCTCCACCAGCAGCTCCCGTGCATAGTAGCATACCATTTTAGTCCACCAGTGACAAAGAGAGGAATGAAAGCTCCACTATAGATTCTGCCACACAAACCCAATTTATGACACTGTCTTTTTTCTCAGTATGTGTATACGGTGAATAAATGATTGAACTTGAAATTAATCATGTAATTATATCAATATATCATTCCCTTATATATGATCACAAGATTCACAACTGATATAAAACAATTACACCAATTCTTGGCCATTAACAATCAATCTACTTCAGTGCTATAAGAAAATAGGATGTATTTTGTTCATAAGAGGCAATTTTCTTTCTTAGTATTTGTGAATAGCCCATGCACTATGTCATAATATATTGCACTTATTCTTTTGGTAACATCCAATAAGTTATACCTCAGAACATCGATGGCATCCTGAACTGTCCGTGCTGAATCATCTTCATCCAGGAGACGATTCACATTCTCTTCCAATGGCACCTCATCATGCACAAGATTATCTTGTTTCTGTCTTTCGGCGGCCTCTGTCAGTTCAATAAGTAAAATGAAACATCACCCCTTTAATAATATGATAATAAAGTGCATAGGGAAAAAACTGCATTGCCAGGATGGGTAGCAGGCTTTTCTACAATATGTCCAGGTCAGAGTATTTTATTGAAAGAAGGGAAAAAAAAAAGAGAGAAACTTATTCCGAAAATATAATCATGAAAATATTAGGACTGTCCAAATGTAACAAGATCACTCAATAATGCTAAAAAAAAAAGTTAAAATATTTAGACACATTTCTGCCAATTTTTTACAACAATAGATTTTTACATTCAATAATACATTTACATTGAAAAGCCAGAAAGTACATCACACATCAATTGGTTACCTTGAGCTGCGATTAGCTCCTGGGTTTTCTCAATATCTGATCTTGTAAGTTTCTGTATAGCAGCAGGTTTGGCTGATTTCAGAGTAGACATCTCTTCTTCCAAAAGCAGCTGTTTCTCTTTCTTCTTCTGCAGTTGCTCTATTCTCTTTTTCTCCTTTTCTTCCTGAAATGAACAAATTGCAATAATTACAACTACAGTAACGGCAATATAATTAGCAGATTAGTCCACAACTACATGTAGAGCACAAATAAATGTATTTCAGTTACCCATTACTGTTTATGATTATACATGTGTCAGAAATGTACCTTTCGCTGAACTTTTTTGGCCGCATGTTTGTCATCATCTGCCCAAAATGCGTCCTCTACTTCTTTGTCTTTGCGTTCTTTTTCAGCATCCACAGCAGCAGACCTCCGAGCCCGGGCTGCAGCTGCCTTGGTGTTTTCGCCCTTAAACTTCTTGGGCATTCTGAAATGAAAGAGTGTGGATTATGTCATGAAAGAGTGTGGATTATGTCATAATCATATGGGACAGGAGTGGGACACGTCAGCACTTAAAGAAGTTCATACTGTATCAAGATAACATGAACTGCCTCACACTTGCAAGCTGAGATTCATATGAGTTTTCTGAGTGTTCACTGTTCAGTAAGGTGAATAATCAAATGCAAAATCTAGTAGTAGTAGTTAGTATACATACATATGTTTCTGAATTTGCATTACTTTTAGTCAGTTTAAAAAAATTGCTGAAATTTTTAGGTAAAAATGCTAAATTGAAGTTATGAGTTCAAGTTATAAAAGAAATATAAAATTTAATAACAATGTCAAACAAAACATGAGCTCTAGGTCTTTTGCACGACATTTTCAAGGCAAACATTTTACGAAACCGTATAACATAGCTATAACAAGGATAAGTACACAGATATAACGAATGCCAGTCAAAACGGCTACACGCGAAAAACGGCTACAGCCAAAAACAGCTACAAAATTTTGTGGTATTCCCAAAACGGCTACAATAAACAGATGACCAAAACGTCAACATGGCTATGTCAAAACGGCTACAAGCTATGTCTACAAGATGCCCAAAGCGGGCTACACGTTTATACACCAAAACGTCTACACTTTCCGTGATGACAACAAGAGCGAATTCGATATTGAAACTCTCGTGACTCTAGTGTAATTTGGCGCATGCGTGCCAAGGCAGGATGCTCTTGTAGCTTCCTTGTCCTAAAAGAACAGGTCGAGTGACTGGTGCGAGTGTTAGTTAAATAAACACCAGGGGGCCTGGGGAGGCAGGGACTTTAGAATGTTTACGACTGGTTGTGCTATGTTCCGTTTCCGTTTACTCCGGCAAAAGTCTGGAGTACGGGGGTTGAGTAAATTGTCCCACGTGACTTCTCGTTCCGGCCAACTAGAGCCGGTGTTCGGATTAAAACTCTCGCGACCTGAGTCACTCGAGTCACCCGTGTAACTTAATCGAATACGCTCCAAGAGGCAGACAGTATCTAACAGTTATCTTACAAGGTCTGTTTTTTAAAGTTAGTTTTTCAGCGTCCAGATCCCACATGAGACATCTTTTCAATACAAGTAATGTTCTATAGGTTGCCACCAATAAAGGTATTTGTTGCAATTTGGTGATGGTGTCTTCGTTAGGTTGATAAGTTTGTTATGATTTTTCGCCGGCTACAAGAAGGGCAAGCAGTCCGCCATTAAAACGTCACCGAAACAGCCTCCCCAGCAGTATATGAAGGGATTTTCAAAATTTAAAGTTCCTAGTAATTGCTGAAAAATTCTCTTACTATATAGGAGACTGCAGTTAACAATAAGATGCAGTATTACGTATTTAGCGCGACCCAACAATTAATGTCCATATTTTGAAAATAAAATATTTAATGAATAAAAATGTGTTTGTTTTCTTTCCAACTTATGAATATTCTTGAAAGAATATTCATAAATATGAAATGTATATGTTCCTGACCTGGGAATTTATACAGAGAAATAATTTTATCCAGATAAAGTAAGTTGTAGATCTAAGGGCAATAAGTCACTGACAATCACAAAAAAACATTCTGACATTATTTTTATAATTATGTATTTATTGCAATCCTACAATTAAGATATTATCTTTCATGATACTTCAAAAGGTAGCAGAATCTGTCATTATACTTCACAAGGTAGCATAATCCATTTATTATATTGTCATGGGATCAAATGCAATTAATGCAACAATTGCAATTAATGCAACAATTGCAATTAATGCAACACAGGGGGTGGAGAATTGTAGTCTGTCAATAAAAAATTTATATCGTTTGGTGGAGTTGTGGGACAAGAAAGTGTCCAAATTCATGTGAATCTGGTCCTTATATCGCAAGATATATTAAAAAAAACGACAGAATAAAACTTACAAGCGATACCAAGGCAAGATCTTGGTCATTTATATTAATTAATTTATTTATCTTTTATTTTATTTAATTTTATTTTTTGCACTCGTTTGTAGTTTGGCAAATATAACAATTTGGGATGTTGCATCTTTCTACGTATTGACAGGCAGGTACTTTTTTTATATAATGGGAAAAACCATACTCGCTATGTGTCAAAACTTTATCTAAAATACATTCAACATTTTTACTGAGAAGTGAAGGAAACCGATAGCATACAGTATATTCAGCAAATTTGTGATAAGTACTCTAGGATTCATAAATCTATGTCTTGTATTATATTGGTGACTTGACTGTTGTTGTTGAATATTGAAGTTGATAGTGAAGTAGTCCGGTAACTTATTTATAATATAACGTTGGTAGAATTTATAGTTTTCTCATAGCAATATCTTCAATTATATTTAAATTCCTAAATATAGGATCAGTGTGCGCATTATATATTAATGACTATACATACACATATAGGGGGCCGTTTTGTAAGGGGCCTATTAGGCAAGGGGCCGTTCTGGTAATATGAGCGAAGCTCGTCACGGCCGTAGGCCGTGAGCGAAGCTCACTTCCCGTAGAGAGAGGTTTCAAAATGAGGCTGCACAGTGATCATGCTGAACCGGAAGTGTCTCAAAATTTCTAAAATACATGTAATCCTATGGAAGATCAACTTAATATCGCTTTTTGACCAATGGTCCAGAACGAGACTACGTCATCACGTCAAAACAACGTCGTCGGTTCAACAGTTGTGATGTCCATAATTTCTTAACGAATACACACCCAGCTTCAAACATGGAGAAAACTTGTTTTTCTGACTGTAACAATTCTAACGGTACATAGAACGGGTGTCTATGTTAACGGGGAGCCCAGAATATTTGACGAATAACCTTGAATCGATGACGTTCGCGCTAGTCACGCCACTGTTTGGCGATGACGTTTTTTCACACCAGGGGGCAAGTGTAAGCGATCGCAGCGCCCCTGGCGACTGAAGGTACGCATTACAATTCCTGAGCAGCTCTTAACTTATTTTGCCTCTAAAATCATTATTTATTGTCCAATTTTGAAAATTCAAAAATCTACATGGTCAGTACGATGTGTACTAACGTTATAGTCAGTGTATAGTTCTGAAGTCATGACAACTTAAATGGGTAGCAGGTCGATTCGTCACTTTTTTTTTTCTTCTTTACCACCTCAAGACTAATTTTATTTGACAAAATGGTCAGGGTAGGCCTACAGGTTGAAGGTCTCTGGTCATATACATATTGTATAGCTTCGCTCACTCCTGGCATTGACAGCTACATATTAGGCCGTTTTGACTGTAGAGCGTTTTCCCGTGTATATACTATAGCCGTTTCGTCTGCCACCTTAGTTAAAAGATTAAAATGCTTTGAACACTCTGCAGCAATCTATCGAATGGTTCAAATGAAGTAAGAAACAAAGGCTCAAGTCTAATATAAACCCAATACTTACTTTATCACCAGTCCCAGAAAACTGAATATGTTTTGGGATATTTCTGACAGATGATGGTGAAATGTCAAAATCCTTCCGAGCGATGATAGGCTCTAGAACAAATCCTACAATCCGCCAGGTGGCCAATTTTATTAGACGGTGCTGCCACCAGTGATGTAATTTTACAACAGCCCCACGAATGAAGGTCTCCAATGCATTTTCTTGTATCTCTGCCACCATTGTTTCTTGTGTGGCTTTTGGCATGTAAGTGACGTCAATGTTACATCACATTGAAGCAGCAATTGTGACGTCACCAAATCAGGCTTGAGAAAGAGGCACTTTTCTGCCAAGTTCACATATTGTCATTGGAAAAATATGATTTGCAAGAAAAAAGAGTGCACAAAAAATATGGAATTTAGAAGGGTCTTTGCATGTTATGAGGAATGGCCAATATTAGGCATGTGTTCATACCTTTCTACACATCCCAAAAAATACACTTTAGTTACGCCTTTCAATACCACCTCGTTAAACAAAATAAATGCTCTTTGCACATCAATAAATAATCAAGTTTACATTTTCTTCCTTTATTCTTTATGTCATAACAAATCAATATGTCGTGTTGTAATAAATAAAATAAAAGTCACAAAAATAGAAAATAATGAAACAAGCTCAGGTAACTCAGGGCATAAATGCTAAGCAGCACAAAACACATTTACATATATAATTTCATTCACTAATTAGAGCTAGATCGCTTTGCCGCATTTCAATTAATAATCAAGTTCACATTTTCTTCCTTTATGCTTTTATGTAATAACAAATCAATCTGTCATGTTTGTTGTAATCCAAACAAGGAAGTACTCCAATGTCATAACAAATCAATATGTCATGTTTATTGTCATCCAAACAAGGAACATGTATATGTATCGCTGTTGATTCTCTTACTTAAAACAGCGGATTCTTTTATGTCAGTTTCTGCATCTTTACCAATCAGCAAGCAGGAAAAGTTCTGGAAAAAAAAAAAAGCTAAAATAATTGGCATTTTAGAGATCACAAATAATATGAAGTGATTCATTTCGTTGTCCTACATCATGCAGAAACACAAATCGTTATTTAAAATCGGAAATTAATTTAATTTCAATTTTTTTTTTTTACCATTTACTAAGCCATAATGTGTATTTATATTAAGACTTCCAGAATCAATAACATTGACATTAAAAATCTGACTGGCAAATTGATAGCACAAAAGTTCCAAGTACCAAAAGGCTATTCAGTTTTATATAGGACCATTGCTTTTCAACTGCAATTCAGAGGTCACTCTAACAGGAAATAAAACTTTATCTCATTAGGTAAAAAAGTAGAGTATTACTAAAGGCTGTTCCTAATCTAGAATCCTGAATACTGACATACTGTGCTTGCAATTCAAATTATCCCTGTTACACATGCATTTTTACAAGACAAGACTATTTAACTGCAAAAATGGGGTTTAGTGCAGTATAGTGGACCCAAATTTATGCCCATATTTGGCGGCCATTAAAAATTAAATTTTATCAAATATTTCACATGTTTTAAGTTCTAGCACAATTAAAATAAAATTTGGTGGAGATAAGCAGGGGTTTGGGGGCGGTAGTTTAAAGAGTTTCATAAAGAGTTTAAAGAGTTTCATACCTTTTGAAACTATCTTTAGCCTCTGTTAATCTATGCCGTATCAGAAAAGTGGCGATGACATCACCGACTTTATCTGGCACATCTTCGTGTACGGCATGGCCGCTTTGTGGGAGTACTTCCATTTGAAATTTACCTGAAAAACAATTCAGTGAAAATTATTTATTTTTTATACACTAAAAATAAAAGAACCTTTCTATTTCATCTAATGGCAAAAAATAAAAGAATTTCTGTACTCACCCTGCATTTGACCAATAGTTAAATCTTTATCTAAACGATTCACTCCTGAAATATTTAACATAAATTTCAGACCAACAGTATTTGAAATGTAAAACAGCTAACTTCATTGTGAATAAATAAATCAGCAAAGTTCACAGCAATTCTTGTCATATTAATTTTCACAATTATCTGCCTAAAATTAAAAACCGAAAATTAAACTTCTTGCACAAAAGTAGTAACGATACTCACCTGCTAATACTAAAATTTTTGGCACGTTAGAAGAAAGGAATTTATTTGACATGCCCTCAAACCATCCTTTAAAAAAATAAAAAAGAAAGAAAACAAAGTTACTTCATGTACAAAACAAATGAAAAAAGAAATTGTGTTGTGTAAAAAACAATAATATACCTCTCCAATATTTTTCTGTTTTTGCTAAATCTATTCTCCATGTATATTGTGACTTAGATGGACTTTCCTGCAACAGACACAATACAACTAAATATTATGTGTTGTATACAAAACAATAATATAATATATTTTGTATAACTTCAAAATCAGGTGCCTTGCAATTGAGAATTTTTCTTTTTCTATGCACAGTAATATATTATGACAAATTCAAAAGAACTATCAAATTCTATTTAGTACCAAAATTATATTTTCAGTTTATTACAAAACTCACTGGACTGGCTTCTGGTTTTCTCATCTCCGGTTCGACAGGAGTTTTTTTGGTACCATCCTCTTCCTCCTCTGCTATGGCATCACTGTCCAATGCAACCTCTGGCTGAGATGACGAATTTTGTAATTCTGTTGTAGCAGTTTCATTGCTGTCTAACCTTAAAAAAAGAATGCATTTGTGGTGTTCACACCCAGACAAACTGACAAACTGCTAATGATGAACTGTCACATAGATTTGCTTGACACATTTCACATTTTCACAGTTGCATGTAATTTGTTTCCTGCCTATCTAATTTCTATGAATTAAAGTCAGTCCACAAAAATTATTTGATGTGTTCACTTCAATGGTGACCCTGACTTGAGTGTATTGGATTTTACATTCAACATGACTGAGCACACAGGAATTAGTGCTGTTGCAATTAAGCTGCCTACATTTTGGACTGCTCACCCCAACATTTGGTTCACACAGGCAGAAGCTCAATTTCATATCAAAAATGTGACTCAGGATATTACAAAATATTACTATGTGGTCTCAGCACTTGACCAAACAACAGCCAGTCGCATTCTTGACATCTTAGCAAATCCTCCTGCAGAAGGAAAATATGATTACCTGAAACAAAGACTTATTGATACATATGGACTCAATCGTCGTGACAGGGCAAGTAGACTTCTTCATATTAATAACTTGGGTGACCGCAAACCCTCAGAACTCATGGATGAAATGTTGTCATTATTAGATGGTCACAATTTTTGCCTACTTGCTGAACAAATTTTCCTGGAACATTTACCTGAAGATATCTGTATGCAAATTGCTGATTCTGATTTCAAAGACCCTAGGGCTCTAGCTCAACGAGCAGACATTTTGTTGTTGGCTAAGCAACATTCAGCCACCCATATCATTCATCGAGTCAGCAAAAGAAACGAAAGTGCCCAAAAGAATGATAAAGCTCATCCTGATTGGTGCTACTACCACAGCAAGTTTGGAGAACATGCCCGTAAATGCTATCCACCTTGTAAACATCCGGGAAACGATCAAGCCGGTCGCCAGTAGTTCCTTCGACGACTGGCAAACAAGAAGTGCAACACATCAACACCTGTAAAATGCAAGATGCAATGTCTCAATCACATTGCCGTCCACAACTGCTGTATGTAAGGGATGGAAATTCTGGCCGCACCTTCCTCATCGACACTGGAGCAAGGGTGAGCGTTTTTCCTGCCACAGGTGCAGACACACGTTCTGGAAATTCTGGTCCCCAACTTGAGGCTGCAAATGGTACTGCAATTCGCTCTTATGGATCTCGCACTTTCACTTGATGGTCGCTTGTTTAATTGGACATTCGTTATTGCCAATGTTACCCAACCACTTTTAGGAGCTGACTTCCTTTGTTCATTTAATCTCATGGTGGACATTAAAGGCCAGCGTCTAATTAACACAACTACATTCTCCTCAGTCATGCTGAACCAGACCACCGGCCAGTATCTTGGTATTCACAGTGTGTCCACGGATAGGACATATGCTGATATACTTGCTGAATTTCCTGAGATACTCACTCCCACATTCTCCTGTTCTACTGTTCGCCATGGCGTAGAACTTTTCATTCCCACTGAAGGTCCACCTATCCACAGTCGAGCCCGGCGGTTACCCCCAGATAAGCTGGCAATTGCAAAGGAAGAATTTAAACATATGGAGGCCTTAGGAATAGTTCGAAGGTCCAGCAGTCAATGGTCATCTCCACTCCATATGGTCCCTAAACAATCTGGCAGCTGGAGACCTTGTGGGGATTATAGACACTTGAACAATGCCACAATACCCGATTGATATCCCATCCCACATATCCAGGACTTTTCTGCAAACCTGGCTGGATGCACTATCTTCTCAAAGATTGATCTTGTGCGTGGCTACCATCAAATTCCTGTCCATCCCGATGACATCCCAAAAACTGCAATTATAACACCATTTGGATTATTTGAGTTCCTCCGTATGCCTTTCGGACTTAAAAATGCTGGACAAGCATTTCAAAGGCTTATGGATACTGTTCTACATGGTCTCTCTTTTGTTTTTGTCTACCTGGATGATATCCTCCTCTTCAGCCATTCTGAGCATGAGCATAAAATCCATTTGCGTTTGGTGTTCGAACGACTTCGGGAACATGGACTGGTCATATCTCCAACAAAATGTAAGTTTGGTGCTTCTGAAATTGATTTCTTGGGTCATCGTATCAACAACCTTGGTGCTTTTCCTTTGGATAAGAAAGTGCAAGCGATTACAGACTTTCCCAAACCCACGTCAACTAAGGCTTTGCAGGAGTTCCTTGGCATGGTGAACTTTTACCATCGTTTCATCCCTCATGCTGCTGCCATTATGCGTCCGCTATACAGTGCAGTATCAGGAAAAGCAAAGTTAGTTGAGTGGACGGATGATATGAATATGGCCTTCGAACAGACAAAGGAAGCATTGGCACAAGCTCCTATGTCACCCAGAAGCACCTATCTCACTTACTGTGGACGCTTCCGATATTGCAGTTGGAGGTGTTCTTGAACAGCTTATTGATGATAATTGGCTACCTCTAGCATTCTTCAGTCGTCAACTTCGTCCCCCAGAGTGCAAGTATAGCACATTTGACAGGGAGCTTCTTGGACTTTACTTAGCGGTGAGACACTTTAAATACTTTCTTGAAGCCCGTCCATTTGTCGCATATACTGATCATAAGCCATTAACTTTTGCCTTCGCCAAAGTGACTGAGCCATGGTCTCCGAGGCAGCAACGTCATCTAGCTGCAATTTCGGAATTTACGACGGACATCAGGCATGTAGCTGGCAAAGACAATTGTGTTGCAGATGCCCTCTCTCGCTCAGTTATTAATGCCATCACAACGGAGTTAGACATTGATTATTCAGCTATGGCTGCTGCCCAAGCAAAGGATCCAGAGGTCATTGCTTACCGCACTGCAGTTAGTGGTCTTGTCTTGGAAGACATTCCCTTTGGTCCTACAGGAACCACTCTGCTTTGTGACATTTCCACAGGACGTGCCCGTCCCATTGTGCCCTCCTCCTGGAGACGACGTGTGTTTGAAGCTGTCCACCATTTGTCACACCCCTCAATTCGAGCAACTCGTACTTTGGTGGCCAGTAAATTCGTCTGGCATGGTCTTCATAAACAAGTTGGAGCCTGGGCCAAAGCTTGCATTGCTTGTCAAACGGCCAAGATTCATCGCCATGTCAAAGCACCACTTGATGTTTTCAAGATTCCTCATCGTAGATTTGACCATATCAATGCGGACCTAATTGGCCCACTGCCATCATCTCAAGGCTACACATACCTCTTTACAATTGTAGACAGATTTACAAGATGGCCAGAGGCAATTCCATTAACGGACATCTCTACCTTGTCGTGTGCTCGAGCTTTGGTGAGTCAGTGGATTGCGAGATTCGGAATTCCTTCAGAGATATCTTCTGATCGTGGAAGTCAGTTCACTTCCGACTTGTGGGCTTCGCTGACTAAGCTACTGGGTGTGCGACACAGCAGAACTACAGCTTATCATCCCCAAGCTAACGGCCTAGTGGAACGTTTTCATCGTCACATGAAAGCTGCTTTACGTGCCCGCCTTACAGGCCCAAACTGGGTTGATGAACTTCCGTGGGTCCTTTTAGGAATTCGCACAGCTCCAAAAGAGGACTTGGGCACTTCTTCCGCAGAACTGGTGTTTGGCGAACCACTCACAGTTCCAGGTGACTTCATTCCTGCCTCATCTACTACACTGCAGCCTACAGCATTTCTCCCAACCCTTCGAAACAAGGTAGGCTCCCTTGCACCTGTTCCCACATCTCAACATGGCTCGCATGCTGTGGCTGTACCACAAGAACTCTACCAATGTGCATATGTATTCGTCAGACGTGACAACCACAGAACCGCATTGCAGCACCCATATCAAGGCCCATTTAAAGTCATATGCCCCGGAGAGAAGGTCTTCATCATCGATATGGGTGGGAAAGCTGAAAAGGTTTCAATCGACCGTTTGAAACCAGCCCACCTGGACCTTGACCAGCCAGTGCGAGTGGCTATCCCTAAGCAACGTGGGCGACCTCGGAAGGCGTCCTCCAATCCTCCCACATCAAAGAACACTACTTCTTGTAAACCCACAGTGCCCCATGTCCCCTTCAGACCCACTCCCAATCGCACAAATAATCGCCCTCAGCGACAAAGACGTCCGCCAGTTCGGTACCAGGATAGCGGGACAGTTACATTTTAGCCGCAGTTCTGGGGGGAGGTATGTGGTGTTCACACCCAGACAAACTGACAAACTGCTAATGATGAACTGTCACATAGATTTGCTTGACACATTTCACATTTTCACAGTTGCATGTAATTTGTTTCCTGCCTATCTAATTTCTATGAATTAAAGTCAGTCCACAAAAAGTATTTGATGTGTTCACTTCACATTAGTTTTAAAATTTTCAATCTGAGGAACGTCTTCAGATGAAATGTCTAACATATATGTAACTTTACTTTTAATGAATGTTATATAAAGTTGCATATATATTTTTTAAAGTTAGCTAATTCTTGCATGAAATATTTTAATAGATTGGTACAACATTCACCTATTTAATGAGAAGACATATTGATCATATTCAAAAAAGATAATCGCTCACTCATTACCTTTTTAGTTGGCCAACCATGGATACCTTGGCAGAGTCTATATTTCTTACATGTCCACTTCTTACACTGCAACAAATGATACATCACATCTATAAAAAATTAATTAATAACAAGAGTCTTTAGTAACGAGGACTCAATCTGCGTATTATACTACCTCTGCTGAAATATTCAAAGGTTTTGTCTGAATTTCAAAACTACTGTGTTACCTTGATACTTACCACCACTCTATAGCATATTCTAATGATTTAAAAACAGATGGGCGACCCTTTAATAATGTCTGCATACCATTCAGAGCTTCTAATGCTGTACCTGAAAATATCATAATACATGTTTTAAAAGTAATTTGAAACATTCTTAATGCCATATCACTAACACGATAACATCTTTAACATCATTTTAAGTAGTCACGGTGACCAAATGACTGGTCGATTTCATTGGATTACAAATAATACAATGTATCATTGGTTTACTGCAATGAAAAACATTAGGCATACCTTCCACAACATCAATCACAACAAGGCCTTTGAGACTGGGTACTAAATCTTGAAATGCCACTTCAATGGCCAAGGCTCCTCCCATACTGAAACCAAAACAGAAATGTTAAACCTAGTTGCTGATATTATACATATCATATAAAACTAGTTAAAATTGATTGTAGCTGCAAAATTTAATCTACCTGTGTCCAATCAAAATTATTGGTGGCATATCTTCACCATAAAGTGCATTCACAACTTCACTGACATCTCTGAAATTACACGAAGAAACATCATTAAATTCTGGTTTTACCCATAAGAAAACGACAAGATGAAACGCTTAATTTGCATAACTTTTTTTCACCTACTTTGCCATGCGCTCTGCTGTGAAGTCTGTTTCATCAACTGTATTTGTGTCACCTTAAACATAATATTTGCAATCACCATGACTTATTATGCAGATCAGCAGCAATGTAGTGTAAATTTAGATTGCCTGATTGGAGCTGGTGTTGCTACACACAGTTGGAGCTGAGATGAGACGGGATGGGATGACATAGAAACACACGAACAAGGTGAATAATACTGATAATCACACCAAGGACCTGTACTGAGCAGCTCCTTACGACCTAAAAACATTAATAAACTGCAAAGCAACTGTACATTTAAAATGCTTTGAAACAAACTTAGCAATGATGTCACTTACCATGCCCACAAATATCAATTGCAACACAGCGGCAAGCTATAACACTGTCCAAGTGTTCCTGAAAATAAAGTAAAAGTAATGGATTGTTTGAATAGGTACTTAATTTGCATCTAAACTTTAAATTTATTTAAGGTCCAGTTAACTTACAGTAAGACATGCCCACGAGAGGCCGGAAAATCCACCACCATGCAGAAATAGGCACACAGGTCCATCCTTCCCTTTCTCGTACACACGAAAACTCTAATGAAAATGTCATGGAATACACAGTTTTAAAGAAATCCATTAATAACTAAGTCACAATACTGCTTACAGATTTTTTTTTTTTTTTTTTACAAATTATTGACAACCTTTTTTATTTACTATTTAGAAAAGGAAAATTAAATTGTCACATAATAAAGCAAGGATACATCATTTGCAACTTTGATGTCTTTTGCACTGTCAAAATAATGATCCCATTTCACTGGAGTGTAATCCCTTCGTCTTCCAGGGCCTCCAGGTCCCTTTCTATTATGAAATTGCAAAAGGTATAAAATACACAATGGGTAATAATTATGACACATGCAGATTAAATTACAAAATTTCCATTGCTTTGACGATGACTAGGCCTAGTACCGAACCATAAAATATTAATAAAACACATATATATATATATACTATCAGCACTATTAATATCAGCATCACAGACCTAGGGTATGTTAGATACAGATAGTCTCATTATTCTACATGCTGTTCAAAAGTTTTAAAACATGCACGTATATATAAAAAGACAAGTTAATGTCAGACGATCAGAGCATGGTAACAGTGTTATTTTTGCAGTAGATACAACTATTTATGTCACTGGTAACAATATCAAATTTTTGTATTAAAAAATTAATGAAGATCTATGTGAAATAGTACAATGGTTAAACAGCAATTTTCTTTCATTAAATATTGAAAAATCGAATTACATTTTGTTCAAACCTAAAAATAAAAAACCTAATTGTAATGGAAACATAAAATTAGAGGGCCAAGAATTTAAAAAAAGTGACGTATACTAAATTCCTTGGAGTAAATATTGATGAAAACCTAGATTGGAACATGCATTTTAAACATCTTATTAAAATTAGCTTCCGTTATATACAGTCTAAATATGACAAAAAACTTGCTACCATTTAGTTCAAAGAGACTTCTTTATTTTGCTAATATCCAGAGCCATTTAAGTTACGCAATGAGTGCCTGGGGACCTATGATCACCAACAGTAATTTAAGAAAATTGAAAGTTCAACAAAATCAAGCTGTTCGAGCATTATTCAATATAAATAAGAGAACAAGACTTCAGCCATACTACAGAAAAGCAAATATTTTGACAATAGAAAGCCTTATTGACCTGTCTCTACTAAAATTTCTTATAGATATGTTAATAATATACTCCCAAAACGCATAGTAAATCTCTTTGAAATCCCAACACATAACTATATATGCAACTAGAAATAGAATTGGCCTTCAAGCACCTCAACATACCTCACAAATATACAGTTAACGTTTTCTGGCAAGATCACCACATTTATGGTTACACTTGCCCATCAACATTAAAAGTAACCTTTTTATTTTATATTAAAAGTAAGAACAATATTAAATTATTTACTAAATGTTTTGTCAAGTACAAATGTAATTAATTAAAGTTGTAATTAAATTGTAATTTTCTCAATAATAAATTCTAAATGTTAAATATAATAGGGGATACATCCACCCTTGCCCTTGGCCCTTGGGTAATGGTATTTTGTAAATACTCGGATGTATCCCCTTCCAACACATTATATGTTATTTTTATACATGATTTTTGTCACATATACTTGTAAATTAATGTACTTGAGTGTTGGTGAATAATAAAATGTCTAATGTCTAATGAATAGGATCACCACTGCAATAATCCTAATTTCACACACACACACACACAAAATTCCTAATAATGAGATGGAACATTCTGTGCCAGCAATTCAATTCAATAAGATACGATCATTTCAATTTTATACATGAATGAAGCATTGACAATTGTCTGATTCAGTGAATGTGCCAAAAATCCAAGACTGATCCAATCAACATGATCACTGAATCTAATCTTTATGCAATTCTAAGTTTTGTCTTGCCTTAGATTTCCTGAAGGTATTGGTGGTCCCATTTGGAGTCTCCTATGCAACGCTGACATGATTGAGAATTGAGAATTTCTTTGAGTTAATCAGATTTAACTTGACTGACACCTCAGAAATGTAAAAAAGCATGAAGTGTGCGCCGAATACACCAGAGGGCTCACTGAATCTATAGGCCACCTTGAGTTAAATTTAGAAACTACAACTACTCAATTTAATTTCGCAAGATATAGATATTCTATAAATCCCAAATATACAATTTGTATTATTTAACACATAATTATGATTTAAATGTGCACGCTTAACATTAAATGAAATTGAGCAAATATTTTAATGCAAAAATAAAATTCAAAATAGATACTGTGCAATTGTGCAGACGTGGAAGACCAGAAAAAGTTACAGGGGTTCTTGGAAAACAGCAGCTATAAGGATGACAAAGGAAAATCTTAAAGATAAACTTGATGGGAACGAACTTGACTTAAGTTTGAGTAATTTAGAAGTGGTACCGGTGAAAGAAATAGTAAGTATCTCAGTTTAGGTATAATTACTTAGATTATCGCTCACCTAATTTCCAGGGTTTTAGCAACAAGCCACACCCACAAGTCTGTGCGATGACATTAATTGCAGGCCGCCCAGATCCCTGTTAATTCCTATATTTTAATGGTATGACCTATTTTTTCATATTTGTGCTGTTTCCCCCTATATTCCTATATTTGGGGACATTCCCCAATTTTCATTGTAAAATCCATGTCAATTTTGATTAATTTCATTCTTGTGATGCGCCTGTAGGCCCTGTACTGACTTAATTTGATAGTCAAGAATGAATTAAAAATGTAGCATACAAAACTAGATGATACAATCATATGGTCAGATGTCCATAATACAGTGACTGGCTTGCGCTATTTGACCAACAATTACGGAAATATTTTATGATATATAATTTGGAAAACATGGAAGGGATTCTCTAATTAACTGCCTTTTGTGTTGTAAAGTTATGGTTCTACCCTAGTATCAATAACTGGCCCAATTGGCAAAGTCCTCCAGGTGATAGGGATCTTCGAAGTTGTAATTTTTTTATGGCATATTGTGAAAGCGTATCTTAGCTCAAAATTTAGCTACAGAAATCTTAAGGATACAATCCTTTCTCAAATGAGTTGTAGCATGCTAATGTCAGTTGTTCATTTACAAATGTGGGCGACCTTCAAAATTTTGAGTATCAAATGCAAATCTCACAATTTGGCAACTCATAATAATTTGTGGATGTGTTACGCAGATGTTCATAAACTCTTTTGATTATTTATTTTGGTTAGTTACACTAGCACAAGATTTGTGTTCAAGTGATTAAGTTCACATGTCTTTAAAGTGTCATTGAGATGTTTTGAACTCAGGTTCTGTTCAAGATGCATCATGCATTACCTTTAAGAAACCAGGCAAATGAGCAAAATTCTTGCCTACAAAATTCTCGCCACCTAAACTCTTGCGATAGTCATATCTTTCACAATGCCATTTGGTACTTCAATATTCACTTCAGTTTCCCCTATATGTCCCCATAAATTTATTGATTTATGCCCCTATATTTTCATCATAGAGCTCTGGGCAGCCACTCCAGCAAAGGCTTCAGTAAATAAGTCGAGATTGGGCTCCAAACTAGCCAATCAGCAGAGACCCAAATGTTATATGTAAATGAGTTGACCCCGCCATGACATGATCTGACCACTACCCCTGGCCAATGGGGTCAGGCCTTCAACTCAAAAAGGGTAAAATTCCGTTATAATGGATACAACCACCGTCAACCATGAGGGTTTGTTACTCTTGAAATGGTCTGTACATATGAATTAAAGCTATAAAAAGTGACTCTGAACAAGGTAAACTGTTTTCACACTCCATACGAATGGATATCATACCATTTGAACAGAGGACAAGCCCATGTAATTGTTTTTGTTGTTTGAAAGCTCTGACCACGTGGGCCACATGAATAAATTATGATAATACCCCAACTTCGCTGGATTTGCCTGGGGTACATTTCCCTGGGTGTGGGCAGCCTGTAATTGCAATCATTCATGATCATGTATCAATGTTGTACTTGCCAACTTGGTAACAATCAACTCGATATAAATATGTCCACATTTCATCGACGACAGGATAATTAAAGTCTCAAAAGTTGATAAGAAAACCGACATTATTGCTAGTGGAATTAATGTAAGACAGACTACGGAATATATACATAAATTTACAGTCCTAGATCAGCAAATAGACAATGCAATCCGTGAGCTGGCTCATTGTATTTAAACAGTAATCCTGGCAAAAAGATAGAACAAGCCACTCACCATACCAAAATGTATAGTATATTTAAGTTTGGCTTATCATAAAGTCATGTAATATATGAATATTTTCATTCAAAATTACTGTTTACAACAATCTTTGCTCGTTGAATAGCAACATATTCTGAACAATAAGCCAGGCTAATTGAATAGACAAGATTTTCTGTCCAATAAGCTGGGCTCATTGATGGCCTGGTTCATCTAACTAAGGGTTTAGTGCAGTATAGCGGACCCAAATTTATGCCCATATTTGGCGTCCATTAAAAATTTAATTTGATAAAATATTTCACAAGTTTGAAGTCCTAGCACAATTAAAATAACATGAAGATGAAAACCGTCATCATAACTACATTACTTTGTGACATAGGCTT